>VWZK01018195.1:191634-236182 GCA_013396935.1 Baryphthengus martii | reverse complement strand
AAAAAAAAAAAAAAAAAAAAAAAAAAGGCAGCAAGCTGAATACCATAGCAACTGGCTCACAGCCTTGCTAACATGCAGGAAGGATTTTTACTTGAACAAGAGTTACAAGTGAAAACACCAGGCCAAAAGCAGGTCTGGCATAATATCAACAACGCAACAGAATCATGAGAGTTTTTTAACCCCTCCCCAGTTTCTTCCCCGTAACACATTTTGGGCAGCAGCAAATCTTCAGGTTCTTATGAAAATACAGTACAGGGAACAAGGAAGAATGTGTGCTATGGTATGGATTCTGTATGTATATCTAGGCACCGCAGACTCTTTGCCATAACAAATAGGATGAAATTTTGGAAAATCAAGTCACAGAAGCACAACAATAACAGAGCTTGAATTTCAGTTTTAATTTATAATCGTATCACTCCATAATTAAAAGGATTCAAAGTTTCTAAAGAAACATCTCCCAATACACTGAATACCACATCGTTCAAGTTAGTGGCTACTTTTAGGAACTCAAAGTAGCCAAGATATTGATATTAAAAGATCATCACTTAATGACAATAGTCTCTAAGAATTATATCAGGTCTATTAGTAATACATTTGAAGCAGAATATTGCTCTGGAATAACATGAAGTCTGTGTTAAGTTTACATGGCAAGGTTTAGGGGACATGGGAATATAGGGGTGGCTTCTGCGAGAAGAGACTAGGAGCTGCTCCTGTCTTGGGCAAAGCCAGTTCCAGCTGGTTCCAAGACAGACATTAGAGATAACAACATGTTCCTCTAAGTATGACCCTATCACACACAAGATCAGATTTTGTTCTTGTACCAGTCATTCTATTCAATTTATGTCAATGACAATCTATTCTGTTTCCCACAAATCCGGTTACCCATTCCACCTGCATAAACACACACACATGTACACACTCTTGCCTATAGAAATTAGAAAAATGTAGATCAAGGACAACAACTTACTGTAACAACAAAGGTCAGACCCGAGGAGGTCTGGGATACAAAATTTTCTTTGACCTCAGGTCTACAAGAATTTTTCCATGCTCCAAGTGGCATCAAAGGACACAACAGTAAGGCCCAAACCAGTGCTTGAGATAAGACGTGAAGTGAAAAAGCGGCCTAATTAGTAATGGTCGCAATGATGGCTCCAGATGTTTCCAGAACTTTGGGAGAGGGCAACGCACAGGTTCAGAATGTCAAAGAGAATGCTGCTGCTCTATTACCCTTCATTCACCTAGCAGAAAGGCATTATTGGAGCATAAATAGTTATATTTTCACAATATTTATTATCACAAAGTAATTTTTTCATAGACAGTACTACCAGGAATTTCAAAAGTAATTGAACCACCAAGTTTTGTTGTCTTTAAAAAAGGTAAGCTGTTTAAGGATATATATCTGCATTTTAGCCCAACTGGTGAGTATCTGGAAGGAACTTATTGCTGAGAAAGAAACTCAGTGGGAAAGACAGTAGATACTGTTCCTTTTTATACACAGCGCTGCTGACACAATTAGGGTCCAGGAAAAGTATTTAACACAAGAGGGGAGCATCTTTGCACAAACACGGTACATTCAGACAAAAAAAAAAAAAGTATCTGCCTGGTTACAATCCAGTCCCAGGAAAACATCTAAGCCATGGAACAGATGTGCAGCACACCAAGTTATTACAACATTCTAACATAGAAACTCATTCCCTCCCATCACATTTAGAGTTCAGAAGTGAGTTGACCTAAGCAGTTCAAGGCATCCTACAAACTAGACAAAGGTGTTTGATTAGTTAACCTCAGAAGAAGCTGTGTTAAACCAGGAATTTCAACCAGATGGATCTATCTGAAAACTCTGCCAAAGGTGCCCCGCATTACATGCAAAGAACACCAGCTCTGTAGGAGTACGGTCTATTACCTTCTCTGAGAAGTCATTCACCCCATTAGGAAAACGATAAACCACAGCAATGACATTAGCTATATGCCGAGGGACACCTGTAGACTTAGTAGTTAAGTAAGAACAACTCTTTATTTTGGGTAGATGAAAAGTCTCCATCTACACATGGGTCACTAGTACAGAAGAGAGAGTCAGTACCACTTCAAGCCATTTTCTGCAGTCCAGTAAAAATACAAAATAAAGTGGATAGTGTGTGCAATACAGTTATTGAACATGTGAAAGACGAAAAAAAAAAGGAGAAACAAAGAGAGAAATGGCTACATGCCTTTACTTTTATTTTAAGTATTTAGGGTTTGCATCATCTTTGGAACACCTCAGACTCTAAATAACATTTAGAACACGCAATGTCTAGGTGTGCCACTTCCTCTAGGACACGGTTGTTTTCAAAATTTTTTATTCACTGCTTGTAAAGGTACATAATACAATCAGTGCGCTGTAGACGTCTTTATCACATTTGCTTTTTGTGGCTTCCAAGGTCCACTGTCATAAGGGTTCCCCGTAACCAGCCATCTGGGATGAAAACAAAAGTAAGTGACAGGCATCCTTACCTCCAAGTCCATCTCCGGAATCAACCTCATAGATGCTCTCCCCTTCCATGCTGTCTTCAGGATGCAGCAAAACGAAAGGTCTTCCTCAAGTGATTTGCTCCGGCTCCAGAAGGAAGCTGGATCCACCCACTCTGCAGCCAGCAGGCGATATCTTTCAAACACAAGCATAAAAACAAAGCCATTGATTCACTTCTGCTATACAACAGAGAGGACTTCAATTTCTTCCTTAAGCCTCCAACTTTTCAAAACTGTGTATCAGCTAGGTCTGCGTCCAGTATCTCATCTCCTTATATCAATACAGGCTTTTCAGTGGGTATCTGAGCTTTTTACTTGTAAATTCAACCGTCATTCACAGTACAAACCCTCCACCCCATATAAAGAGGTTGCATCAGCCCAAACTGCAGGACAATACTGAGGGGGAAAGCCTCAGCACAGCCCCATGATTATTCATATGGCCTCACACGACCAGGAATGGGCAACATGGAGCAATATACCACCCATCTATAGGATTAGCTCTTCTCTGGCACGCTGTGGGTACTGTGAAACCAAATTACACTCAGGTTGCAAACAATACAGACTGAAAGCCACACGGATCATGTGGGTTTGCTTTCCTAAGTCTACTCCGAGGATCACTTCAAGTTTAGGTAGAGAGCACATCTCAGTATAGCAGCTGACTTGATTTGCAGAGGAATGTAAAGAAGAAAAGTGTAAAGATGGGTGTGGATAAAAGAACAAACCCACCCCTGGGTTTATTTAACAGAAAGATAATAAGGGAGCAAAATCTCTTTTCCCTAAACTGAGCCTGAATATCTAGTTGTTTTTCTATTACTCTGCTCCAGTGGAGTTAGTTTTTACCACCTCCTCCTCTTTTTCAACAAAAGAGAAATAACTCTCAACGAATTAAAAAAAAGTACTAATGAGTCGGGAAACATCCACGCATCAGTGCCTTTGAGAAGCAAAGACAAGAGACAAAAAGCAACCAGAACAGCATGGAGTTACTAGAGTAGTTTTGCAGCAAGCAGAGAATTGTCACATATCAGACGCTCATGATCTAGACAGCAAAGGAAGGAGGAGCCTCACCACTCATCAACTTGGGTAAGATTTGCAACCTGATTATTTTTAAAACAAAGGAGAACAGAAACCAGAAGCCATACAAAAGGAGCATAGAGGCTTCTCTCCACCACAAATGAATTTGGACAGGCCAAGAACGTAAAACACGACGAGAGAATGATGATCAAGCACATGAACGATGTGATACATAAAAGAGAGTTCAGGTACCATTAGTAACTTAGAGCTAGTCATGGAGCAATGCATTGGCTATCTCCTTGCCAGTTTACAATGAGCAAGTAACAACTAATCTTTATTTGCAAGTCTGTGGCCTTCCCTGTGGCTTTTCCATGTCATCAGGACTGCATTCCAATTGTCCCATGCCACTGAATTTTATTGAGAGGAAGAAAAAGGGAAAAAAAGTTCTGCATTAACATGAATTGTCCTGCATGTTTTGTTCAACTCCCTTCTTCAACTTCCTATCAACAAGAAAGCAAGAAATATTATATCAGACATCAAGTTAAAAAAAAAATAAAAAATCAATAGTTCAAGGTGCTATGTCATTTTGTTGATAAAAAGAAGGGCATACCTAGAAGTTTGACACCAGATGACCTCTACTTCTTCAAGTTCTTCAAGCATCTCTTTCAGCATCTGCATATTTTTGTCGATCTTCCGCTGGTTGAGTCAGTGCCGGTGTCTGCCATGTAACAGAGCGTGCATGGCACTGCAAAACACTGAGCAAACTTTCCACGGAGTGAAAATTGCAGTACAGTCATCTTCTGTTGCTGATGCCTCTTCTTAAACTCAACTCAACGATTCAAGGTGTTCTTCTAAACCAGCATTCACGTTTTTCAGAAGGTATGCTACTGAAACTTGCAAAAGACTGAAGACTGAGAAAGGATCCACGATAACGTTGATTTTCAGTGATGAAGTATCCATTGCAAAAATTTTTGTTTGGCATAAAAAAGTAATTCATATATTTTACTTTAAAAACACAAAAATACTTACCAATAAATAACTGGAACACAATGATTATAGAATCAAGCTCTGGCTGCATATTCACACCTGAAATATGTATGGTCCAAGTGCTGATTTAGGATACTCACAAGAACATTATCAATCAGAGTTCTTGTTTATAAAAGCAAATGCCATCAAGGAAGGAACACTGGATTCCCATGAGCAGAAAAAGCTCTACTGTAGATGTCACAGGATTTAGTACTATTTTTACTGGACAAATGGGTCAGATGAGACCATAACTATAATTTGAGAAAGTCAACCGCAGCCTTTCAAATGAAAGAACTTTCCTTGCAAGTTTCTTTTTCAAAAGGACTTATTTTGTTCAGATCTTCTCAATGCCAGCCCTGGGGTTTATGGTGAATGCTGCAGTCCTCCCACACACAAATACAGAAATGGTGTTTGGATAAAGTAACTGCTGACCAAAGGACATTGCGCAATGCCTAAAAACAAAGCAATGCATTTTATCTGAGCTTTATGTCTACATATCTGGGGAAAAACTAACCTGTGTCCACCAGAAATACCTACTTCTATGGCTAATTAGACGCAGAAGTTGCACAATTTTAATGTGTTCACCCATCTGTGAACAAAAATTTGTGTCCTTGTGAAAATCCATAAAGTCTCTCGTCTTGCTTTACAGTAATGAACTAAACAAAGTCTGTGTGTGTTTATCAAAACCTGTAAGTGTAGAAAGTAGTAAATACCAAGGCGTTCGATGCATAAGGGTTGATTACTAAAAACAGATATCACTGTTGTAAAATACTAGCATTTTAGCGCAAGGTTACTCAGACGAAGAGGGATCAAAGTCTTCATTGCCTCGTTAGAAAACCATTTTTATTATTCTTACGGAAAACTGAAATGAAAAGAAGAGAAACAGAAGAAAACCTGGTTTTAAATAGTTTATTATTTTATATTATATATATATTCCTAATTGTTACTTATTACCTGGTTGCTGTCTCCTCCTACTTGATATCTGTACAAATACTGCTTTTAATAGTTGAATGTCTGGGATTTTTTGGGGGGAAGGCAGCTGTTGCTGGGTACAAAACCCCCTATTGTTCAGTTCCCTGGCTACGAAAACTTTTTACTTAAAAACTGAAAGCAAAATGATGCAGCAGTACTGAAATCTAGAGCTGCTCAAATGTAATCACAGCAGTGGGGTAAACACAGAGGCAGGATTCTCTGTGCAGAACTGCCTCACACTTGGCTGCGAGCTCACCCCTTCTACTAGGGAGAGAAAAACCTGCAACATTTAAAATTAGCTTGATCACAAAGGAAAAATTCCACAGCGGAGAAGCAGTGAGAATGGGGTATAACTAAAGCTGTTTTAAAACAAGATACGCTAATGAGTTTGATAGTTTTCAAATTATAGAGCATTTGAAACCTAAAGTACCAGGTCTCCTTTGGTCACACAGTTTGATTTTTTGGGCCTTTACTTCTTGCTCATCCAAATCCTTTCCCCTCCTAACACTATACAGCAGGTCCCATTTTTCACCACCACACCAGGTAATAAAGCCACTTGGGATCAAATTATCTTTTTTTTTTTATGGTGGCATTTGTTCCTTGAAAATGCTGTCATGAGGGAAAAAGCAGTGAATGTGTTTGCTTAAATTTTGTAATCTAAAATCTTTGTCGGTTATTGGGGAAGTTGTTTCTTGTGTTGAGGGAACAGCACATGGAAAGGAGGTTTGGGAGGAGACTCAGCAAGACCAGTTGTGACAACTTCTGCACGAGCGGTTTGTGGAACCATCTACGTCAGAGCAAGGCAGCGGGCGGTGGGAAGTTGGAGTCAGGAGTGTATAGCCAGGTGCTACTTGCACGATTTACTTCTTTTCCCCTCAGAGTGGTTAAAGAAGCCGCCCTGCTGTTTTATCACGTACCATGGAGTCAGATTCCCAAGGAGACGTGCAGACAGGAGAGCAACAGATGAATTCCTGATATTAGTTGCCTTCCTCAGACCAGTGCCTGTCCCCAACAGTGGGGCGCACAGAAGTTGCATATGCTATCCCAAGCTTGCTGTGCAATCCCTCAAACTGGAAGAATCCCCAGCCACGGATACAGTGGTGATCTCCAATCTTTTTGACCTGCCTTAGATTGAGAAAGCCCAACCAAATGTAAATGACTACAGTCCCTTGATCTTTCTGAAATGATTTGGTTAGCCCTCTGGCTGCAGATAATGGATTTTGCAGAATTAACGCCCACTAAAGTAACAGAATATTACCACTGGAGTATATGTACATCATGACAACACTTGAAAAAGCACAAATTGTGTCACAAAAATCAAAGTATGATAAGAACATTTATATTTACACACTTCAAACCTTCAGGGAATATTACAAGTTTAAGTCTCCAATTAAAGTCAGAAAGATCATAGCGTTTACTAGATTCCACATCAAGTGCCAGAATGATTCCATGCGGAGAACATACTAGGCATGAGAATTAGGTGACTGGAGACACTGACTTTGCAGCCTATAGGAAAACATCTCATGTCAAGGAGGATGCAAAAGTAGAAGAATACCAGATTTGTAGCACTATTATGTTCTTATACCAAACCCATCACAGGAACAGAATAAAACTGACCGGTAACTCTTCCATCTAGTTCTCCTGTTTTGGGGTGGGGGCTGGACAGAAAAGAAAAAAAACTGAAAATCTGTACTACTACATCGATCAAAAGGATGCCAGTGCCAGATCTACTTACGAAAAAGTTCCGTTCCTCAAAGTTTGCCATCAGGTGGCTCTACAGTGTACTATCTGTGATATATTTGTACTAGTCCTGTGCCTCTGCAGGCAGCCAACCTCACACAAGGAGTCCTGCCCAGTTAGTTATTTTTGCTTTCTCCTCATTTTCCTCATTTGTCATTGCAATTTATTCAAAGTTAATGAATCAGTCCAAGATTCTTCATACATATTTAAGTGTTTTTCAAAAAAGAAATCTACATTTTGGAAATGTATTCAGTCAGGCATAAACATGTTTGAGTTAGTCCTGCAGTAATACCCTAAGAAGAAGCCTTCCTGACTACCAGACTTGATAATCAGAATTCCTTCCTAACAAGGCTTTCAGAGAGACTGTTTTATTATTCCAAGGAAGTCTGAGTTGAATAGACTCACCTCATTTCACCACAAAGCTGTGGGTTTTTGAGGTATTTCCATATGGAAATCTCATGGAAGTCAAGAGCAAGTTCATTATGGACTCAGGCATTCTAAACGCTGACAAAACCTCACCTCAAAATAAGCTCCAACTCAAGATTTTGCAAAATAAGATCAAAGTGCTAATAACATGGCTTGCTGGGAGCAGCCATGAATTCTAATCCTGCAAAATACAGTTCAGGTCGGGGATAAGAATCAGCACCAACAGAAGAATTTCACAACTTCATTCTTCCCAAACATCCATCTGAATTGCAAAGAGTGATTTCTAAGTCTGAGGTACTCAATTCCTGCACATGCTTTTTTTTTTCTTAACAAAATTTATATGTTCAAATAACTCGATACCTGTTTTACGTGCCTGGCTGTTCTGCCACTCTCATCACGCACAGTACTTCGCTTTCCAATTGCTTTTCTTTACATATATATTGTGACCACTATGAAGAAAGTTATTTCATGCACTACTTTGCAACAGGGTTGGCAATTCACCCTCTATTTTTAGTATCACAGAGTACCACAAAACATTCGACACACAGTCTCTTCCTCGTGGGCCAGTGCTGTAAGGTACAGCGTGAATTGTGCACTGCAAACCAGGAATTCCCATCAAGCCAGCACAATGCTCTCTGTTATCCTAGAAAAATAATTTTGATATTTGGTTCCCTTGCCAATGGCAGAAACAGTAACTCTTCATGTGCACAGGAACAGCAGAGGCCAAGCTAATGTTCATAAAGCCACCTGATGATGGTGATTACGACCTGAAAACATATGCTGCGTATTATGGTTTCTGCCTTAGGCACACTAATTCAAAAACAGAGGGAGGGCAGGGGCAGGGTATTATGTCAGGAACATTTTCTTTAAAGACGTGGCTAAGAAGTCAATTTTTGAAATTTAAAATTTATTATGTAGTTACTAGGAATCTGTGTATAGCAGCAAAGATTCATTGAAGAATTATACATCTTTGACATTTACACAAATTGATTGCTGTGTACGGTGTAGCTCTATTATCATTGCCAACACAAAGCACACCTTAAAGAAAAACAAAACAAAACCTCCACAACCCACAAAGAACACCTTAAAAATACCCCCAAAATATACCTCCTTGACTGTAGTGAATTTTCAGTTTACAGTCCAAATATTCCTTCAGTTTAACAAGATGTTGTTTCATATTAGAGACAAAGCTAACAAAACAGAAGGATTTTTTTATTTCTAGTAGGACTATTTCCAAAGGAAAGAAACTATCTCCCCTTTTGAAATCCACACTCTTCTTGTAATTAGCAACGACCCTAAGAGCTTATAGCAAAACCAAAAAATTAATCAACATATTGATCAAAATACAATTCGCCAAAAACTGTAGAGAAAATCTGATTTAAAAAAATAAGGGAGACATGAAATAATAACAAAAAAAAATAAGTTAAATAAAAAGCCCTTTTAGTACTAGCACAACGTTACTGAGAAGCTTGCAGCGTAAAAACAATTTGCTTTCCTTAGAATGCAGCTGAAGGCCTAAATTAAGCATGCAATACATACTTAGAGTATTTTCTCATTTGCTTCAACATTAATTTTCAAGACAACGTCGAAAAGCTGAATTTATGCCCAGACGTAGTTTTTATAACCAACCAAGAGAAATTTAGTTTGTATGCTACAGCAACTGTGGAAATCAATTCTTAATCTATGACCTTGCTTACCACAGCTTGAAGCCTTGCAATAAATAAATGCCTTGAGCTACAAATAAGAAACATTTGGTGAATCAAAGAGACAAATAACACAAATCTATATGTGTATATATAGCATTAGAAAGGTCATATAAAATACAATATTGGCTATTTTCTTGCTCTAACATAATAATGTTTGAAAGGCAGGACACAGTAATTGGCTGCATTAATACCCAGGTGGTCAACAGTCACGAGCATCTATTTTTTTTTTGCCAAATAACAATGTTTGGAGGATTTCTTGTGGCCTGCCTGTTTTTTTCCTTTAGATTGGACAATGATACAATGCTTACAAATACAGAATCGCTGAAAAACACCTATTTTCTTTGTCCCAGCATGTGCAAAGTCTTTAACATATATTTGAGCTTCCTTGGGAAACCGCTCAGTTGCATCACTAACAACAGGAAAAAAATGCCAGAGCTCATGTGTTAACCTCCACTTACTCACAATTACCCTTCTTTCTAAATCTAATCTCTCAAATCCTCACCCTGCATGTCATTATTTATTCTCACAGGAGCATAAGCTAAAAGAAAAAACCACCTATAGTAACATCTCATTACTAGTATTTTACAATTACACTTCACAGAACATTCCTGTGAATAAAGCTGTACCTCTTTGAAAACTTGCCTTCCATTCTTGATGTATTTGATTGACTGTAGATTTTAAAATCAAGTAGTACAAAACACCACTAGCTCAGGTAATTTCTTTCTCTAAATTGTCTCCCTCTTGTTACACCGGAATTCAAATGTGGCTGTGACTGACACTCCTTTTTAGAGTAGCATGGCATTATTAGTTTGCACAGCAGGTGACCAGAGTAACTAAGGGGAAGGTTCCTTTTCTTTTAACCCTAAATAAAGGATGTAATCTCATATGAAATGAAAGAATTTGGAGTCTCATAATTACCCTTGAACAGGAATTTTACACAGAAAGCAAATCAGAAAAAGACTTTTTAAAATACAATGAAAGTTTTAGTCAAAGTAGATCATTGGATCCTTTCTAATGTCACATTTTCACAAGATCCTGTAACATGCTGTGATCGGTTCTCAATCAGTGAAAGTTCTGATATTAATATAAATAGAAAAGATCAAGAACCAAATTGGAATGCCCTTTTCAGTTCTTAACAAAAATCATAGTTGCAGAATCCAAAGGAACATATTTGTGCTCTTGTAGCTTTCAGGCATTAATGTCAGGGGTCAACACTCCCTGTAAAGGATGGAGAATGATAGCGTACCTCCTGGTATGGGATAGAATTTGGAACAATTCTCAGAATACCTGACCAAGCAGTCTTTTTTTTTTTTTTTTCTTTGTAATATTAGGTGCTGCTTTTCACTGAAGACATTGAAAAGAAAAGCAGCTTAATCCATTTTCCTTTTCTTTATACTGTCTGCAGTAACAATAAGACAGGGTTCACAGGCTGTGGAACCCAGGAAAGCACGATAAAAGAATGAGGTTAAAGGAGCCATTGATAGGTCATAGTCCATTTAATTTAACTACTTTTTACTTCTTCCTTACTGGAAGCCTTTAAAGGAGTAACAAGCCACTTATTTTTGAACCAGAACTGTCATCTCATTTAGGGAGAAGATTAATTAGCCATTAATTATATTGCTCAGAAGCATCAGGCTTCTTGGGAGGGCCCAGCCTGGCGCAGTTCTGATAAAACCAAAAATACCATTCACAGGGAAAACTAGACTTGCAGTGAAATTACTTGGATCATCCTACTGAGTTCTACCTTTTAGTACAGGCATATCCAACTAATACCCAAAAACTCAGGAGACTTCAGAACTTCTCCAAGGAAGCATCGCCTTTTGGCCTCAATGTATGGATTTGTTCCAGACTAAAAGTGACTTTGACGTCAAGTACTTACTGGTCAGAATTGATGTCTAGGAATACTGGAGAAGCTGTTGCATTCCAGATGCACACAATGTTTTCATCCTGAAAAATAATCTGTGCTTGAGCCTATCCCAGAACAAACTGATCTTACCAACAGCTAAAGCAGAGCAGAAGGAAGTCTTGATTTCATGATGCTTTCCATAGCTCAAGAGCAGGAATTTTAGCTTGGTGATGACCTGTGTTTTGCACCTAGCTGGAGAGAACAACTCACATTCCAAACTGAAGCTCCTCAGTTAACTGCAGTATTTTACAGGTATAAAAGCATACACAGTTCCCACAGATTTTGAGAATGGCACTAACCAGACCTCACCGCAGCTTTTTCTGGGACCAGGCAGGTATTAGTACGGCAGCTGGAGAAGTGGGAAACCCAGAGAGGAAGCCCTCCTGAGATGCAGGCATCTGCATCGTCGAGAGGAGCCCTCGCTAAATTTGGGACCCTCTCCTCAGGATTGAGCATCGCTTAATAGCAACTCCCTACCCAACACCACCTGCTATGTCCTATCTGGCGTTTTAAATTAGTTTTCATGTTACAGTCTTAAAGACAGTTTGTTCTAACTGTAGGAGAGTTCCTTGATGTATTCATTTGGGTTAGAGGAAACGACTTCCCCACCAACAAAACAACAAATTTACATGACAA
Organism: Baryphthengus martii; assembly: GCA_013396935.1. Classification (NCBI taxonomy): domain Eukaryota; kingdom Metazoa; phylum Chordata; class Aves; order Coraciiformes; family Momotidae; genus Baryphthengus; species Baryphthengus martii. The sequence goes on along the minus strand of VWZK01018195.1, from coordinate 224,254 downwards.
CGTGCACCTGAATATAACCAATGACCTTTACAAAACAATTTTAGATTCATTATTTGTGAAACAAAATAACGCATTCACTGATGGCAGCATAAATTATATCAGCATAAATGACTAATTACTTTAATCAGGAAGCTCAAAAGATAACAAACTTGATTTATTATAAATACAGGGGCTTGCCCTCTTATAAAAATGACTTGCTCTGCAGTTCAGGACACACATTGATTTATGGCACTACTTGTAATTCTCTTATTTTTTATTTTAACATTTAATAATAGCTGAAAATGAATTACAAGTAAACCAGAGTAAGACATGTTACCAATATAATTATACTCAATTCCACAGCAATACTCATACATTATCTATATGATAATATTTCATTAATAGTAAAGACATAAAACTATTTTGAAAAACATGCAGAGAGTAATAGATTAATTTGGTCAAGATTACAGAAAGAGCGAATATTCCATCCTCTCTCATGCATGACTTACTTATTTAGCGATATCTGACATCTGTTGCTGAGACCAGCTGAACACAATTCAAATCCAGGTTATGGAGGAATAACAGAGTCACAAGAAATGTCTGAAGATAGATTATGAATCAGTTTGAGCATCAGATCCCATCACAGAGAGACAGAATCTGCCTGGAGTCTGGTAGTGGACAAGGAAGTAACTTCACATTTTTTCCTGCAAAGCCACTTTGGAAAGCACTTTGCTATCCTGACCCCTGCACCACACTCCTCCACCTCACCTAAGGGCCACTGATGGGCAGATAGAGCACTTACTAAGGCACGTCAGGTCCACAGGACAAGGCTCATACATTTCATGTACTATATTCAAGCTACACAATACAGGTACAAATTTTTACAGTATATATCCTTTAAATAAACACAAAACTCACCCATGTCTAATCTACTTACACGAAGATTAAATTGCTTAGGACTCTCTCATCCACCTGAAGTCCTCTACGTTTGTCCAAACGAGATGACTGCCATGGATTCCCGCTTTCTGCAGATTTGTGTTGCAGATTGTGGAGGAACCCTCAGGTGTGTTTCTATACATTTTGCAGCCTACATGAAGGCTTGACAGAGATCAGCATGACAGAGATAGATAACAGCACCTACTCTAGGTGATCCTGCTCTGGCAGGGGGGTTGGACTTGATGATCTTTCGAGGTCCTTTCTAGCCCCTAACATGCTGTGATTCTGTAGCTCACTGGTACCCAGCAAAGTTCTCTAGCTTATCTCAAGTTTCTGGGATAATCACTGGAGCCCCAGGGTGTCCAAGGAGACTGTCACACAACTGTGTATGAGCACGATTGCTCCATTAGTTATTACAACGATCATGGTTATTGCTGCACTGGTATGTGTACACAACAGTGAATAAGGGCAACCTATGAATATTTTCAGCGTGAATAATGTTTTCATAGACAGGAAGATCTGCTTGATCTAACTTCAACTCTCAGCTCAGCTAAAACAAACTATATTCTTCAGAGCAGTGCAACAAACGGCTTATCATCAGAAAAAGCCACTTGGCAGCCAGATTCATACTACAGCTGCTTCTTGTGCTGAGCAACACAGCCACCCCGACTCATGTTCCCTGATTTAATAGATCCTCACATTGTCTCTTGTCTCATGTTTAACACCAACATTCCTACAGACAGAAACCACCTCCTTCTTCTGCGTCTACAGAACCAGCTGTGCCCAGTGACTCCTAGTGTATGAATAAATCTGGTCATGAGAGATGGCAGAGAGTTGAACAACATACTCAAATTATCAAAGCCAATGGAAATTTATTCTCGAGGATAGAGTTTTTTCTGTTGTATCATGACAGCTGGTGTCTTCTGGTACATATCTTTCACGTAAAAAACTTTTTTTAGTCACCCACCAATCCTGATACGTTGCAGTTAGTACCACGACCACATAAAATAGGAATAAGAATAGTATTTTCACCAGCACTTTTGTCAAATAGACTCTCTCTCCAGCATTTCTTTCAACCCTGGTGGTGCACAGACAAAGTTCCAGAATTCAGACTACTGCGTTTTGGAAGATATCCACCATAAGACTACTAAAAGACATCTGCTTCAGTCCGTGAGGGGCACACGTGGGCCCAACCTCTGCTATATTCTATAACCACTCACTGCTGACCAGACACCAAGCTCCACTTCTGTGTAGCTGCAGAAAACCCACATGCTACTAGAGTAGTTAGAAAAGAGATCAGAAAAATATGGAAAACCTACTAATATAATACAGGCTTCTAAGACATTTAATCTGACTCAGATAGCTCAGGTAGCTCTCTCATAGCCTGGGAAAAAATTGGGAGACTTTTAAAAGTTTTTGAAATCCAATGTCATATTACCACTCATGGATGTATGAAACTGTATACATAATTTTTGAGAACTGTTGATTGTTTATTTTCCTTGTCAGGTTTTTAACTCACATGAGTGGTTTCATACTTAAATCACTTTCAAATAAAGGAGTCCTCATTCTATGAAGTGAACCATCTGGAGTTCTGCTTTTTTTTTTAATCCACAGTATTAGAGGTCAGGCAGAGGCAAGTGTTCAGGGGAGGATTTGGAACAAACTAAAAAGGAATGAGAAATAGAAATTCAAACAGAATCTGACATAAAAAGAGGAACTCTCATCCACAAAATGAAATTTTGCTACTTTTCACAAAAAGAAATCATGAATTATTAAATAGGTATTTATTGGTTAAACCTGGGTTATATACAGAACTATTAGGGCAGTGAGAGCAGTGCCACAGAGCAGTATTTACTGGCATCATCAAAACTCTTTTACTGAGTTTGTTTCAGAAGGAATATTTGTTTTAACCAGAAATTTTATGACAAAGCTTATATTTTAGAAGGTCCCTCTGTTGTTTCAGAGAGGCATTAAGACTGGAAGTTCACTCTTCCAGCACTTATTTTGTAACAATCATTTAATTTCGTATTGTGTTATGTTTGACAAGTCTCATGGGGAGCTAAACACTCTCCTCTCCAGCTACTGTGATTACTGAGAAAAACATGAAATAACTTTGAAAATGACAGATCAGGTTCACTGGCAGCCTGGTTCTGCTGAGCTCGGCAAAGAGGGAAGGCTGCCCAATATCTTTACCAGAGCAGTCACTCCTGGAGGCTATTCTGACTTGCACTTGCTGGCAAACGTCCCTAAAGGACCATCTGCCAGCAAGAACTATGGGGAAAAAAAAAAAAAAAATCATTCATGTGCACACTCAGGTACTGTCAAGTCCTTCACAATTTTAAAAAAACTTCAGAGTAGAAGCTACCACAAGTAAGATTTAAGACTTTAGTAGGCCAACTTTACCTGCTGTGGAGTCCTCAATATAGAAGTACTTCACTAGAAGAGACAAAAAGAGTCTCCTTAAAAAGAGGAGGAAGAAAAAAACACCAGAACAAATAAAAGAATGTATCTTTTATATTTAGAATATTGTGGTTACAGTCACAGAACCATGGTTAACTAGACCTAAAAGATATGTCTAGGAAATGCTTATTGGGAAGGCAGGGGAGGAAGCATCAAATATACATAACAAGTGTGTGCACACTAAGCTCGTATCTTCAAAATTGCTGCTACAGGTCTATACGTTTAACTTATTACTACAGAAACCCGTAACAATCCTAAAGCACTCAAACCAGGAGTCTCATGGCAGAGCAGCCTGTGTTTCAATACCAGAACATGCTGCTTCCCTCAATCAAACTTGAAAGAGGCAAATCAGAGAGCAAATATTTAAAATGAAACGCAAGACCTTTTTCTGGGTTGAGGAGAGCACAAAACAAATGCATACACTGCAAATACATAGATATGTGTCTTTCAGATACATACATACTGAAAAGTTTGAGCTTCATTGGCTTAGCCTGTCCTCTTATGTGTACCCATTCCCACCCTCATAGTTTTGTTTTTCTGTAAAATGCACCCTTGAAGGCATCAGCTTGTAGAGGAGGGCAACAGCTGTTCTCTTCTGGGTCAGAGCAGATGCAGTACAGATGTAGTTGTTCGTATATGATGCAGCTCTTATTTTTTCTTTGCTATTTCTATTGAAAGCATGGCTGTGCGTGCTCCTGGCATGAATAGGATTTTCTGTCTCTATAGTACTGGCCAAGGAGTAAGATGGTCCTAAATGAGTACATGCTACAGTTCTACTTACAGTCTCGTCTTCTTTTCCCTTCCCACTATTTATCTGTCTCCATTCTACTGTTCATCACATTTTTTAAATGACACCTAACATTCAGATTACACTTAGTCTTCGACACAAGCCTATGGAAACCTTCACTTAGCTGAAACTAGTAATACTGACTTCAGTGAAATGTTTACTTTCTGCCCGGATCTTGTAAAAAAGTGAGCAACAATGGTGGGTTTTCCCTACCATTCTATGTTTACTTGGCTCATGAAAAGAATTAAGATGACATACTTTGCTGCCAGACGAAGCCCAGCGTAACTAGTCACACTGTGTGGAAAACAAGATCTCCTGTTCTACCACAAAAATTCTAACCTAAACTGTAAACCCCAGTCAGGTGAGAAACAGATCTGCTCACTGTTTGTATATCTTTCCAGGATGAGAGAGGTTTTGGTTTTGTTTCCCAGTGGCTTGCTTTTTCTTGATACCAATCACTCCTTCCCTCCTATTTCCATGTTCTCCCAGTCCCACACCATTCTACAGTTAGCTGCTCCAAAAAGCAGTTCAGCTCTCTTTCTGTCTCTAAGATTAAAACAGGAACATTTTATTCATTCATGTCCTGTTCCTGTGACAAGAAGTCAGGGCAGGGGACAACGCGTGGAACCGATCTCTGCAACACAGCCTCAGCTGTAAGCAGAGTTTCAGCACACAGACCCTAGATGACCGAGCTAACAGGCAGCACGCACAAAAGAGTATAAATACTGAGGAAGAAAAATATCACCATGAGCGAAATCCTAGAAAATAATGATCTCTATCAGCGTGAAATCAGCTGCACCGTGGATTGAAAAATTTTATGACTTGCAGGCAAGGCATAACTCAATTTGTCTTCCAGATTCTGTTACCCTGTGTTTCTCAGAAGTGTTCAGCTCAAAGTCAGCATGGGATCTGCTCTGAACTTGCGGCAGATTCCTTTACGAGCTACAAGAAGACGCACACTTTCACCACCCAAAGCAGCTGAGATGACTCTGAACAAAAAATCCCTACACGTTTACTATGACGTTCAAGGGTAGAGGTAGTAAATTCAGAGTGAGTTGGGCACAGGATAAGTAGGACAGGCGAAGGAAACTGGTACACTGGTCATAACATCATTTTTCTTCTGCACAGGCATTTAGCTGAGAGGACACTTTATGGGGAGGGGAGTGGGGAACAAAGGAAGAAAAAAAAAAACAAAACAAAGGAAAAACAAGAAAAAAAGAAAAATTGCCATTAATCTAGCAGCAGCCTCCTCATAGGGTCCTCAAAGGTCTTCAGTGTCCTCTGCCCCATCAGATACATCAGTTTCTTCCAAACACCTTCAAACTATTCCCAGCCATTCAGAAGCAGGCAGTCAAGTCTCAATTTAAAACAAAGAAACAACAACAAAAAAAACCTCTAACCTAACCTTCCACCCCAAAAAATACAACCAAAAAAACCTCTTTGCAATTAAACTTTACTTTCCACTTACATGGATTAATTTGAATGTTTGTTCATAGTTCTGGAGGTTGAAGAGTACTTTCTTATCATGCTTTCCCTGACATAACCAGGCAACCTTCACCCCAGCACTCCTACAAAATTAAGCACGCTAGCACTGAGATTTCTTCCTCAGAAAATTACAATGTTAGTGTAAACAATATTAATAAAAATATCTTGGAGTTTCACAGAAAACAACTGTTATCTAGAATAAATGTTTGCATTCTGTATTTATCTCTACTGCTCCCATCCTAGAGAATAAGCAGATGTTCTCCCAACCTGGTCAACAAACTGCCAGAAGACATTGGATCACACCCACCTACTTAATTAGCGAAATAAGCTTTTTTTTTTCTAACCACAGAAGCAATATATATGTCACTATGTCATTCAGCACTCCACACACATATCCACAGACAGGAGCTGGTAGACAATGTTACAGCAAAACATTTAAATTCCAGATATCTTTGCCCTAAGATTCCAGTTAATACCTCATTTTTTTTTCACCTCAAAGTTCAGATCAATTTCCTTGGAAATTAATCATTCAAATTTATCTGTAAAAGACCAATCAATCCCTTAATTCTTATTGAAGTGCTTATTAAAATGCATCTGTCCTTTAAAAAAACATATTTAAGACTTCTTCTTCCTAAAGCACATTCTTAAAAAAGAACACATTTCCTAATTCGTTTCATCTTCCTAGAAGAGCTTAAAGTATTTGATCAAGTGAAATAAAGTCTACAAAAATCCACAGCTTCCCGGTGCAACAGCCATTAAAATGCAGGAGAAATCCTCTATCAACTTCAAATGCAGAGTAGATGAGCCTAAGAAAGAAACTGCAAACATTATTTAAGAGCAAACAAACCTTCCCTTTGCCCCAGAAAATCTCACAATTCTAGAGCCTCGGTATTTACTCTGCTAACTTTTAATTTGCTGCATACTAAAGTAGAAAAAAATGGAAAAAATAGATTCCAGCAACCTCAGTACTTTTTGAGATGTTAGGTCTCAGTAGTCTTCATAGAAATAGAGGAATTACAAAATTAAAAGCACTTTACGTGGGGTTTTGTGGCTGAGCCGACCTTTTGCCTTTTATGAAAACTCAACTCATTTGTGAGTTAGGTTTTTATGGAAGGCAGAGGATGACAGATGCCTGTATTGTATTTGGGATGATAATAATCAGAAGGCATTCTCATAAAGCCCCTGAAAGAAGATTTACATTCTGCATCAGCCTTTCATTTTTGTATGCGTATCTCATCCCGTGTTGGCAGTATTTTGCCTGTCATACTTTTTGCAATGCCAGAGTTCAAATACTCTGCTGCAAGATTAAAGGGGATACTTTCAAAAGCAATTTCAACAGGCCTCAATTTCCTAGGTACTCAAAAGAAAAGAATTAAATGGGTGAAATTGTTCTTGTGAGCTTTGGCGGACTATTTGTTTGTTCCTTGCACAGACACTGCTATAAATACGTATTTTTTTATTATCTGGATTACAGGAGTACCCAAAGTCTCAGGCAGGGTTGGATTTCTGTGTGTAAACAGAAAAATGCATTTTCTGTCCCGTATGAGCGCACAGCATTGGCAATGATCCTGCAATGAGTTCCACACGTGCCAATACTTGAACCTGTACAGATACCATAATAACACTGCAGACTACTAGGAACTAAGTAAACAGATAAACAAATATTTTTCATACATGTTCTTATACAATTGTTAATTGATAATGATATCCTCGTCACTAATGAACTTGGCTGAACTAAAACTGCCACTCTGGAGTTGAATGGAGGGTAAAAACGTAGTCCTTGGTGAAACTTGGAGAGACAGGTGACAAATTCTTACTACCACAACAATGCAAACAGGTAACATGTTAGGAGCTTATTACAACTACCCGGTAAATCTATGAAATCAGTTGCACAGCCTGATATCTAAGCAATGAGTTTTCATTTCTGATAACTATGGTACTTTAGTCTCCCTTTTACTTAGAGATGCCAGTGACAAAGTTTGGATTAGGAGGAATTTCTCTCTGCTGCATCTCAGTCACTTATTTTTAGAAGTCCAGTGCTGATATGTGAAACATTGCTAAGTGTATCAAATAAAGGCTTCCTTCTGAACAATCTAACATCACCCAGTTCCTTCCAGATCACCAGACGCGGCCTGATGTACTCCACCCTAGCTCCAAACCTGCTAGGGAAATGCTCCTCAAGAGATATCCCGAGAAGACTGGAATAAGGATAATCTCTTCTGGACCACCTACATAAAAATACAAATCTATACTATCTTCACAGACAGAAAGACTAAAGAGGATCAAAATGACATTTTACCACGCGAGTTTGCCAACGACAATCACGCATGGTCCACGCATTAGTCAACTTGAACTTAAAGCGTTGTTTACTCCTTGTTTGCAACCTCTGCCTCTGACACTTGACCCAAAATTCTGAGTATGTCCCTTAAACTCTGCTGTTACCTAGTGGCTGCTGAGAAAAAGGAGTTTGTGAATTGAGCCTGAAGCCCTCAATCAACTCAGTGTAATTCAGGAAAGTTATTTATATGCCCTCTCCAAGGACTGGTTTAACTTTCCTCTCCTCCCAGTTCCTGGACGTAACCAGCGAGGCTCTACAATCACTAGGATATAATTGGAGGTGAAGAAAAGGTGACAAAACTGAAGCTCTTAAGATAGGGATCTGTAACTATGAACCTAATGCTGAAGCATTTCCTCATGTGACCAATCCCAGTGAAATCATCAACATCAACTCACACAAGTTAACCCTCATAACCTTGATCCTGGAGCTGTATCCCGCTTTGGGATGCTCTGGGTAATACGTTGTTTTACAAGTAGCTTCCTTTAGATCACCAGTAAGCGTAAATATGCAGAAAAAAATCAAACTCTGTATCAATAAGAATTCACAGAAAGGATACACAGAGACAGAAAGATGAATGCAGTATAAATAAAATACAGTGTGAAGAAAAGGGTCTCTTCGACCATGCTATGATGTTTGTACTGACGATGATTTAACTGCATTTTTGTACATGAATTTAAATTAAAAGGTATTAGCAAAAAAGTTTAATTGTGATAAGATACCTTCAAAATTCTCTTCAAAGGTTTAGGTGGCATAGAGGTAGGTTTGAGCTGAAAAATCAAATCCACGTCATTTATTGGCACCATAAAAACATTAAGTAAGGTGGCTTACAAGCAAATACGCCTAATATTATACTATTGTCATGACAAGGATCCTCAAACTGTTCTTCACTTAATCAGTCTCAAATTACTTCCCAAAAGGACTCTATTACTCATTTTAGTTATGAACCAAATCCTCTATCCCTTGCTACCCTGATAAAAAAGAAGTCAGGAAGTGCTTTAGCAGCATATGGAATGAAAACTATTCTGATTCATACCCTTTAAAGTAAAAAAGGCAAGAAACCCCTTCAGGAAGTCTATTCTGGTTAGGAAAATTAACTCTTCTCATTCTAGATGTTGTGGAAACAGTCAGGAATAACGCTAAATTTATACAATTATTAAATTGTGCTATGTTCTCCTCTTACCAGCCCCGTCTACAAACAGCCATGGAAGCAGAGTTAAAAGGGCCTCAACTACAAATGGCAACCAAAAAATTGCAAAGCCTTCACAGAGCATCTGAAGCTACAAAAGTGATTCACCACGACCTAACAGCCTTTGTTTCCATTTTCTCAATTGTATTTCTCTATTCAATAGATGTAAATTTGGCTGCAACCAGAATACTCCTCACTGTAGTAGAAGTATGTAGTACTAGAATAAATCCAGGAATTTATACGAGAACTCACTTGCCAAATTTGTGAGTACTCATTATTTTTGTTCGGAAAACTCACATCAGTCTGATTAACTCCCCTCACATCATTTATCACATATCTTCTGGTTTAGATGAAAACTATCTATTGTAACCACAATACATACCCATTACTTTCATACAGTGTAGAATGCTGCATGTCTAACTTTAGATAGGCAGATTTCATTAATTGTAAAATAATCTAAAAAAGAACATTAGTTTACCAGCTTAATTGGTGTTAATATCTAAATTACATAGTAATTATGAAAAGAGAAAGTGTTAAGATACAGCTTTACAACAGAAACCTAATAGTTCATTTAGATACTGGAAACCAGCATTCACTTGCTTATCAATTTTTGGTGCATTTCAAAGCATGCCTCCTGGTCTAGTGCTCTACAGCTCCGCTTGCCACCAGGAACTGCTGTTCTGTACCACATTTACAACCAGATCGCATTCCGTTATTCGCATGCTACTTCGTAGACGTGTACATAAAGCATTGACAAAGTCTCTGAAAACAAAACAGTGCAAAAAAAGAAAAAAGAAAAAAAAATAAATGCAAAAGGTGCCATCCAACCACAGAGAAATACCAAAACGTGACAGCAGTCAAGCAGAATAATGCAACCTCAACGAATCCAGCCCACGCCGCTTTTGGTTTTTGTTTTTTTCCACAATACAAAACGTGATTATCTGTTAAAAGACTGGTGGTTCGTTCAAGACAAGGGGTCAGTCTCCATCCAACAGCCTGTCCAGCAATAACTGCACAGACAGAGACTCTTCCACCCACTCACCTCCAGAAGTGACCTCTTCAGAACTGGCTTGAGGAACATTGGCGGGACAATGTGGGGAAGCTTGCATTGCTGCCACCCTTGCTATACCTGTCCTGTGGAGAAATAGAGGACTTAATTTCCAGGGCTGTCAGTCAGCACCTTCCACATTACAAGTGAAGGAAAAAATAAAGGAATTTGACAATGCCTGCTTCGAGTGAGTACATTTGGGGGGGTGATGAAGAACCCCCGTTTTCTACTGAAGTATCTGGGTTACTTTAACATCTTCTGTGGAGCTCCATTTGTCTGCCCGGCCAGCAAGCTGGATTCTTTGGTTCATGAGTTGATGATGCTCTTGCCAGTTACCTATATAGCAAGCTGGGATATATCCACTGAGAATCAACTTAACTAGACAGCCTAAATAAAATAAATAGAGTAAAATAAATGAGGAAATCATGTTTAAATTAATCTTTCAACTCTGATGTGAACAAGTACTTGTCATTGGGTAACTCCCTCCCTTTTACCTCCCCTTTCCAAAGTTTCTTAAACTGCTCTTTACACATCTCCTTTACAGAAACCATGACCATATGAACTATCTAACAGAGAAGCACTTCTGCTTCTCCTGTCCCACCCATTTCATAGAGGCATTTGATTTTACTTCCACATTAATCTCAACAGGGTTACCACAAGAATTGATCCTAACAAAGACAAGTTTTAAAGAAAAAAAGGAAACCTTCCACTATCCTCATTGGTTTCCAGCTAGGACAACAGTTTTCAGCTACCAGTTTTCAGTGCGACACATACAAATGATTTGCATATGCTAAAGTGCAGTCCATTAGAGTGAGAATGAGACAAAAAAAAACCAACCCCATCTGAACTATATGACTAAAGCATTCTTTTGAGTGTGGTGAGGAATGCAATGTTCTACAATTTCAAAATCAATTCTCTAAATCCTTACTAAAACAAGTGTGTTTCCTTCCACAAGTGACCTCTCGGTATCTTTCAGGAGTACCATGATGGGTTTTGTTGGAGAAAATACCAAGTTTAGACACAGAGCACTGGAAACTAACGACCAACCATTTTATTCTCGTAGGAGTGTGCAGTGAATACTGATTTTCACAGGCAGCAACAATTTCCAATAATTAATTGGAAACATAGCAGCTTTCATTGCATTTGCTTAACTTTGGCCAACAGCAACGTTAATCTTGCAAGTGAATTGAGAGACAAGACAAAGCCTGTACATGTGAGGTTTATATATAATTCAGAACTGCTGAAAAGCATGGAGAGCAAGCCAAGAAAATGATGATTATAAAAGTATGGCAGAGGAACTCTATTGAGGGGGGGAACAAAACCAAAACCAGAAACAAACAAACAACAAAGAAACCCAAATCCAACTTTTACTGTATCAATTACTTCAGCATACCCCTAGCTGAAAGATTGATCTGAATAATAAATGTAGGGGTAAATAAAATTGTTCACTGCTTGTTTGGGCAAAACAGACTTACACATCACTCACTCCCTGAACCCAGATGTCAGACAGGGTGTTTTCTTAATTTTTATGTTTTTGTTTGCCACTGTGTACTGCTTTTCTCTTCACCAAGTTCCCAGTTTCAACGTCCTAGCCGCTCCCAAGCAACAAAATAGTGTGTGTCTCTGAATATCTGCTACCTTGGACTATGACCATGACTGTCCATGGGCTGTGATGATAAACAGACTTTGGTCAAGACACTTGGAGGTATCTCCAAGAGAAATAATAACAATTGATCACATATATAACACCCTATTTAATAAACCTGGTATTTAAATATAAAATAAGATACTGCAGGTTGGCTTAAAGAAATAGGACAATTCCTAATCCTGAGCACTATAGATACATGTTCTGTTCACTTTCTAAAACAGTGATTATTCTAAGAACTAATAGGAATTTTAGGAAATCTGTTGCTTTTCTTTATGTGACAAATACCAGGAGTATCAGAAAGAACTAAAATCATCACGGAATCCTGATGAAACCCCTCTCAGAGTCACCAAAAAGCTGCCCCCAAAAGACCAGGATACAGAGATAATCCAGATATTACAGTAACAATGCACAGACATCACTCAGACGCTCCTCTCTAGACAAAGAACTCAAAATCCTTTTGAAATGGTTGAGGATAGTTTCTAAACATTCTTGAAAGGGCTAGCAGTGGGAGGAACAGGTTTCACCCAAACCCACAACTGTTACTCCATTTACCCTCCCTCAAATGCAAACTGGTAAAAGCTAAACCTGCAACAACAAATAAAAGCTACAACTGAAAGCAAGAGCTGAAACCGCCACAGTGTGAATTTTTGTTTGCTTTAGTAATCTACAAAAACATCAAATGCCAAGCATTTCACACTTGGAGGGTAACCTACCTTTGCTTCAAAACCAAGCCTCGAGCACTCAAAACCAAAAACCTTATGCATTAAATACTTCAAAGAGCATTTCCTTTGCTTACATCTTCCTGATTTTCTCCCCACAAGTTAACTGTTGCTCTTAAACCTCCCCCCTACAGTCGATGTTGGCCTATATACCCCAAGCACTTCAGGAGGCACGTTAACCATACTGGGTATTTCTAACAGGTAGGATCGCTTTCACTATCTGGGAGAGCAGTCCATGGAATTAAAAGAGAGAACAATTTTGCCATAGGAGAAAGATACAGGTTCCAGAGATTAATCCAATTCAATCAGAAAGCTCTTCCATGACTGAAAGCACATGCTGGTTTAGGAAGAACATCGCATCCTGCCACCGTATCCAAGCTGGAATATCCCCTCTTCTTCCCTGTTTAAATATTAAATAGAATCTATTGTGTACACAAGGATTATAATATAGCTCCTGGACTCTGCTCTCAGCTCCACCAGAATTTTTTCTGAGAGACCAATGGAAATCACTGTTTTTTCCTACAATTCATTTTCCCTTTGAGAAATGAAGATCTATCTTTCAGTGTCCATGCTTGGAAAAAGAAATGGCGATAAGTCCACTGAGTGGACCTTTAGAGGAATAAATCCACACATCTCTGGCTGCAGCAGTGGATTGCACATCTCCATTCTTTACACAGTGACCACATTCAGGTGGTGCTTGAATATAACCTTTCCCATTTTTCGCACTTGTGAGAGGACAGTACCACTGTGGATTGAAGTCCCCCCTGGGTCTCCTCAGCCAACATATAGCTGGTGAAGAAAAATGAGCCTGACAATTTGCAACTATAGCTGAAACCTGTTAGACACGAGGGAGTCCATACTTACATTCCAGCATCCAGAAATGATGTTGCTACTACATGAACTTTAATGGATAGTTTTCATAGAAAAAAAGCAATGATGACAGTTTCAGTATCTTACTATATACTACGATTTTGCTAAGAACCCATGATTTTTTTTTATGTAAGCTAAAAAGGATATTGATTTCTTCCAATTCCACTGCACAATAAATCCAATTCCCACTTGCCATTTGAGGTATTAGATAAAAATGCCATCTTTCTTACTAAGAAAAGAATCAGTGAGTTTTTCATGAAGGAGAAAGGTCGAGTGCTCTTTGGTATATTTCAAATAATCTTTGTCAGCTGGAGGGAGCCAAAAACTTAAATTGATTCATGAAAAAAACCACATCTATAAAATTCACTTGGGTGCCATTCAAGCTTAGTGTATCTTCACTGCACAATGTGGACTGTAAGACATTGCCAATCTAAAAACATCCACAGTAGATATGACTAATCTCAGTGCTTCACCTCTCAGTTACAAACTAAGGGAAGACAAGACATGCCTTGGAAAGAAAAGCAATAAAAAAATGTCATCTGTGAGAATCTAGAGGGACCCTGAGAAACTTCAGGAGGTTCAACAAGAAGCATAAACTTCGGCACCTGGGGCAGAAGAGCTCCACACACCTGGCTGAAAAACAACTGGCAACCCAGCAGCCCAGCTGGAAAGGACCTGGGGGCACCCTGGATGCTATGCTGGCTGTGAGCCAATGGTGGGCTCACATATAAGAAACCACATGGTGGGCTAACACTAGGAAGAATGTGGCCAGCAAAAAGAGAGAGATCAGTCTCTGCTCGTGCCTGACGAGGCCACCCGTCGAACACCGTATCCAGCTTCTAACCCCCCCAGCTGAAGTTGAGAAACTGAAAAAAATCCAGCTAAATCCTGAGCATCTACAAAGTTGGTTAAGTGCTTAGGCTAAATTGCAGAGCCTGAGGGAGCTGGGCTTGTTTAACCTGGTGGAGAGAAGGGTAAGGGTAATTTAATAGTTTACAACTACTTGACAGGGATTACAAAGACAATGGAGCCAAACACTTCTTGGTAGTAGTGCATGATGTTGTAAGGTCCAAAGCAACCAAGTGGCACCTTTAGGAGTTCAAACTGGCTACTTCGAAAGGCTTTTTCTCTAGAAGGGTAATGCAGAACTGGAAAGGTTATCCAAAGTTTATCCAAGGAGGTTGTGGCACCTCCATCCTTGGAGGTTTTCAAGACTCAGCTACACAAATCCACACCTGATGACCTACAGTTTTGACAAGATCGTGCTTCCAGCGGGACACTGGACTACAGACTTGTAGATGCCCTGTCCCACATACACCATTTCTATACTTCTACAAAATATCAGTTTATAAGACAAGAAACACGCTGATGTTCTGCAGAATGAAATCCCTTCGCTAAGCCTCCACTCCTTGTTTGTCTGCCATGGTATTTTCAGAGATACGAACTAACAAGCTTTGAACGTCCAACAGAATGTGAGATTCTGCAGGAACAGAGTCAAACAAATAAATGTCTATTCCAAAGGGCTGGATCGCTTTGCCCCATTCTTTGTCACTAACAACCCAAACAAAGCACAACATTTGCACCAAGAAGTGTGCTTCAGAGACCCAGAGCTAGAAAAGGTAACTCGTCTCTTTGCTACAGCTTACTGGATTTGACCATAAGAGGTTGATACACTCCCACGAGCAACTGAATTTTTCTTCCCAACAATGCAACTGTGCTAATTCTTCAACCATAGATTATTCCTTGACAGTGGGTTAATCTTTCAGGTAATGCCTCAACCAAAAAACTCTGGAATGCTCTTAGCAGTAATCACCAACTACAGGAGACTCCTCATCAGTTTAAGATTTCTAACTAAATATTCTGCCCATAGCTCAGAAAACCCACTGTGTCATTATGAAACTACCATCATATGAACTTTTTGAAAGCTGTAAAAACATATTTTAGGGGGACAATACAAACCTAACAAATAAGCACAAACCTAAAAGTACCTGAATGGACAGTTCAAGGGGAAGAATTACTATTTTGTTAAGACAGGTACATTTTTTTTGAAGTTGTAGTAGAGATAACCCTGAAAAATATCTGTAACAAAGAAATTTAAGGGCTGAAACTATGTTACTGACATTCATGAAATATCCTGTAATTTTTTTCAGAGAGATTTAATTATACCTTTCGTGTTACTCATCCATTGAAAGATCTTCTGGTTAGCATTAATTTGAATTCTATTGCAACATAAATTAATACAACCTAGACACATATATCAGGCCTTTAAATAACAAACTGATAATATGTCCAAACAGTATATTCTTGAAAAGAAGAAAAAGACATATAATTAAAACCTGAACTACAATTACTTTGCATTTCAGAAAATTAAAAAGTAGCCTGAAGCAATATTTCCTCAAACAGAAAATCTGGACAATAGCTTTGCTTCAAGCAAAGACATAATAGTATTAAAAAAACCCAATATGCAGCAAGGGTAAATAACACAGAAAGAATACACAAAAAGGTCAAAAATAAATAAAAGGGTTTGTACTTGTTACTGAAAATTTGAAGGCATTAAACTCCTAAAAAATCTTGCAAGTGCAGTATTAAGGTCACAGTATTCAACAGGATAATTTTAATCGTACCCTAAATGTAACAAATTATATTATGCATAAGAATTTCAAAGTAGATTTCCTAATCTATTATGAAAAGGAACAAAACTGTAATTCTAAACAGTTACAGTAACTATGGAAAATCTGTTCTTTTGGTTGAAGAACGTATTTTTGATAGGCTAAATATACCCTTTGCTAGTGAACGGGAATACAGTAAACCTGACAAAAATTAACTAACACCTTGAACAAATCCACATAATTTCATCTCCCAGGACTTTTTTTCCTCTTGAAATAGCAGAATGTATTTACATTTCCTGACAGTACGTAGAAATAGCTAAGCTTTGTAGAAGCTAAGAATTCTGATTACAGTGAAGTTAGGCCAGATTTCCCCCTTTACCCATTTTTGTCCTAAGAAACAATACCAGTAAAGGTATTGAATCTCTGAAGATTCAGAACACTGAGACTTCCAGAAAGGTTTTTGGTAAGCGATTACTTTATCCATTCTTGCACTGAGTCAGATAAACTCTTAAAAAAATATATATGTCTTCCAGTATCAGGAGTTATATATGTATATATATATATGTATAGAATGTAGTACTGGAGACAAAAGTAACCGAGGTTAATATATGAAGTAATTAGAAAAAATAGATATAGAGATTAAAATTGAGAGTCTGAAAGCACAAGCACAACATGCAGTTTGTATATACAGACATCTATTTTTATGGACTTAAAATCTGTACATAGAGCACAGCTCTGCAAAGCCATGCACACTGATCCAATCCCTCTGGAGCCAGCAGTAAGTTCTTAACAGACGTCATTGGATACTAACTCACAATTGCATCAAGGTTGTAACAACCTGTCAGAGTTTCAAAGAAGAAATTTTTTTGATGGAAATGTGGATCTTAACATCCTAATACAAAGAAGTAGTGCTTTTCTTTTTTTTTTTTTAACCTACCAAGGTAGAAAAATACAAGACTGAATTAAAAGAACTCTAAAGATCTTCATACAACTTCCATTATTTCCAGTCCCTTCCAGTAGAGTGGTAAACTTAAAAAAAAAAAAAAAGAAAGCAAGCACCACTAGCTTCTCCCTTATGAAAATGTGGTAAAATTCTCACCTCACTCTTCAGACAAGTCTGTTGATACTAACCTAGTTAACTAGGACCTTATCCAGGAAGCCTGCCAGGCCTCCTCCCAAAGGCATCTTTTTTAGTTTGGGGGTTTTTTCAGTAGAATGGTACTGGAGTAGAATCCCTACTTCTAGTAGGGACTTGAGAAACTTCAAAAAGACCCTCCCCTTGCACCTGAAGGTCATCTACAGATGAATCAATCATTCCAAGTCCACAGTGAGTTTGAGTCCCATCTGTGTCCTATAATGACAGCAATAGAGTGGTACTGAGTGGTAATTCCAGGTTTTGCAGTCACAAGATTCAATGGATGTAGGTACACGGAGCAGAAAGAATTTGGCAAAGAGTGCCAAATGACTTATGGTTTTGGCTGGATTTCCATTTTTTTTTTTAATAAAGATTTCTGGAGCTTGAAGAGTAGCAGGTACTACAGACAAACGCCAAGTGTTACTACAATCAAGTCAAGCAGCAAACAGAAAGAGAACAACTGTAGTCAAGGATGGAATGACTGTTATTTCCATCTCTTTATTTCTCTCCCCAGCACTGCTTGGATCTACATACTCCTGACTTCTCCCAAGTCTGAGCAGGGAGTATTACTTCCAGAGAAAGACATGTTGAGAATTTAAAGCTTTGGGCCCCTACTTGACCAGAGACAGAATCGTTGCCTTCTGGAAGGAATTAAAGCTGGTATGGAAATTTCACAAAAGGAATTAAAAGATGGTCTGGAAAGTGGCCAAAAGGAGATCAAAGGAACTTGAGCAGCATGGAGACACATACCAGAAGCGCATGGAAGGGCACTTCAAGGCAGACTATTAGGTTTAAGAAAGTATCTGTTGCCTGGGTAGAATGCTGTGCGAACCAGGAGAAAATGTAAATAATTCTTGTGAAATATTTAGTTCAAAAATATCCATGCTCTCTTGTGTAATTTCCAGTCCTGACCACATGTCAGACATCTAGAAGTAGAGATCTATTTTAGATTCAGCCCAAATTTTGAACTACAGAACGTGATCAGCATATCTTTCTTCCTCATGTGTGGTATGTTACTTGATCTGAGATTCAGATTCCAGAAAACACCAGCTCTCTGTCAGTTAAAATATATAAGACATGACCTATAGTTTCTCTGTGTAGTTATCACATTTATTGTGGTAAACATATGAAATGGGCACGAGTATTTGTGATGGTAAAACGAGACTTTCCAAAAACACCAATATGATGAAATTCACGTCAACTAGAAAGAGTGACAGAAGAAAGGAATTTGGGAAGAATACACAGGACACAGACAGACCTAGATAGCTTTATATTAGCTGAAGAGCCTAGTAGGAGTGGTTGGTACTAACAGACCAACCACGGCAATACAGAGCTCCTCACGTAACCCCGCTTTTTTATAACTTCATTAAAGACTTAATTTTTAGAAGCAGAATTAAAGGGTAAAAAATGAGATTGTTATGTTTGTGGTGTTGCCACACAAAGGGCTGCTAGCAGCAGAATTCAAGGGAACATTGAGAGGCTGACATACTGACCACCACCACGATCCACTGCAAAAAGGATAAGGAGCAGCAAATGCAGCATAGACAGACTTCATGTACTTACTCAAGTATTTACTGGACTTCCAAACCATTTCTGTTTTAATATTAACTTCTGTGTTTAGTTTGTCTGCATTGCAGAAAGTCTCTCCTCTCTGAAACATAAACTAGTAAAGCTTTCAAAATTGTCTTCTTTTCCTTGCTTTTCATCCAGAAAAAGAACATAGAGAGAGGGAGGCAGAACATGTCTTCACTGAGACGCACTCACAAAACTGCAGGAAGAAGCTGGCCCCAGAACAATCAGTTATTTTACAGAAACACATCAAAAGTGGACAGTTTTTAAAGCAGCTAGCTTCAAAACAATAATTGGACCATCCATGGATATGATCTGGGTAGCCCCAAAGTCAAAAGAGGAGTTCTGGGGTTATTGAATTGGATAAAAGCTTCAGGGAACTCTTGGGTTATTGCTTTTAAGAGCTATCAGGATGAACAGGTGCTTTGCCTCACCTCTGTTTCTGCCCTACGTGCCACCATTGACCTCTGCCAATAAACTCCGTTCACGATTCCACCAGCAAAAGCGGTTTTAAAAAATCTTTCAGTGAAATTTTTCTCAGTGAGCCACTGTCCTGGTTTGAGGTAGAACAGAATGATTCTGTTCAGTGATTTTTACTTTTCAGCTCAGTTCCTTTCACTAACTGCACTTTCTGAAATGAGCAGCCTGTTTTTGCAGGCAGTGCTGCTTCTGGCAGTGATAATGCCCGATGTTTAGAGTCAGTACCAGGGACTGGTGTGCAGACCAAGGCCACTGCTAGATGCTGCGTACCACGTTGGGGGGTGCAGAAAGTAAAAGCTGCACCTGCAGGAGAAGCGGACAGATGGGTGCCCTTAAACTGATCCATGAGGTGTTCCATCCCATAGACGCCATATTCGGCTGCTGAGGGCCCTGGCTCGGTTGCTCTCGGCTCAGGGGCTCTTGTTCTGGGTCCTTGTTCGGATTCTTTTGCGTTCCCTCAATGGCTGGAATCCAAGGAGGACTCTGTTTGTTCTGCCTTCAATCCTGATCAGAGGGTTCCTGAATCCACTACCAGAATCCAGCTCCTGAACACGGTTCCCATCTGCTGCTGGGCCCTGTCTGGGACTTTCCCGATCCCTGCTCCACAACATCAGTGGTGACGGTGACGTACTTGCCATCAGGGGAGTTTGGGCTCGATACTGGTCTTTTGTATATATGCATACACTGCATTTTATTATTATTATTACTGTCCTTTTCATTCAAGCTGTTCTAGTTTCCTTTTCTAATTGATAAGTCTCTCTCCCTTATTCCGTTTCCCCCTTGGAGAGGGAGAGGGGTTAACAGAGAGCACCTGTTACAGGTTTTAAGGCTGCCCTGAGCCCTAACTGTGACAGCCACGGAACAAGGAACAGAAAAAACAATGACTCTACATAAAATCATGAAAACCACCACTTACAAGCTAAAGCACAACACTTCCTCACATTCCTTGTCCAACATGAGTAAACCGGTGAAGTTTCTGGTTTTAGGTGAAACAACTGTGCTCAAGTTTGCTAGAACTGTGTTGCACCTCTTCTAGCGGCAGGTTCCACCCATGAGGTCCTAGTTAAAATGTTTAGGTATCTCTTGTCGTTAGCATTTAGCTGCCTTTTATTTATTTTGGATGCAGGTAGTAGTGCTTTGTAACGAATACAGCTTGCCTTGCAAACTCCTACGGGGTTTCACTGATACACTAAAACCTCAGATTTTGGAATCACAATTTCTGGACTGCACTGCAAAACTGCTAAAGGCAAAGAACAGGAACGTTCACATTGTTCAGTTTTGAAAGTAGACTCTGAGAAGTTCCTTTATTCCACTCTTCGAGTTCCATTTTTTGGATTCTACTATTGTGATAGAGCGTATCTCTCACAGTAATACCACCAAGTTGAGTGGTGTGGTTGACGTACTTGAGGAATTGGATGCCATCCAGAGGGACCTGGACAAGCTTGAGAAGCGGGTCCACGGGCACCTCATGAGGTTCAACATGGCCAAGTGCAAGATCCTGCACCTGGGTAAAGGCAATCCCCGGTATCAATACAGGCTGGGGTTGAGTGGATTGAAAGCAGCCCTGTGGAGATACTTTGGGATATGGGTGGATGAAAAAATGGACATGAGCTGGCAAAGTGTCCTTACAGCGCAGAAGGCCAATTGCATCTGGGCTGCATCAAAAGAAGCATGGCCAGCAGCTCAAGGGACACGATTCTCCCCCTCTACCTCGCTCTGGTGACACCCCACCTGGATACTGCACCCAGCTCTGGAGCCCTCAGCACAGGATAAACATGGACCTGTTGAAGCAGGTCCTGAGGAGGGCCACAAGGATGATCAGAGGACCAGAACACCTCTTCTACGTGCAAAGGCTGGAGAGTTGGGGTTGTTCACCCTGGAAAAGAGAAGGCTCCAGGGAGACCTTATTGTGGTCTTTCAGTACAGGTCTTTCAGGAGTCTTTACAGGGGACTCCTCAGAAAGATGGGGACACTATTTTAGCAGGGCCTGTTACAACAGGACAAGGCGTAATGGTTTTAAACTAAAAGGGGGAGATTCAGATTAGATATAAGAAATAAATTTTCTACTATGAGGGTGGTGAAACAGTGGAACAGGTTGCCCAGAGAAGTTGTAGAGGCCCCATCCCTGTATCATTCAAGGTCAGGCTGGACAGGGATCTGAGTAACCTGCTCTAGCCAAAGATGTCCTTGCTCACTGCAGGAGGATTGGACTAGATGACCTTTAAAGGCTCTTTTGAACCCAGACTATTCAATGATTTTACACATTTTAGGCATCCTCAGTTAACAGATTTTTAATTCAAATACTGATCCCATTAACCTACAGCACAGATCTTTCAGAGCACACTACAGAATTAGTCTGTTCTTTCAAGTTACTCTGTCAAGTTGCAGAGCGAAATCACATTTTAGAAATAGTAGCCGACAGATGAATACACAAGAGAAATCCATTTAAAGCCAGTTAAAATGGTTAGTGGGAGCTGTAAAGATAAAAGTATTTTGAACACAGAAAATTACACTTTAAATCTTGGCAAAATTCAGATAAGGATTTTCCATTTAGTCTCAAAATTTCAAAAGTGTTACTGGATGCATTGCTGTCTTGGACAATGAAGATCCATGAATCTATACGCTCATACACACAAATAAATTTATGAATGGAGATTTCTGGATCAGAGGTGACTTAGCAAGAGGGACGTTAAGAGCTTAGCAATATCTGCAACATTTCAGGAAAGGACACTCTGCCAAACCGGTTATTTTTTAAAGAAAATGATGTAAATTCAACTGCTAACAATAATATACCAGCCATAACAACTGAATTCAGTCATTAAAAGGTAAAATAAAGGAACAGCTTCTGGTGCTAACCTTAATATAACTACATCTATCAAGTCTCATCTGTAATAGCCAGGATGATGTTTGCTCTGTGGAGTCCAAATCGCTAATTCCTCCAATTTACACCAACTGCTTGGCTTTCAGGAACAAAAATAATTTTCTGTTTAAATATACTTACACTTAACAATCAGAAAGGAATCCCTCTGCAAACAGTTCTCCACATGGGCAATCATCTTTGCTAGTAATTATTTATAGTGCAGAAGCATCAAAGCTTTCTCCT
Organism: Baryphthengus martii; assembly: GCA_013396935.1. Taxonomy (NCBI): domain Eukaryota; kingdom Metazoa; phylum Chordata; class Aves; order Coraciiformes; family Momotidae; genus Baryphthengus; species Baryphthengus martii. The sequence continues at coordinate 201,902 of VWZK01018195.1, read as the reverse complement.
TTCAGAGTTAACATGACTACTATCACTACTGTTTCCCAGGTGCATCCAGGATAACTTAAATATTGTTCCAGTATACTGATAGTTTATATTTCCTCTTTCTTCCTAGCGTGCATAAATATCACAAAAGCCTTATAAAAAGGTGGTTTTGAAGGATTACAGTTAGCATCATAGCCGTGGAAGTCTTTACAACCCTCACCCAAGTGGTGGACATGTCACAGTTCGTGTGGGGCAGCGACGGGACGCTGATGACCGACGGCAGCTTTGCACCAGCGGAAGCCAGTACAGCTCCCAGCAACCTGAGCTCTCAGGAGCAGGCAGATGTGGAGTTTCTCTCTCTGCTAGCAAGAGACAAATTTAAAAATAGGCCAAGTTTGCTGACATTTTGTGAAAAAGCTGGACTCAGGTGGTGGTGGGCTAACTAGATCCTTTTTCACTCTGGTATCCTCTCTGCAATGGCACAGACCCCAGTAGTGGCTGAAAAGGAAGAATGGGCAGCCCAGGCTACAGTTTCCCCTGGAGAATGGACTGTTTGATGCATGTGGGTGTGGTTATTGGCAGTTTTAAGCCAAACCTTAAATTTAAAATACCTTGAAACTAATTGGAAGGTATGAAAAAGTTTTTACAAAAATAGTGTTTCAATCTAACCAAAAAAAAAAAAAAAATGGGAACGATAATGCAACAAACAACTATTTTATTTGTATTCTGTACAAATCACATTCTGCAGTAATTTCTGCAAGACTGCTGAAAGTTTAAAGACGAAAAACCTTCACTTGGACATCATATAAAATTCTTGCAGCTAAAAAATCTAATATAATTGGTTAATTTGCTATATCAGTACTGCTAGGAGATGCAACTTAATTTTTTTACTCTAGCACCTTTGTAACATTTACGTGGTATCACAAAAGGCCTCTACTCTATATGACCCATTTTGCTGAAATGCAAGTGGAAGCTTAGAAATATTTAATCTAGCAGTTAAGTACAGACTCAACTCTGGAAAATAAAATCCCTGTCCAAGCAATCCTAGGAGGTTCCACCTCAACATGAGGAGAAACTTCTTTGCTGTGGGGGTGACAGAGCCTGGAACAGGCTGCCCAGAGAGGTGGCGGAGTCTCCTTCTCTGGAGAGATTCCAAACCCCCCTGAATCTGTTCCTGTGTGTCCTGCCCTGGGTGATCCTGCTTTGGCAGGGGGGTTGGACTCTATGATCTCTAGAAGTCCCTTCCAACCTCTAACATTCTACGATTCTTTGATTTAGAATCATCACCACAAGGGAAAATCAGAAATACAAGGACACTGCTTTTCACACCACGGTATGAGGAAGGTTGTGATTCAGTCACAGACCATGTGTCCCTTCCTTGACCAGCAAATACTCACATACATAGATCAAGAGAGTCTGTGAATCATACGGGACATGACAGACAGTGCTCTACAAATAAACTCCTACTGTCCCATCTCCCAGTGCTGAAACTTCTGCACAGCCATTTTTGTACTTCTAGATTCACATTTCAAGCAAAGCAAGTGGAAAGAAAACAAACACACCAGAAAACATGTACAATCAGTCAGCCACAAGACTTCTGGGAGCGTAACATATAGAAAAGCACAAATGCACACAACATGCACAAAATGATAGTCACATTGCACCCAAGCAATGAGAAGCACCACTATCCATATGACCATGACTTGACTCTGAGCATCAGGTGTTCCAGGAATTTCTCTGTAGCACGTGTAATAATTGGCAGCTACCTATTTCAGAGACTGCACGTGTAAATTCTGCTTTGAGCTTCACTGCTGATCAAAAAGAACATACTTGACCTAAATCTTCCACTCAAAAGAAGACTAGAGGACAAACATGTGACTTCCTCCTGTACTGGTTATTCCCGTATCACAGATCTGCACATAGAAATAAAAGATATCAAATCAAGCAGGGTGTCAAAATCAATGTGTAGCATGACAAGAGTCTTGTGCGCTACCTTGGCAGTCAATTTTGCCCTGCACTTACCAGCCCCCTGTGCCCATTTGTTGAATTTTACTACTTAATCATTATTACTGAATGTATTAATTGATTTTTTACCTTTTACCATATCACAATGTAGTAATAGAGACATTCTATCAGAAATTATTTATGAAATCACGACACACAGAGCTGATTTACAGCTACATATTTGAAAACCTCAGAAAGATGTATTAAAGACTTTGTGCCAAGTTACTATCATAAACTGTAACCTCTCAAAGTTAAGAGAACATGAGGCTGCAGTGACCGGATAAAAATTTTAGAAATAAATTATTGAAAATTGGTGACCAGCTCACTGCTTGAAAGCTATTTTTATTCTATTTGAAATACTCATTTAACATCTTAGATTAAGGAGAAATAATATGGATCCAGTAAAAACCAAGGGAAGGAAATAAGGAATTGTTTATTTTTAATTCAACTCTGACAATCTTTACTTTTTACTAGAAACAGGCAGAGCAGGTTTTGGCTGTCTTTAATGCAATCAGTACTATCACAGGGCAGAGTTAATCTCAGAATTTACGCAAATGATGTTGTTTTGCACAGTCTTTGCACACCTACTTGCAATGCCTGGGTCACACAAACAACAAAAGCACTACATATGGGAAGAATTAAGATGACAAATAATTAAGTTCTATTCAGACTTGAGTTGAACTGGAACTAGTGGATATTAAACCACCTCTCAGTCCTTTACTTTGTTCCACACTCTGTGACTAAGTAAAACACACACAAAGGTTGTTATATTACACATTTCCATCTTTTTATTTTCTTTTTTAGAGATGAATCAGTAAATACGAAAGAAAAAGCACTGCTGTATTTAACAACACAGATCCAAAACCCCTGTCACATTAATAATTCACAAAAGTCACTGAACTGCATGACGTGTTGTGCTGAAAGATTTTATTAGGAAGTGAGTCTCTTCATGTACATTTTCACTGCTTGTATTTGCATTGGCAGAATACAGTCTGCTCTCATCTGCATTTAAGCAATGAAAACTACAGGTACAATAGGTTTTCAGGAAGGAAACATTCCCGAGAAAAGGAACTCTCTTGCCAAAGACAAGTCTGCTTTGCTGGGTGGTGCTTTGTTCTTGGTGAAGAACTGGGGAACTTCCCCCAGGAACCAGTAATATAGGCCACAACCATTACTACAAGCAAGCTTAGTGTTAATCTAAGAACTGCAGAAATAGTTGATCCAGAAAGTGCCTCAATATTCTAGAAGTGCATTTAAAACCTCGTCTTGTTTAAAAACTGAGAAGCCCCATAATAACTTCCTCTGATTTTCTGAGATAATGATTGACTCTATCATCTTTTCCCTGGCCAAAACAACTACACTGTTAGTATCCAGCAAGTATCTTGGTTTCTCTTAACATATACATACTCCTCTACGCAAAGCCTTACTACAGGGGATGAAGTAAACTGTGGAAGGAAAGTCTCAAAAACCCAGAAATAACATGAACAGTAATGACTGATCACCTTTTTATGGCTGTAATAGAAGATACTCAGTTCTTTTTCCATTATAAAATATTCAGTGTTATTGTATCGTGTTTCCCATTTTAAACTGTTTTAAGAACCACATCTATTATTCTCTGAACTCACCACTGAAATACAGGATGCGCTGCTGAAACGTCTGTGGTCTACGTAGAAAATAAAACATACTGCAAAGTACAGTTCTCTTTCCATAACGGTGCAGATGCTGAATAAACAGCTCCTGTGGTGAACAAGGACACTGACTCTACCTGCACAGCCTTGTGTAATTTTACATTATTCAGTGCTTTTCAATTGTTGGTTTCAATTAGAAAGAAATCTGGCACACAGAGAGAGCTTGCACAGATCACATTGTTAAGGCTGCATTTTCTCTTACATGTACACTGACTGCTGACCTCCTGAACTTCCATTTATAAGATTTATATGTACTATATTAGATATAGTTATATGAATAAACTTCATATAGGCTAAATTGCTCAAACCAGCTGGTCTTTTTGTGCCACTCAGACACTGCTGGCACCTACATAAAAAAGCCCCAGATTGATACAAGCAGGTTCTTTTGCACATCTGTGCACTCACTGTGATAGAAGCAGCTTGGCTTGTTCTCATGTAGAGATATTCTCATATTCTAGATGGTTCTTTTCTTTTGTTCATACATCTTATTCACTTCCCTAGGACCTCCAACACTACACAGCAACTGTATGTAGTCGTTATTTAGTTGCTGAGTGGGAGATGATCTGTTTCTTATATATGCATGCAAAGAAGGTCAAGGTTGCCATCAGTCCATGATGGCAAACCCCTCAAACCAGCTCTCCAGCATTAGAGATTTATGCCTTTGCAAAAGGGGAAAACTGCAATCCAATTTAAGTCACGCTTGGTAACACTTCACAGGGTACCTGTGACACTGGTGAATAATTACCATGTGAAGACATGACATGAAATAGAGATCCAAACCAAGTTAACTCCATGCCCTGTAAGCATGTGCTACGGCTCTGAGTGGATTGAAGGGCTCTCTTAGGAGATCTAAAGCCAGTCCTTAAAACCAACCCCTTTCTTAAAGAGAGGTCTTTCGAGGAGACAGCAACAAGTTAAGACTAACATGCCCCTGCTCTCTGGGAATGCTGGGAACATTAAGTTAAGAAACTCCAAACTCCCAGTCTAGGGCCAGCTGTCCAAATCCTACTCCTGATGATGATTTCTTCAGAAAGCATATTTGGCAAGTAAAACAGAAACGATGGTATTATGAGCACCTAACAGATGTACTATGAAAATTTTATCTATAGAATACTTGGAATGTACTCATATTGTACAGTGACAAGCACTGCTGACAATCAGTTCTCTTTGGCTAAATCTATATTGCTTTTTTCCAGGTTTGCCTGAAAGAACCGCTGCCCCATGTTGCCCATAGTGGCTATCGCCTTAAATGTCTGTGCTCGGCAGATCCAAGCTCTGGGCAGCACCAACGTCTGATTTTCCTGCGTGCTGAACCACACATCCAGCTGCAGGTTTGAGCAGGCGAGCAAACAGGCCGGGCTTCAGCACAAACTAGCGTGACAGCTGTGCTCAAGCCCTGCCTCTGTGCCTTCTTCCAACTAAGCTGCATGAATAAAGATTACAAAGTCAGCAACGTCACTTGGATGGAATAAACCTTATTAATCCAAATCTTCAAGGCTACCCACAACATTAATCCGAGTAGCATTGTGAATGAAGCACCAAATCTATGCACAAAAAGACACAACTAGATCCTGTGTAACGAGGGGAAAAGTTATGCTTTAACAAGGTCTACCCCTGTTCATCCTTGACTTGAAAAAAAAACAAACAAAAAACCACAACACAAGTGTCTAGAATAAGAATGAATGATAATTTCCAGGGTCATTTTAGAACTCTTGCTAAATAAGCTTTGTCAAAAGAAAAAAAAATCATCTATATTCACAACATTGAATTGCTGGAGGTTAAGAGAGGAAGAGTCACCTCTTGCACTTTTCTTAATAAGCTTGTTCCCAGCCATTCTCAGAAATGTGAACAGACTAGGTTGATGGTGAGCCTGAGTCAATAAAGCAGTACCTGTTCACTGTATTCATCCAATATTCTCAGGTAGTCAGCTCTTATTCAAATTATATTTGAGATGTTTATGAAAGACAGGTTCATAAATAAATTTATTTTTGGCAGATGAACATGAATAATTTCCCTTAACATTGATTAATGGAGAACAGAGATACTAATTTCTTTAGTTAAGGGGGCAAAAAGCCCCCAAAATCTGTTTTCATCATCTACAGAGGATATTCCTTTAAAATCATTAGAAGAAAAATGTCTCTTTTTTTCATCCTCTATAATAAATGTTTCACATGGTTATGATTCAATATGTTTTACACTACACTGGTAATTCTCATTATTCTTCAAATATCATATTTGAGGAGGTTAATACACCATTAACATGATTAACTTTTTAATAGAAGTTAAGCCATATGGAACCAATCTGCCCCATTTGGCCGTATAAATGACTAGATAGTGAAGGTCAGTGGCTGCCCCACTGCCCCTGTGCAACGTTCCTGCTCTCACTGGAATTTGCCGGCCTAGACCAAGGGGGGACCTGTCTCTCTCTAGAAACTGGGAGTATACGCCACTTTTTATGTCTTCCCAAAACAGAGATAATCCATAAAAAGGCAGGCATGAATCGATACAGTAGATTTGCCTGCAGACAAGGCCGCAGCACGCCAGTAGAGAAGCATTTCTCCAGATAAGTTTGGGATGATGGTGGTGAATCACTTCCTTTAACACAGTTTGGTAAGAATAGCGAATTCTGTTCATTCTTTCTCTGTCAATTATGAAATCTGTAAAAAACAGAGCAATTGAATTCCCAGTGCAGTCGGTCAAAGGAGCAGCACTGTTGTTTCCCACAACTTCCGCCCCTGCCAGGAACAAAGCAACCGCACCATGCAAGACACTGCTCTGAATCAGACCCTGCACGGGCCTGAGACGGCAAAGCACATCAGCAGCCCTATCACTTTTCCCATTGCTCTTAAGCACAGTTAACATCAAGGGAGCTCTCAGACTGAAGGACATTCTCCACCCCCAAAACCACACAGGCCTCTTCCCTCCTTTACCCTTTCCCGCAACTCAATGTCCACAATTTCCTTGCCATCTCCCCTAGCAGCCTTTGCCTGTGAAGCAACAGAAGCTTGTGTTTCTCCTCTCCAGCCCACCTTCCTTCCCGTGTTACATTGTGCCTCTCCTCTCTTCTCAGTTCTTCTAAAGGTGTTGTGGAAATAATAGATTTTACTGATCCAACAACCTCCTGGGCAGCTGGCTCCCACAGCTGGGGAGCGAAAGGCAACAGAGATAAAACACAGCTCAGCAATGAATCACAAAACTCAGCAATGAATCACAAGCCTGAACAGATCTCAGAGGTCATCCAGTCCACCCCTCTACCCCATGGGAGGCTCAGCTATCCCCATCTCATTTCTTACAGGCATCTATGTCATCTGCTTTTAAAAACTTCAGTGACTGAAGCCACACAAGCTCCCTAGGCAATATATCCCAGTGTTTTACCACCTTCATATAAAAATGTCACATTTTCTAGGCCTCAGGTCTTTTTCCTCTTTCTTTACAAGTCTCATCAGGTCTTTTCCGTTTTCCCCGCACAAACAACTCCAATTAAAGCAGTTTCCTTCAAAAAACACTTCTGAAAGTGATCACTGAAAAATTTAGAGCATAGTTGCGGCTGGAATTAATTTTTTAATTTATTTTTTCCATTGCACAATTGTAACATACTTTTAAGACTTACAATGACAAAATTATTCAAGTCTTGCTTGCTTTAACTCGATTGGTTTTGTATGAGATAACACGAAAAACAAGTTCAGGTAGTTACTGCTGTCACCGATGTGTCTGTAATGCCTATTATTAGAAATAGTGTAACACCAACAGTAAAACATTAGCCATCAGATCAAGGAATTTTTTAGATTTAAAACCCAATTCAATTTTCCATAGTCAAGGTAGAGTCAAGTTCGATACAGATAACCCCAATGTTACAAAACAAGGACCCATCAAAGGGATGAAATTCAACTTTGCTCAAGCAAACAGTTTCACTAGGAACACACTCTGTCCACTAGCGAGAGCAAAGTAAATCAGATTTGGCTCACTATTTTCCTATGCTTCATGAATTCATGTGACCTGATTTATCTTTTTTTTTTAATTATTGAAGAAACAAAAGAGGAAGAGAATTAAAGCAATACTATAGCTGACACACAACTTCTTGCTTATTGTTGGCTTTACTTTCCTCAGGGAATGGAGAGAAAGAAGGTGCATATAAAGGTCAGAAATACCTCATTTTATAAATTAATTTAGTCTGCTGCATGGAGCAGCAAGGATAGAGGACACTCTTTTTACCAAGATTTTTAAACTCTGAAAAGAATAGATAAAATTGTAGTTATTCACAGGCAACAACAGATCAGTAGCTTCTCTAACAAACCGGATATAATATAAAGTATATCTTTGTTTTAAACAGTGGATTACAAAAGCCAAAGACCCTGAATGAAAAGACTTGGGTTTGGCCCCAGTGACATTATTTTCCAGTCCAACAAAGTAACACGTAACTGCCTGCAACGACATTTCTACCTGTGTGTCACTGTCATACAGGCAGCACTACCACAGCATTGGACTAACAGCAAGGACTGTGAAAGGACTTCAGGCCTCGCCAGATGAGAGGTGTTAAAGGTTGTTTCACAGAGCCAAACCTTTAAACAGAATTAATTAAAACAAAACAAAAATGAACACACAAAGAGCGTTTTAAGCACCGGTTTAACTTACGTCTTCATTATGCGTTTTTTAAAAAGTACATCAATGAGAAATGAAAATTTGTGATGGTCCTCTTTGAGCCGAAGGTGTCCCTGGAAAAATTTCACAGATAAATCCATTCCCTCATGATTTTCATAACCTTTTAAAAGGTGTGGCAATGTCAGATCTGACAGATGTGAGAAACTTTATTACAGGTGACTAACTGAGCACTCCCAAGAAACGTTTCGCAGCCGGAGCTGAAGAACTAACACTTTGCTACTGAAAGTTTCCCATATTTCATCCATCTCACAATCAGATGCCAACATGTTTCATGATGACTTCTGATCACAGGGAAATTACAATACAGGCCGACATTAATATTCAAAGTATATTTTGACTCATTTCTGACAAGTCGCTCCATGTTCAATTACACAAGAACATCCAGTTCTTCTAACTCAAATACCAAGTGAAGATAAAGTGTGAGAAAATCTAACATTTGCATCAGCAATGACCCAAGAAATACTAAAAATATCCACCTAATTTTTAAAACACTCACAACCTATAAAAAAAAATAAAATAAAAAATATTGTTTTGCAAAATCCACAAGGGATTATTTTCCTCAGATTACAAAACTGACAGACTTGAAAGTCCAAATTTCAGCATAGCCGCACATGCCCATTAAATATACATCTGAATCTCAAAGTGTAGCAAGTAGACTGCAGTAATTATACTGTGCATTTTGCAGAATCTAAGGCACAGATTTGTAAATTTAAGACAAAGTTTCTTCAGCTATTATTCCAGGTCACTACATCTCAAAACATAAATCATCATTCAGACAAAAAGCATTAATCAAATATTCAAAACAAATTTAAAAATGCACCAAAACATGAACCAGATTGCAAAGAATGTCCTAGAGGCAAGATTAGCAAACAATTACACCAGCCAGTGGTAACAATCACAGTACACAGCATTTTTAATTTTTCTTCTGAAAAATCTGCTTTGTGTTCCTGGTTTGGCAAAATGATCCTGCTGCTTCCTACATTCTAAAAAAAACGCAAATCATCAATAAGCAAGAAAGCATCGGCTGATCCCACTTCAGGATGCAACATGGGAGTATTAAGTGACTGAGCATTGATCAAATGACGACAGAATCTGGAGTCTCGGGTAGTATTGGTTGACCCTCCTGTTAAGTACATTGATATTATATAAGCCTACACTGAAGTACTGTTTCTGCTGCTGGAAAGTGCTGTGAAAACTCTGCACACATAGATATATTTGCAAAGCCAAACACACACAAATACATTTCTCCTGTTCAATCAACCAATTGATCTTAAAATGGCCTGCTCTCAAACCAACTTTCTGGCAAGGAAACATGGATCAGTACCTGACTCAATCATTTCACTGGTCTCAAGGTAAATTTCCTCAGCATTTAATGTGTGTCACCTGCAGGAAAATTCCTTTTTATGTAATAAGCTACCAGCCACAGAATGACTTAGAATGAAGGTACCTTTTCTCTTCTCATATACCTTGCACATACACAGAGGACAGAAGCAGCAGTATTTCAAAAGATTACGTTTACATATCCCTGCTAAATGTGTACGCTTCTCTGGGGAACAATCAACTCTGCAATGCCTGTGATACTCAGGCTATAATTACCAAAATGAGATGCATAACCTTTATTACACCAGCACACAGTTAACTTCCTAGATTATTTTTCTGACTTTAGTACTCTCAAACCTTTCATCTTTTTTTTTCAAGTCATCAACTGCTTCCAATTCTCCCCACTGCAGCTCCTGTGCATTCAATGCCAGGTGCCACACACCTCACCAGCAGAAACTCAGCACAATGCAAGACCTTCTTCAGCCCAGAGAGTTTCACATACGGCTGCAGCATGACAGAACGCCTTGGGCATTGAGCAGATTCAAACAGATTCTGTTGCTACATCACCCAGAAAAACGCCTTGAAAGTCTCCCTGCTTAATAAAAAAAAAAAAAAAAAAAA
>VWZK01018195.1:130900-191625 GCA_013396935.1 Baryphthengus martii | reverse complement strand
AAAAAAAAAAAAAAAAAGAAAGAAAGCAAAGCAACAGCCTACATCTCCACACATGACAGTGCATTCCCGGCAGAGACTACGCAACGCAAGGAAGAGAATAACGACAGGGTTTCGGTTACCTTCAGTCACATAGTTGTGGTCTCGAAGAAAGCTGTGGTTAATTTTTCGTGTGTCCGTGTCCTCGCCCATTTACAGCAGGATTACTCAGCATGCCTATCCGCAGTGGACTGATAGCATCAGCAGAGGTCGTCACAAGAGCACCATCCATGCTGCCACTGCCTTAGCAGAGGCGGAGAACACACTGGGCTACTGAGCACAGCATAATGAGAGCTAGTGATGCAGCACAGATTGGAGGGGGGCGAAGGACGATTCAGAAAAAGAGGAAAAAAAAAAAAGAAAAGAAAAGAAAAAAAAGAAGAGAGAAAAAAAAAAAGAAAGGAAAGAAAAAGAAGTAATGGGGTGGAAAAAAAAAAAAGAAAACACAAGACGGAGGGAGAAAACGGCTCCGATAAAATTACGACTGCAGAAAGCCAGTAGGGAGCTGGCGTGGAGGGAATACAGGCACTTTCTCCCGCAGTTAAAGAATAACCCAATTGTTTAGTCAGGTACTCCTTAAACAAGTGCCCACGCCGAGACTCCTCCAAGTGCCTGCTGCTGGGGAATCTTGCTGGATGCTGGTAAAGTGGCAATCGGCGGACTGCAGCAAAACCCGCCCGGAGAAGGGCTGGGATGGCTGGTGCTGCTCCCGCTGTCATATGCCTCTGCTGCATCAGAGCAGGCCCCTCCCAGTCAGCCGCTCGCTGCCCAACCGCGCAAGATCTGCATGTAGGAAAGTGAAAAATGAGACTGCAGGTAATTCTTTTAGCTCTTCTGCTGCTAAGATGGGCAAGGAAAAAAAATTAAGGGAGAGGAGAAGGGGAAAAAAAAAGAAGTTCAAGCTGCTTAAACGGCTTTGCGCCGACATGTAGCGCACGCTAAAGGGGGGCCACGATTTTGTGCTCGCCGATACAGTCACAGGCAGAGAAAGCAACAGTCGTTCAATGTCAGCCTGGGTAAATATTGCTCAAATTGCCAAGCATCTGCCTGTGCAAATGGAATAAGGGGCAGGGCGACCATTTGGAAAAAAAGGAGGATAAAATAACTGTTACCTTTTCTTCTTTTCCAGTTTTGCAGAGAAAAGACAAATTACAAAGTAAGAAGAAAACAGGGCCAGAAAACAGAAATCTCTGTGGCTTCCCTGTATGGGAAAGAAAAGCTGGACAAAGGGAATGTTTGCAGGTCATACGGTTTTCAGAGACCTGCTACTTCCATTCACTGGAAATCTCATCATCTTGGAAAAGCACTGTTGAAATTTGTATACTCAGAAACAGGAGAACAAGTAGAAGAGGAAAATCACTCAGCTACATTACAAAATAACGTCCAAGTGCGTAATGACTCATAACAAAATTCTTTCAACTGAACAGACAAGTAGTTTCCTTAAGCTTTCAGTATCGGTTCACGAAGCTGTGAACTGCTTGCTGCGGAGGGCACAAATTCTGACAGGGTCCAAGCACCACTGAAGTGTAGAAATTTGAATAGTAAACAAACGAAACCAGCACAACGGCATGAGAAGGGAGTAGGCAATCACAAAACCAATGTAGAGGACAGAAGGACAGTCCTGTGGTTTAGGCCCTGGAATTGAACACAAAAAATACAACTCGGTTGTCGGCGTTATTACAGGAAGAGAGGTAATCCTGCATGAATCTTGCACAGTTTTTCTGTTTTCTTTCTTTTTTCTTTCTTTTTAATGAAGCTAGGACACAAGGCTCTTGAAGATAAATTCAAGTACCCTGTTATTACTATAAAACAGGCATGTGACTTTGGAAAATTAGAGAACTATGTAAAAATTTGCCCAGGGATAAACATCAAATTTGAGGATGAAATGAGGTTGGGAGAGAAAGAATAGCAATGGAATGACTTTCTTCCCTTTCTCGTTGATAAAGCAACACAAAACAGATCCATCTTCAACCTCACAAGTAAATATTGTAAAATCTAAAGAAGTTACTCAATACTTGCACCTGTATAGAACGTGTTTTATTTATACGCAGTTTTGGTAGCTGACAATGCTAGAAATGTTATTTCTGCATGGAAAGCACCAGTCAACACCGCGGTGGTACCAGCAGCTCTCCAGTGCCTGCCTGACCCACTTCAGTCATTTGCTGCCTTTGCCTGTGCTTGTTCAGGTACCAAATCCTTCTGACTTTAGGATGTCCCATCTGCTTACACACTGGTACCATCCACGTCTCAAAGCTGTGCACAACACTCGCTCTCTTTGTCAGTGCAGAGGGTAGGCATGCCAGCAGCAACACCAAACAAACCAGGACCTGCTGCCACACAACCACCAATGTTTTCCTTATGGATATGCGTGGCCCAGCACACAGCTGAAGCCTTAGGTACAAAGTGTTATCCTAAAACCAAGATCCAGCCTTGCCAGCAGCTTTGGGTGGATCATCCTGACATCTATTACTCTGAATTTTCTGTTTGTTGAAAGCAAGGACAGCATAAACACCTGATGACAACGCTAGCTAGAGTTCAGAAAGTAACTGTGAGAACCTGCAAATAGAATGAATGAGAAAATACACCTAGAAATTGACTGAAATGAGGAAGGAGGCCTTGCAAATACTGGTATTTACTTTGTATAAAACTTTGAATCTATGTGATGCAGCTGGTTTGTTTTGCCCTTCCCTGCCACATTATTTTATCACCTTTCACTTGTCCTTCCAAAGACAAAAGGGTGGGTGAGCAACACAATACCGCACACAAAATCCCAGCTCTGCTGAAGTCAGTGGCAAAGAGTACAACAAACGGCAAGCTTACTCTCAACTATTTAACACCATGGTGAGACCAATCTGGGTCAAGAAGGCACTTCCCTTCGGCATCTGTGCAGGAGACAGTCAAATTGGTATCAGAAAAATGACCTAGATGCTTCCGTTAGGAACTTAATCTCCCTATATACTCAGTGTAGCTTTTGAAGGGCAATTAAGAGAATCTGAACCAGAAACCTCTTCCTCCATTCTGTATATTGGATGCCTACGTCTCAGTCAGACACACCAGTTAAATACGCAGCATTAGAGTGTAGATTCCTCTGTGGAGATAACACGGAGCAGCTTCCTCCCGTTTACTATCCTATGATGACTGCTGAGACTGGAAGAAATGTCACCTGGCAGGGCATTTGATCCCAGAAATCAAGCAATGCAGTTGAGTAAAAATGCATAGGAATAATTTATGTCTACAAACATATGTAAAATGAGAGTGTTCTCTTCTTTCAAGAAAAAGAATTATATAGAAAATTTAATCATTGAAAATAAATAGATAATAAATCATGTGAACTACGTGTAAAGTCTCAAAAAAGCCACACTGAGTCTGTGACAAAACACTGCACATCATTTTTCTTTGTAAATACCTCTAAATTTCTGTGACCAGGGAGTGTGCAATTTCTACAGCACCTGAGAACGTTCCTGCCTTTCTACATAAGCTCACCAGACACTAACCCATATTTGTCCTCAATCAGTTGAAACTTTATGATTTCTGTGGTCTATCAGTTTGAGCCTCCCCTCCTTATTTGTTAGATGTAACTTAAGCAGTTAAAGGTGTTTCCATTTTTTCTAGGAGTCAAAGTGGACTTTTGTTTTGTGAAGTCAAACCAGTAACTCCCATCCAGAGATAATTTTCTCATCTCACTGTAGAAGTAGAGAGGTTCATAGACAGCTTCTTAGGCATCACATGTGGGTCAGATCATGCTTTCCTTGTCCTTCTCACTTTCAAGTTAAAAAAAAAAAATCTCAAGGAGAAATGGAATGAGGAGGAAACCTTTAACAAAAACACTACACAATATCCCCGGTGTGCATGCAAATGCTTTCCCCAAGATTATGAGCCAAATCTTTACTGTGTGGCAAGTATTAGTAGTCCACTGACTTAAGTAGGTCAGTTCACATGAGAAAGATTAGCAGAATTCTGCTTTAAATTTGTAGCACAACGCAAATTTGTGAGACAACAATTGCAGATAACTAGCTATGCCATTTTCAAATGTTCCTTTTTATCAGTCCCACTAATAACCTACATAATTTGATCTGGTCATATATCCAGGGAGAGGGTGGAGGAAAAGGCACCTTTGATCAAAAACACATTAGCTATTTGTACTTTCACAGTAGCTCACAGTCCTACTCATAAAACAACCCACTAATTGAGCTGAATACTGTACAAGAATAGAAATAAAAGAGTGCCCAATCCTAAAGAATTTACAAGCAAACTATAAAATGGAAGAGCTACCCACAGATCAGCAGAGTCATTTAAGTAAACAGTGAGCCAGTAATGAGGATGGAGTCCTGGTTTTGAGCTGTCTTCAAAAGAAGGCCATTGGACTTTGTGGAGAGCAGCAATAAGCAAAAAACTGGATTCAAGAGGCTGAAAAATAACTGTATAATGAGAATAGGGAGCTCAGGGGTAAAAGAAGGAAGACTGGGTAGCAGTCAAGGGCTTTTTCTTTTTTTTTTTTCTCCTCTCCAGAGAATAGAATAGAATAGAATCGAATCAGAGNCTGCTCTCTATTGCCTCATCCCCCAGTCTGGATTGATAGTTGGGATTGTTCCTGCCCAGGTGCAGAACCCTGCACTTGCTCTTGTTGAACCTCATGAGGTTCACCCAGAAGGAAGAGCCTAAGTATATTAAGATTCATTCTAAAGAGCAAAATACTCACTGACTGTGTCAGTGGACAGGGAGAGGTAACAAGGAAAGTAAGGGACAAGGAGGAAAGTAAAAGACAAGCGCAAGAATGACAGAGAAGCCCATACAGACTGCAGGTGTCACTAAGAGAAGGGTTAAAAGAAGCCTAGTAAACAAAAGTTTGATCTGCGCCAGGACTATAAAAACCTGATAGGATAGGGAGAGAAAATAATTTGAGGAGCAGAAGAAACCTGTATTTCACTTTGTCAGAGTTTTAAGGAGAAGGATTTGAAAAAGAGGAAAGTAGAGAAAGAAAAAAGGAAGGGGCTTGAAGATAATCCGGCACATCTCACGACATGATGTCGACTTGCAAAGGAGTTCACCTAATAGCTCGGTGACAGTAATGACTGTATCATAAATTACTCTGGTAAGAGTTTACCTTAAAAATAAAAATCTGCATTCCCATACATTTCTGAATAGTCCTCTTTGTATTTGTCTAATACCCAAAAATAACATGATCTAGAGTAAGACCATTCAATTCCATTTTTGATTCTTTGACAGCTAAACAAAAACAAATAGATAATGCCACAAGTTAACATAAAAAGTAATAGAAAAAAAATATATCAAACATAGCTCTCAAGTAAAAAGTAAATATTTTTTCTTACTCTAACACCTCAACAGTAACTGTTTACATTTATAGCATTTAATTTATATTTCAATACACAGTTACCCTATATTAAATTGAATATTTTAATATTAAAAATTGAGATGTAGCATAACAATTTTGAAAAAAGAAACCAATGGCTACTAGCTCAACTGGAAAATTTTCTATTACTCACAAAAGGGAAATGTCTCCAACACACTATCTTTTGCTGTGCTATATCTAAAAATAATACCTCTCCAGAAGAAATATTTTTTTTTAGCCTACATACTCTAGACACAGAATAAAACCGATGCCTCCCAGCACCTGGCAACTGTAGAAAGCAAGCAATTAAAAATTATCATCAAGTAATTTAAATTAAAGACACTGACTTCCTTCAACATCTTTCACCTCATGTTTCAGTGAACACTGCAGAAGGATCGTGAGCAGAGTCAGTGCCACTTGAAGGTCTGCAGAAAGCCAGAGTGCAGGAGGAACCGAACCCACCTCATGCTCATAGCTTTTCACACAGGCACCAGTAGTTTTGCCCTTCTTTTTTGTGGCATGCTGGTGATAGTGGTGGAGTAAACAAACATGGAAAGCTCTGGGCCTAATCTGATGATCTTTTCCAAAACCAAGAGATGGCAGCCAGGATACGTGGATGTAACAGTTCCTGGAAGAAGTCCCCTGGAGGCAGAAGAGATGCCCAGGGTGCCCTCCTGTGAAACAAGCTTCTCTCCAGGGCCCCTTTGACTGGGAAGCAGGAGCTTTCCCCATCCTCCCACAGCAGCTGCATACACCACGGCCCTCTCCTAGCTCCATAAAGACAGGTTAATCCACTGCCTGGCAACTCTGCACTGAGCACAGCTTTCAGGAGTTCCCTTTGGAGAAAGGAAGAAATCTGAAAGAGAAACAGTTTCTTATCTCCTGGCTTGGGTCTGGCCAGAGCAATCCTGCAGCCGCAGAGATGGAGCTACCAGGCAGAAGTCATAGTAGAATTTGGCAGCGGGGAAAAGGGCCCAATTCCCCGTGAGCTCATAACCTTGGACGGCACTGAAACACGGTGTTAGAGACAGCGACTGCATCTTTGCCCCGTCCTTTAGTGGTTTAAATTCACATCTGAAACCAATACTGCAATCTGGCAACTAATGAGCACAAGGAACCAGTTAACAAGAGCATGAAGAAACTCCAGTCAACGTGAACTGAGTAAGTTCTGCACACTCTAGGGGCAAGTTTTCATTTGGCAAATTTCAGAAGATTGTAACAGACTCCAGTAGGATTCCAGCGAGAGAGATGGAAAGCAAGGTTGCAAAATGACAGGGGAAGGAAAAGCAAAAACAAAAGGCAAGATGCCAAAAGGAAAACCTGGAAGTTTTCCCAGAATTTACTAATTTGGAGATTAAGTCTATTCAGTGACTGCAGCAGGAACGGGAGGAGCGGTCCAAGGAAAAGAGCACAGGGTGGGGAATCAAATAACAAGCACTAATTCCGTCTGGGAGGCTTTAGCCAGGTCATTTACCTTCTTTGTGTTTCTTTTTCATTCAACCACTGTCTTGCCTATTTAAACCAAAACTTACACTGTCTTCCCTGTTACAGCCATCAAATGGAGACTGATGTAGGACCCCTGCACAATTCCGCCACTTACGGAACACTGTTCCCCAGCTCATAAAGCTCATCTGTTCCTAAAACGAACTTCTCTGTCCTCTAAAATGTGAGGCAGATATTTACTCCACCGCAAACAGCCTCACACAGAAAGACAACGCAGAAACTGCAGCCTCCTAGAAGAAGGGTTCGAGATGAGTCCCACGTAGAAAACCTGTCACTGAGGGGGGCCTGTCGCTGTGCCAAGGAAGCCAAGCACACAGGCAAACAAAACTGGAGCCTGAGGAGGAAGGCAGGGTTAGGGATGAACGCTGAAACAAACTTCCAACTTAGCCTTGACTTTCAACACAGGTTACTCTGCTCCCAAGTTTCTCAAACTGAAATACAAATATATTTCAAACACAAACATTATGTTGGGTTTGGTATAACTGCATTCATTACATGCTAGAGAAAGTATACAACTCGTTTTACAAATTCAGAATAGTTTTATAAATACTTTAAACAGACGTTACTCACCTTACAGCATCACTTGCCCGCTGCCTTCTACCTCATATATGAAACAGCAAGTAACTTGTTACCACTGTCTGGTGTGTATGGGGCACTTCTCACTAAAGCGATACCCAGGATAGCATCCTCTTTCTGAATGACCCTATGACATTAGCAACTCACCAAAATGTCCCACTGTTGTGCAGGGGACACAAACTTTTTCAATGTACAGCTCTGCATGCAAGCCTATAAAATCATGATGCGTGGTTTATCCAAACTACCGTTGTTACTACATCCTTTTATTCACCCAAAAAGCAGCAAATGTATCCACGCTATTAAAAAATCATGAACTTGCAAAGCAGCAATAAATCCTAAAAAAGAGAGCTGAAATTCTGCCGGAAAGGGCTGGAAATCACGAAGGGAAGACGTTTCAGTGGCTGCTGGCGATGAAGGGATCAGAGGCGGCAGAGCAGGCAGCGCTGGAGGTTGCTGCTGGGCACTGTCACAAGAGTGCAGCCTCAGGAGCGGAGCTGCCTGCTGCCTCCCCAGCACTCCATCCAGCACCCTGTCAGAAATGTTTTCCAGACAAGAGCTATCACTCCACAGCCAGACGAGGCAGCGATTACAAAACTAACTTCATACCCTAAGACAAGATGACCCACATCCCAGATAACTTCGTAGATGTCAGCTGCTGGAGTGAGATGGGAAGGCTGCTGAGACAGGAAAGCCTGAAAAGAGACTAATGAAGAAGCTGAACATATGATGTGAAATAATTATAAATTGTCACTTGGAAGCACTGGACAATCCAAAGAAACGATGCTATAAAATAACACAGATCACAAAGCGGCCTAAAAAAGGGAATTCAGAGCAGGGATACAGGCACCTTAGACATTTAAGCCATGCTTGTGTGCAAAGTTGTGCAAGAAAGCAATTGGGAAGAGAGGGAGGGAATCAAGTCACAACAGTATTCAAAGCCATGCTAAAGGTCCCACACATCCTTCCAACGGACCAAAACCCTCATTTGCAGTATCCTAATGCAGCGTCTGTCTGGTGAGGTTACTACACAGTCAGGACACTGGGAAAGGAAAGCAGTTTCTAAAACAGCTTCCAAAAATCAGCGTTCTGAAAGCATTAAGCTGGAAAGATATCAAAATACTGGAGAAATGGAGCTTAAATAATTTCAATGGGGAAAAAAAATAAGAGAAAAGCAGGTACAAAGAAACAAACTTTCTGCACAAGATCACCAGAGGAAACAGGAAATTCTTTTAAATATCATGACCTGTCACAAAAAAGCAGAAGCTGTCTGAGAATTTTTAAAACCTCTAAAACGTTTTTAGAAACTTAAGTAAAGAATTAAATACCAAATTAAATTAGAAGCCTGTATTCACTTCCACATTAAAAAGAAAACCGCAGCCACCCCTCCAAACATTTTGCTAATTTCAAATTCAAACTATTTCAGGAAATAATAATTCCTGAGCAATTCCTGCACACGGCAAGTCTATTAAACAAAATCAAGATACAGGATCATTTATTATTGTCTTTGCAGCCTACATACAGTCATACAACACTGACAGCTTTGAAGGGAACTTACCTCAAAAGCTTTTCATGAGACTGCAGAGAAATGACAGGACATGAGGGGACATTCATTCCTAACTCTTTCCTTCCACCAATACATTTAATTAATTCAGACAGGCGTAGTGCACACAGTTTGTTCTCCAGCATTACCTTGCACCACAAAAAGTAGTTACGTATTTCTCTGTTCTACAATAACTAAGGAGACAAGTGAATCCAGTGATTCCAGAGCACCTGCAGATCCCAGCCATCCTGGGACAGTGAGAAGAAATGTTGCAGGACAAAAAAACTGCTCTAGAAAGTGATACAGCGCTATATTTTTTTCTTAATGTAAAATTTACTGCAAGATTTTTGGTGCAGCCTCGAGAGAGAGGAAATCTCTGAAAAAAAATCAAATTGCATCGATATAAACAATAATTTTGTTGTTAGCCTTTCCCCTAGATCATCTAAATATTTACATTACTGTAGCATCTGAAGTAAAAAAAAATGCTACACCTGCTGTAAGAGCTGCAATCTCTGAAAAAAAATACTCACTTGGTAAAACAAAAGCTAAAAATAAATTCAAGCCATTAAAAATGAGAAAAAAAATAAAACAACCACCCAGCAGAAAACAAACACAAAAGCATTCAATGGTGTGAGAAAAAAAAAGTAATTTGTAAGCAGAAATGTAAAAATAATGCTGGCACTGAATGAAAATCAGTTTGCAAGACATGCTAAATCCCAAATTTTGACGAGTATGAAACTCCCACACTGCAGAAAGCAGCAAACGTACCTAAGTGTTGTGTTCCACTGCTGGCCACCCTCATACCAAGAGCAGGAATCAAAATTCAGAAAAAAAAACCAAAAACACAGAGATAATCTGGCATTGGAAACAGAGGATTACAAAGTAAACAATGACTGAGAAGACTGTTGTAGCAATGAGTTGAAGGGAATGGAAGCACCAGTATCAAAAGGAATCATTTTTATTGTGGTTTAAGACACACCAAGTGCAAATTAACCCAAAGGAAAACACACTCCTTATTTTGAGCCATACAAAGGAGAGTATAATTGGGAAGTTATCAATTGATTTTGCAACCTAATAAAGGACTAATCACCTACAAATGAAGTGCTGCAATGAAAACAGGAGCAGTGCCTGGCCCCAAGGAGAATCTGGAAGCGTGGGGAGAAGTGCTCAGTGTAGAAACTGCCAACTCAGGGGGCAGCTCCCTCGAATCAGCACCTGAAACACTAAACACAAAGGCACACATATGTTCCTTTCTAGAGATCAGAGATCTCAAATGAGATCCCAAAGGAGACACGCTTGCTGATGTAAAATCTACAGTCGGAATCTGAATATAGACCGAATAGTTGGTGCCACTAAATAACCCCTGAAAAAAAACTGGGAAACAATCTTACTTATCATATAACAGCTGATAACTTGCATGGGAAATCCAATGTCACTTCATTTTCATTCAAGAGGAAAAACGTTCTGGGTATGGACATCTACCATATCTCCTGCTGAAGCCACCCCAGGTGTCAATAAAAAATGCCGTATCTGTAGAATCAGAAATGATCCCAACTAAAAAGAACACCAATCTGGGTCTTAGCGATGGAGATGCTCACCATAGCAAGGAAATTGAGGACTTTTTGACCCAAACTTGAGGTCAGTTCAACTTTTTGCACTTGAAGTTACTTTATGCACGTAAGAGAAACAGTCCTTCAGACAGGATCTGGAAGCCCAGCTACGTGCAACTGCGTATAAGAGGAGGTTCACCTTGGCCAAGGAGGGAATGGGAGCCCTCACCCAACACACTGTCACTTGTTGCTGGAAAAGAAAGGTCTGCTAAGCAAAAATCAAGCCCTATCGTGTCACTAACCACTTTAACAAAAAAGCAGGGGAGGGGTGGCCACTTAGTGGAATGATTTTTGCTAAACTCCACGAAACTATATTTAACCTTCCTTACATCTAGACAGGGAGTAACGCAGTTGCTGAACAAGCACAAATGCTAGGCCTTAAAATATCTGTAGTATGAGAGAACTGAACTAATTTCAACTAATGAACTGCTGAGGCAGCACCAAAGACCAGAGCATAGGAAAAGTAATGCAATAATGGTATGCTTAAGAAAATCATAAATCAAAGAAGAGAATGATGTCTCTTTGGTGGGTGTAGCAGAGGAGGATCAACACTACAGAGACCAGTAGCCCCCCTTGCTTTGTCCATAAATACTGCCAACCTGCACAAGCTGTTAAAAAATCCTACCTTGCTGACTTCTGAATTTTCCTTTAACCCCTCGAAACCGACATGACCCACAGCTTACTTCCCTGGCTGCTCGCTTCTTATTTTACTGCTTCCATTACAGTTCTCAGATCACTGGGCACTGTGCCTCCTAGACTGGTCTTCCTCACCTCAGGCTGGGGAGTCACTCCTTGAAACTCTCTGAACAACCCTGATACCCCAGGAGGGACATCCTTCGATCCCCCATGCCATGACTGTGAGCTGTAAGGGTCAGGAGAGGGGTCTTGTGTACCTTAGGAGCTGGGAAAGCTTAGACATCTGGGAGTACAAGTGTCTACCATAATCACAGAATTACATATATTAAAGTGTAGGCTCTTTCTTATATGCAGTCATTTATGTAATATCTTTAGTCATAGAATTCATAGAATGGCTTGAGTTGGAAGGGACCTTCAAGATTATCTCATTCCAACTCCCCTGCCATGGGCAGGGACACCTCTCACTAGAGCAGGTCGCTCAGAGCCTCATCCAGCCTGGCCTTCAACACTTCCAGGGATGAGGCTCCACAGCTTCTCTGGGCAACCCCTTCCAGTGTCTCACCACCCCCAGAGTAAAGACCTTCTTCCTAATGTCCAATTTAAATCTCTCCTGCTCTAGTTTAAAAACACTGCCCCTTGTCCTATCCCTACATGCCCTTATAAAAAGTCCCTCTCCAATTCCTCCGCCAGCACGCCCACTGCCATTCTTATCTCATCATTACCCACCTCACAGTCTGATTGCTGGGACTGCCTGTGATCCTCACATGTTCTGGTTAACCCACAGCTAAACACCACTGATTCTTAGCTGTCTTGTCCAGAAATAGTGCCAATCTGCACAAGATATTAAAAATCCTTGTATAAATACTTATAAATAAACCTCCTTGTATAAATACTCCTCTTCCTTGCCAGGTCGCACTGTTACATACTCCCTCCACAAAAGCTAACCCATGTTAACACAGTTTCAAAAACATAATAAAAAGGAAATACAGCTGCATTTTCCGTTGGGCTAAATGTACACGTGCAAGAAATAATCTAAGCCTGGCGTGAGCTCCCAGGGTAATTCTCTGTGTAGTTTCAGAAAGTCAGTGGCACAATGGGAACTATCTCGGAAGTTTAGTTATTTCCACAAATAGGCAGCCCATATATTTGCATTTATCACATTTGTCTTTAAGCAAATACCTAAGCCCTGTTTAGGATCTAACCATAAATCTCCTCTTCATAGCAGTTAAGCACTTTTAAGAGTTTTTAACTAGATACAATCAGATTATCAAAGATTCTTTCAAGTAAGATGGGGCAGAATCCTCTGGCCATATGCATTTCGCATAGTTCTATTTCAAGAAATTTAATTTAAAGACTTACTTGATAACACACTTAGAACTGTAACTTCTATGACTCCTTGGACAGTAATTGAGAGTAGCTTCTTAATTATTCAATTTATCTATAACAAACCAGGAAGATTTAGCTTTCACTTGTGCCAACATAACTGACAGATGTATTCTGAGTTCACCAGAAAACACGTGAATAAATCAGTAATTTAACATGACATCATTGCAGAGAAAGTACATTAAACTATATATACATATACAGGTAAGTAAAATAAAATAAAAAACAAGCACTAAAATCTGAAAGCTTAATTGAAGTTCTTTAACAACACTGTGTCTACTACTTCAGATTTATAAAATAATACTTAAGAGCTGCGGTCTCGTTGGCTGCAGTGGGATTTAGGCTTGAAGGCTGCAGGGAGAAGGGCTCTTGCAATCCCAAGGAGGCAAAGCCTCTCACCTCTTTGCAAGAGCTACAGCCCCCAAAAATTTGAAGCCAACGCACTAGATTTTTGACAATCCATCCTTCCCGTTTTGCACAGCAGCCACTTTCAGCCTCTGTATTTCACTAAAATAACTACTTTCAACCATATATTTTCAAAGATTTTGATATATTATCAAAATATGGAACCTGTTTTCAGTTTATTGTGTTCTGGTCAAGGCTTCTCTAGAGAGTTACTTTTTTCTTCTTGCAACACTACACCAAAATAATGTGATAAAAGGTCTAATGCTCCAAGAAGCCTAAATCTGTAATTTCTATTTACTGAGTGTCCTCTGAGCCCAACTCCTTCACCCTCACTTTGGCAGCAAGACTCTTGACCACAGGGCACTCACTCTAACAAAGAATTAGTAAGATTTCACTTCATTGCAAGTGATTTCCTATAACCAGGTCTCCTAAATCTCAAAGTTCTTAAAGACTACATTTTTATATGTTGTTGCCAGGTACAGCCTTTTTGCTTGACAAATGTTCACTGCAATGATTCTGTATTCTGAGCAAAAAAAAAATATTTGCATTTCACCATTTTGAAACTCAGCATTTTGCTGAAACTCAGATCAGTTTTCAGACTGAAGCGCACAAGTGGTAATACTGGATTTCCATATCTTGCCACATTATCCATGTTTTCCAAAATGGAAATAATCCAGAATCAAATGGAAACACGTTTAATGAGAGTGAAAATGTCAATGGTGCTTCACAGATTATATAAATTCATCTAAGACAGCCACTGAGTATCAATCCTTTCACTTATGAGGTAACAGTGATCAGAAAGTGGAAGAAGCCAGCGAAGAGTCCCAGCCCTACTGCCACCGTTGTAAATACATCAAAAAAACCAACACAGACACAGGACTGTAGAAAAAATGTGGCTAATGGGAAGGTGGCTCCAGGTAGCCCTACTTGAGCAGGCATGACCATATGACCTCCAGAAGTCCTTCCAACCTCAATCATTGTGTGATTCTTTAAGATCACTTTGTTATCGGCAAAGCTCAAGAATAAAAGAGCAGGTCAACACATGGTTGCAGTTGTTGAAATAGTAGCAAAGGAATAAAAACACAGCAAAAGCAATGCAATTCTATATTACATTTAATAATCAGATTTCCCCTCAGTTGCTTCAACACCACACTCAATTTGTGAAGCCAGTGAATTTGTCCCAGGCCTCACTTTGCAGCGGAGTTGTCAGAATCACAGAATGTCCTTGGTTGGAAGAGACCTTCAAGATCATCTAGTCCAATCTTCGACCAAACACTGCAAGCTCACCACTAAACCATGTCCCTAAGCACCAGGTGTACACTCCATTTAGATACCCCCAGGGATGGTGACTCCACCACTACCATGGGCAAACTATTCCAGTGTTTAATAACCCTTTCAGTGAAGAAATGGTTCCTAATGTCCAGTCTAAACCTCCCCTGGAACAGCTCACAGCCATTTACCTCTGGTCCTGTCCTACAGCTTGCCTTGGGAGGGTGTCGGCACGGTTGTGTCCTGCAAGATAGCTCTGGCCATCAGAGGTGGCAGGGCTGATTCAGGGCTTTCAGACCATCTGACCCAAACCCCAGCACTGAGGACACCTGGGGACGTTACATGAGCTACCAGAGTATGAACAGTCACTCTCCTCCCTTCTCTTCCCCAGCTTGGAGTGTACCTTCACTGTAACATCCTTTCAGCTTCAAGACAATTTTGCTTTTCTCTTATAAAACCATTAAAACTCTTGCAAACTTTTACAGTCATGTATCGTGAGAAATACTAGTCATAACACTGATCTTTCTAAATTCTGCTGCTGCCACCAGTGGTAGAGCTCCTGCCACTTAGGTAGAGCCTAACTCACTCCTACTCCATTTTATGGACACTACTATATCCCATTTGGAAAAAAAAAAAAATCAAATTAGAATAGATTCACAACAAACCAGGCCTCAGCCCTTAGTTTTGACTTGGGGTGCCTTTTTTTTTTTTTAGTTTGTGAAGCACCGTAATTGTTTCCATACAATATAAATTGAATCTGTGACACACAAAACCCGGACTCTGCAGACTCTGTAGGTAACCTGGGGTTATAGGTTAAAAAACATTGACATCATGACAAATTGCTGTAATTTGAGGAATAATCTGAAATCCTGCTGGGACACAATTGAGTCTGTTGTTAATGATAATAAAAGCTGACACAGTAAAAATGATAAAATTAAAGAGAACACCCAGTAATATAAGTACCTCCAACGTATGACATTGACAATCCAGTTAAGGAGGCTGGTAAAAATTTCATCGACAAGTAACTTAATGCTTCATTTCCAGTTACAGAAAGCTCAGCTCATTGGTGGAAATGCAGCCACTAAGTGGTTTTGTCTTTTCTTGCTTACATGCTATCTGTTTGTCATAATTTTAAAACCGTGCTGTTTTCACATTATCTCCAGGAACACAAGGTCATAACTCCGCTTTCTGATTCGTTTGTATCCACGTACTGCCAGATAAAAACTGTATTCTTAATGTAATACACCCATGATACCTTTCTCTGTGTCTCTGACATATCATAAACCAGCTGGCAACATAAAATATAAATTGGCTAGCCATAAGAACAGATGATTCATTAATTACTTACTATGTACCAAAATAAGAGAGATCACTTTTACTGTATCAAATGGCATGTGTAGCTGGTAATTAAAAATTATATTTTAAAAAATACCCAAAATGCAATAAGCATTATCTAAATCACTAATCATAGACGGTTTGGGTTGGAAGGGACCTTTACAGAGCATCCAGTCCAACTCCCATGTAAATATTGCTATTTTAAAATATTAATATTTCTCAGAATTTAAAAATGTGAGTATTGAATTTTGCTCTGGCTTTGCTTCTTTATTTTCATTCTCCAACAATACCTTGATATTATGGAGTAGCGCGTATCATAAGCATCATCAGATTTTTATTTAGTCTTCATACTGAATTGTAGCTTTCACAGGCCTCACACTTCAGATCATTATTGTCAGCTTTGCAGGATTCAGGGGATAATGTCTGCTCACAAGTACAATTTACAAGACAAGTAAACCATACGCTGCTGTTGTTAAAAATCACATAAATCCCAAAACTAAAGCTAACAGGATTCTGACATCTCTTCCTTCTGATACTACAGTCAACGGGGGGTGGGGAGTTTTCCATCAAAAACTGGCTGTACAACAATAAAGAATTTAACAAGGGAATAGGTAGATGGGCAAATCCTAAGAAACCACTTGGATTTGCTTTAGAAGCGCGGGAAGACTCAGATCCATCCTTTGGACTGGATGTTGTGATAAAGTCTAACACAGTACCACCACTGACACTTGGCTTGCTTCCAAACCTTTTCCAGCTTAATCCCTAAAACAAGCACTCCAAATTGAAGATTGCAAGGTTAAAAAACGCTATGTCTTTATTCATAATTAGCAGTCAACCGCTACTGCTACCCCTTCTTATCATACAGAAAATGAATACAATTGATCTGCCTTTGAATGGCAAATTGCATTTGTAATTACTGCCAGGTTTTTTACATCCCTGAAAGCTCTGCTCGGGGATCCAAAGCTGCACACTCAGCCTCTGATCTTCATGCAGTGGATTCTGAAGGTAAGGACTGTTGGACAGGACATCCAGCATCCCTCGGCACACGTCCATCTTGCACAATGTGTAGGTGTCTAAGGTTTTGTATTACTACTTATCAAAGATGTTCTAAAATTTCTACTAGCTTATATTCCTAAGCTATTCATCTAATTCCCATATTATCTTATTTCACAGAAGATCTTGTCTTTCCTCTCCTCCTCTCCCTATCCAGCAGCTTCTCACTGACACCTGCCAAAGAAAGGATCAGGGTCAGGCCAATCAATTTTCTTCTTAGTCCGATTTTCTTTTGTTGAGGTAGGAGCCTTCTCAAAGGAAGTGACTGCCAAGAAAAGGGCAGAATTTCCCTTTTCTTCCAAGAACAGAAAAGGGAAATACTGCCCAAGAGAAAAACCACGTGCAAATTAGATTTTCATTCAGGGCACACAACTTAACCACATCACAGCTGATAAGGAAAAGCAGCGAGACACCCTTCACTGGTGCGAAGCACCTCAAAGAAAGAGTTGTAAGACAACTCCATCAAAAGTCCCCAGGGTTAGTTGACTGATTTGGTCATTTTTTCACCCAATGTGCCGTCACTGACCTCTTTGTTGCTTCTGTCAAGTTCTGCAGACTCTCCATAAAGGTCTCCAGATCAAGTAGCTTAAAAGTTCCAAGTTCACATTTTTGAAGCAATGTTCCAAGACGAATATTTCCTATTTAATAAGACCATCAGAAAAATTTCTACAGTCAAGTGTTGTGAACTGTAATTGAACGTACAATTAATTACAATGAAAACTGATGTTGCTCTAAACATTCTGGTATATGGGAAATAGCCCTAATTGTTTAGTTTGTCAATAAAAGGTGAATCACTTTCCTCAATTTAAATTTCAGGAATAATGAAATATTCTAAATACAAACGTTTTTAAAACTGTACCACAGCAGAGCAATCATAATTAGAAAAAGTTGATGAGCATTTTGTCTTACTTTTTACACCAGAATCTTGCAGCATTCTGCACCCAGGTTTTTCTCTATTTTGTATCACTACAAAGCAGCACTATACAAACGAATCTAGGCTCCACACCACGGACTGATGCCGTTCCTTAATTCACAAGACCCTTCCCAGATTGCACAAAGGACTCTCTCTTAAAGAAGGCTGATTTTATAGGAACTTTTGCATGGATCAGGATATGCAAGGTTGGGGCCCTTCTCACCCTAAAAACAACAGTACACATGTTAAAGGAGTATATCCAGTATATAAATGAAAGAACTTTTACCAAGATCTTTGAAGCACCAAATCATAATTTATGATGAAAGACAGAAAATAAATTCTAGTAGTGTTGCACTGTATTTCTACAGAAACTAATGACAAGTCTGAAAAATGATGCTAAAAATAGACAACACAAATGTGCAATACAAAGCCTCATCATTATCTTTATATATTTGCCATTAAGACATTAGGCCATCTAAAGAAGCAGTTGATCTTTACTACACAAACAGATTCTCTCAAGTCTTCCGAATTTTCAAATCTGTTGCCAGAAATCAGTGATTAGAGAAAAATCCATATTGAAGAAAATAAGTAATAATAATATAATCAAAATATAAAATATATACAATAAAGAAAAAAAATAAAATAAAAAATAGAATTTAAAGGTTTCTTTTTTTAAGTTGCAGAAGGAACAGTTGAATCTATCTAATATTTTCTAAAGAATACAGAAAAAAAGAGCAATGGCAACCTGACCCTTTCTTAGTAAGAGTCCTTAGGTATTCCAGTGTTCACCGCAAAGGTGAAGGACACAAGATAAATTTAGATTTTATAACCAACTTTGTAACACGTTTGCGCCAGGATTTACAGTTCCCAATGGGAAGTTGAAGAATGAAAAAGAAGCCATTACACGGGTTTTTCATTACATACCTGCACAGCTATAAAATATTAACAACTAAACAGAACTCAGAAGTTATTTTCCCTCCTTCATGCAGGCACCACAGTTTAAGAAAGCGGCTGCCTCTCATATCAAAGTGACCTTAAGGACTTACAGCCCGGGGGCCAGGCTCAGCAGTTACTGATCCCAGGAATGCCCTTTGCATGATGAAATTTTAAAGAACAAATGACGCAGAATCTAATAATAATAATTAAAGACAAAACATAAATGAAAATTGCGAGAAGAGACAAGGCACTAACCTCAGTAATACTGTTTATATAGCTTCTTTCATATACTTAGTCCATTTAAAATACAAAATTCTATCTCTAAATGTATCAACTCTTGCTCAAAATCAGCTATGTTTTTGGAAGGTTACGGAGAAGTCGTTTGAAGAGCACCATCAGTATTAAGCACTATACAGAATGGTATCTTAAAGTCACATGTAAGCTAGCTATATGAAATTGCACAGTAGGTATATAAAGTTTGACATTACCTAAAATTGTAGAAAAAAATCTGAGATCTTTACTATATGTACAGATTCAGGAGTTGGCTCTTCTTTTTCATCAACTAAATAATAGCTAGCAAAATGACTTGAAAATGCACGTTTTACAGACAAATCAGGGGAAAAAAAAGACCCTCAATTAATTGTCATGACTTTAAAAATACTTTTATGCAATTTGTGAACTGATAATGCAGTTATAGGTCAATTTCTCACTTTCATATCATATTAGCGAGGCTGTCATCTCTTATTTTTAAAAAGTATGCTGAACTTCAAGTAAACTTTAGTCAGGATTTCAAGACATGACCCATTTTGAAGACGCACCTTGTTTTATACTGAAGGTGTGTATTACCTAACACAATACAAATAGGTCAGAGCTTCCGTTCTAGTTCTTTTTGTTACAGCTAAAATCAGTACAGACTAAAATTAATACACACAGCCGATAAGGAAGAGAAGTTATTACCACAGCAATACTCAAGAGATACAATCAGGTCACAAAACCTGGAAAAAAAAGCAGAAATATCACTTCGAAAATCAATAGGCACTATGAAAGGATAAGTTTGGGCAACTGCCAAGACAGTTATGCATTAAGCAAATAACCACTATGCAAGGAATAGAAAAGGTGTTCAGTAAACGTTCAAAAATACCAAAGAAGGAATCCACATTGCCACAGTTTCACTAGAGCATAAGGTGATTTACCAGCAAGCCTCTGACGTTTAAGCAGAAAATCATTTAAGCAGAAAACCAATACCTTATATTCATAAAACTTCAGTAACAGAAAGGGAAGGAGCTGCCAGGATCAATTTAAATTTGTAAGTCAAAGTAGTTTATACTTAAGACCACAAATGTAACTCAAATGCTATTTCCTTCTAGAGTTACAATATTCTCAAATAGTGTTTTTCATCCTACATACCATGTAGCACAAGTTAAAGAACAAAGTTTAGCCATGATCTCTAGAGGTCCCTTCCAACCTCCACCATTCTATGATTCTATGGTTCTCAATTTTATTGTAATCACAGCTGATGGTCAAATAAAATATAAACCTATTGTGATACTGATTATCAACTACAATTACAAGCCAAAAGTAACATCTCTATTATTGGTTTCATGTAGAAAGGTAGCATGTGGATGGTGAGAGCCACGGGATGCCCTTTCTGTTCCTGATGGAAGAAAAAAAAAAGGATTCCCAATTTTTTTGTGCTGGCTCACCCCCCTTCCCAGCTTACTCAGTTCTGGACACGCACTCCCTGCTTTAACTGTCAATCTATCAAACGTATAAAAGAACATTACAAAAATCCCTTACCTCTAGTTTCATGTAAAAAAAAACATGCCAAAGGAAGAAAAGACCTACACCACTACTTGCATATAACCAAACAGCAGCAATTCTTTAACACGCTTCTTTTCCTGTGCGTTACATTATCATTCCACAGTCATCTTCTCTTTGCGTCTTTCAGAAGATCAGCCCTGAGAGGCAAGGATACAATACTTGGGTGCTTTGCAGCAACATTTATGCATCGCCACTCTCTTCCATAATAGTGCTGTGGAATGACAAAGCTTCCAGCTCTGTAAAGGACAATGTCAACAAGAAGCACGTGCAGAATTTACTCTTCATTGGCAGCAGCTTCTTTTTTAAGCAACTCTTATTCCCTTTACTAAAATGAAACTGAGCATGAAGAAGAGTGAAAACCCAGCACTTGCAACAGCAGGTATTACTGGGATTTGCAAATAAGAGCATAAAAATCAGCTGCACGCGCTCGAAGATCCTTATATCTCAGCATCCTGACAGGAACATCAGCCTCAAGAGGAATATAAAGAACAAGGGTAGCATAGAGAGCCCTCTCCTGGGCTCCAGCAATTTGTAGGTCAGGGACTACCTCAGAATACAGCTTTCAGATTTCAGTCAGTCTTTCCTGGATCTTTCTTCCATGAATGTATGCAATTGTTCTTGAGCATATGAAAACTACTGATGTCCTGCCCTGTAGTAAGAAAGTCCACCAAGTGCTCCCTAATACTTTTTAGGGATACTTATGCATAAGCAATTTTAACCTAACTTAAAATTATATACCTTTTAATCAGAAAATAGAAACTGTGGGAGGGGGTAGAAGAGGGTGTGTGGCATTTTTCAAAATGAAATGCTTTCTAATCAGAGTATCTCAGAGTTTAATGTAGTGCTTTTTAAATCAATTAGGACTTTCAAGTCTTAACTTTAGCATCTTACATACAGGCAACATTTGGAACACCTGCTGGCTCTTCACAAGAGCAGCAAGTCCCATACAGAACCATGATATGACTAACAGTACATCTCTATCATGTCTGTGGACCAGAAAACAGAGTGTCTTGTGTCCTACTCCAGTTCAAGTGGATTGTGGATTCACAGCCACAGTGCTGTGGATGAGAACCTTTTCAGATCAGCTGGATTCGTGTTCGCATACGGATAGCACTCGCCTTGTAACTCCTCTGGGCTACGTACGGTGCCCCTGAGACACAGTGACTGCTGTTTTGCTGGGGTGTTTTCTTTCAGTTCAAAGTGACTGAAATGCTGAGGAAGTTGTGCTGCACCACACCAGAATTAGAGCGAGCTCCCAAAGGCACAGGCATGGAAGTAGGTCAGGCGAGGGCACAGGACAATGCAAGCACTGCTGGGACCGTGCTGAAGCACAGTCAAACTTGGCAGAGCTCACAGCTGCCCTGCCTAGGGCAGATCTCGAGTACACGTGGTGGTTTAACAACCGCCGCTCGCTCGCTCTCCCCGTGGAAGGATGAGGGAGAGAACCAGAAAAGAGAGAAAACTCGTGGGCAGAGATAAAAAAACAGCTGAAATAAGTAAAACAAAAGCCATGTGCACAAGCAAAGGCAAACAAGGAATTCATTCACCGCTCCCCACCGACCCACAGGCGTTCAGCCATCTCCAGGCTTCATCACATGTTAATGGTTACTTGAGAAGACAAATGACAAATGACATCACTCAAATGACATCCCCCCTTCCTCCTTCTTCCCCCAGCTTTATATGCTGAACATGACATCGTATGGTATGGAATATCCCTTAGGTTAGATGGGGTCAGCTGTCCCAACTGTGTCCCCTCCCAACATCTTGTGCACCTCCAGCCGACTCACTGGTGGGGTGGAGTGAGAAGTAGAAAAAGCCTTGACTCTGCGTAAGCTGCTCAGCAATAACTGAAGATACAGAAAACTAATGATAAATATAGACAAATCAAAAATGTGCACAGTATAAAAACTGCCAAAGAAAAGTATTGCAAGAAGGCTGAACCATATTATAAAGAACAGGCTCAGTATCCTGAAATAAACTTCACACCAGGTACTGCTCCTGGGTCTTAACTGAGTTGGTGCTGTGTATCAAAATAATACAGAAAATTTAATGGGTGATTAATCTTTGAAGGTGTATCACATTATTAAGAAACATTCTTCTAACATAGCGTGAAAATGCAAGAGCATTTTCAATGATTGTGCTTTAGCACATGCAAATTAAAAAGGCCAACAAGAAGCATCTTCTTCCAACTGAGAAACTACCCGCTCTAACGTTTGAAACTAAATGCTATGTAGTTTCAGAAAACAACCAGCAAATGCCAAGTCTGAAAATGTAGAGTTTTAGATTAAAAAAACTTGGTAAGAAGTATGTCCACTCTGAAAACCTACTGTCTTGCACTACATTTTATTTTAAATTAGTTTTAAAAGGGGAAAAATGACAAAGGAGGCAGGAATCCCTGTAAAAAATTGTAACAGCTACAAATCAAAGACGAGGAGCACAAGATATTTATCAAGGCACATGGAGCCATTCACCTCTAGATGTTGACCTGACTCTGTTGCAAATCAACAGTATTTGGGAGGTGACAACTGTTCTGCAAACACTGTTAAATAAATTCACAAACTCAGTTCAACTGTTCACCAAACCAGTTTGCACATCACACATGGACCATGGGAAGAGGGGGCATCCCTGAACCCATCAACAGCAGAAAAGCCAAAGGCTGGAAGAGTAAAGCAGACCAAGTAGTCCTGTGAAGGGTACAGACCTCCAGAGACATATCCCTATACACATTCATATCGACAGAGGGACACCACACTGTTCCAATTCATAGTTGAAACGATTTAATGGGATCATGCTGAAGAAGCATTCAGCCAGCTCTGTTCTTCCAGCTCTGCAGGTATTTTTGTTCGTTTCTTACATTCACATTCTGTATTTCTTCACATTGCAGTAACATGCCTTCCAGCCCAGGGTTCTAGTACTCACTTTTATGCTAGTTTTTTTCTCTTGCACCATCACGAGGTGGGGGGAAGGGGACTCCGGAACTGATGATCAAACAACAGGCTTGTTAAAGCTTGTCATTAATGTTGACAATGAAACCCTTGAATTACTATCAGACAAGAAGCCCCACGGTTGAAAATTATGATTCTTACAGCTATTAATGCAAATGGGATGATAAACAAGTCTTCAGAGACACTCTGGAGTTGGCTCTGTAGTTTTACAGAGCTCTTTGAAGAAAGTTGCTGGTATTTAGAAAACAATTGGGAAGGGTGTGTTCAAGAAAGCCACAAAAGCTTTGGATCACCAGTATTCCATCTTCTGATTCATAGAACGGTTTGGGCTGGAAGCGACCTATAAAGATCACCTAGTTACAAGCCCCTTGCCATGGACAGGGAAGCCCAACACCAGACCAGGGTGCTCAAAGCCCCATCCAACCTGGTCTTGACCACTTCCAGGGACTGGGCATCCACTGCTCCTCTAGGTAACCTGTTAAATGTGACCTGTTCTCAGCTTACACTGGTGACAAGTCATTTTCCAGAATTATTTCCCCCACTGCAAACCACAGGTTGAGGTAGGTAGAATGGCAACAGAGAGTTGTGATCTCCTGCAGGAAACCTTAACTGAAGTACGTTATCTGAGGTGAACTCCTATTCAACATAGAAAAACCTTAGTCAAAATGGCAGGGAACAAGGCAGGAAGATACATGTCACTTTTTTAAAGATGAAAATCCCCTCTGCTAGTACAGAAGTGGAACAAAAGCAATAGCTAGACAAGAAGTTCCCAGAGCTCTGTGTTATTTTTGCAGTGCATGTGAGACAAGAGACTGCTAACTTGGCCTTAAATTCTTTTTTTTTTTATATATGCAAAACTTACAGCATTTCACTGCAGTTGTTTTATATACAGATACAACATTTGCAAATGTTTTGCTTTTAGCCATTTATCAAAAGTGGAACTCGTTAACAAATACTTTCCTAAAATTTTTCCTTTTTCTGTACCAGGTACTGCAGAGACACTTAGCTATTCACTCTGTCATTTTTTTTTTAACTATTATGGTACTGATCTCTTGAAGAGGAAAGGCTGTGGGGACTTGTAAAAGGAAGAAGGGCAAAGAAAAACACACTGAAGGAGAAGAAAGATGATGGGGATGTAAAGGACCTGAATTACAAACTACAAAAAGAAAATAATTACAAATTAAAAATGAAAAATTCATGCAGATAAAGAAAAACTAAGATAAATTTGACCCAAAGCAACCACTGCAGCTTGGTTCTACAAGTATAAAAATGTCACAGTTGGAATGAAATTAATTATTTCTTCATTTGACTCCAGAAGGTTGAAGGTGAAACTGAGTAGGTTCACTTAAAAATTAATAACAATAAATTGATTTTATATTAAGAAATGTTCCTGCAGAAAACCCTCCATTTCCTTTAACGCTCCCTGTTACATCCTCTGCAAAGAACACGAACACATCGAACACGCTTGCCTCCCTTTTCAGTTCGTCTGCAGGTGCTGGTAGAAGAAACAGAGTAAGAAATTGTCTGAGTTCTCTTCAGCCTTCACTCACCACCAGATATTGATGTTCCAGTACCCAGGCTGCATAATCAACACTTACTTCCAATCAGGATCCTCAGCTCTCCAGGTTCAGGCTTGCCTTTCTCAGTCTCCCTATTTACCTGCTGCTGCACTAGCTCTCCTCGGCCTGCCTGACGGCATCATTTGCTATGCTAATACTTAAAGCCGTAAACATGGCTTCTCTCCAAAACAGCAAGATGGAAGATTATAAAGTCCTAATTCCTGATCTTCTCATAAAATAACTGTCCAGGCATTCTGCTCTCCATCTGCTCTGTGGTTAACCATCGGTGATCCATCATCTCATCGCAGGGACTCGGGCTGCGCGGGAGGTGCTCTGTCCGATGGAAACTGAGGGACAGGCTTCCTCTCTGTGCAGGGAAATAAGACTGGAACAGTGTTGCTAATGGTTTGGTAAACTTCTTCAAAGCAGGGACAACTGCATTTTAAGTAAGAGGATGGAAATTAATACGATATTTCAGTTACCTGAAATAACTTCTGAATATTTAAGCAGGAGCTGTCTTCCTTAACCTAAATTACCTTTGCTTATTCCATTTTTCTGATTAAATCTCCACTCAATGCTATAGCTGAAGCCAGATCCTAGCATACTGCTCCCAGCTTCCAAACATGGTGAACACCAAACGTGACAGTTTTAAAAAGACTTTTGTGACTCAGTACATCTCATCCTGCCTTGGTTAAATTCTTCGTGTTTCAGCTGGCACAGCAAAGACGTGGCTGCTGTTTGCTCCATTATCCCGGCTGAAGCCTTGCAGTCTGGGCTTTTGTTTTGTAATCACCAAGACAGGAGAACGAGAGGACAGATTTCATTAGAAATATTAAGAAAATGCTTTAATTCATGCTTTTAGAGCTAAATAGGCCATAAAAAATAAAGACCCCAGTTAGTCCCCATTCCCTCTCCAGAACCTTCTAATTAATTTTCCATAATAAAAGGAAGGTTAAAGATGGGGTCATTGGCAAAGACTTTACTGCTGAAAGACAGAGTGGTCTATTAGGCCTCCAGAAAACACACCTTGCGTGACCTCTTTTCAGGCACAAAACAAGAGATCTATGAACAAGTCTTGGTGATTTGATTTTAATTGAAGCTCTCGATGCAATACTGCCCTGCTCATGTTACTTTCGTGGTTTTAAGCTTCTGAAAATACCAAGCTTTCTCCCACGCAATACAGTAGCCAGTCAGCATTCCCCCGAGCTCTGAATTCAGTGTTTTCAGCCAGCCATTGCAGCTCACGCACACCAATGCTCGTGTCTTATTTTTTTCCAGAAATTCAGAAAATGACCTCTCAGAGAGAGAAGAAAAAAAAAAAAAGTCTAATTACAGCTTTAACAATCTTGGACAAAAGGATTCTAGAAACTAGCTGGACTAGACATATCTAATATCTGTAA
This sequence comes from Baryphthengus martii, assembly GCA_013396935.1. Classification (NCBI taxonomy): domain Eukaryota; kingdom Metazoa; phylum Chordata; class Aves; order Coraciiformes; family Momotidae; genus Baryphthengus; species Baryphthengus martii. The sequence continues at coordinate 165,355 of VWZK01018195.1, read as the reverse complement.
CTGGTATATACATGTGGAAGGCACCTATTCCAGGAGTTTCCAAAAAGGCCACAAGACACTGGAAATTGTGACTCTTTCATATCCATTTAGTGCTGTTTCTACTCTTCTTCTTCTCTTGAGAAGAGAAGGCTGAGAGGGGATCTTACTCATGTCTATAAATATCTGAGGCATAGGTGTCAAGTGGAAGAGGCCAGTCACTTTTTGGTGGTGCCCACTAGTAGGACAAGGAATAATTGGTGTAAACTAGAATACAGGAAGCTTCTCATCTCAACATGAGGAGAGCCTTCTTTGCTGTGAGGGTGATGGAGCCTGGCCCAGGCAGGTTGTGGAGTCTCCTTCTCTGGAGGTTTTCCAACACCATCTGGATCTGTTTCTGTGTGGCCTGCCCTGGGTGATCCTGCTCTGGCAGGGGGGTTGGACTCATCAATCTCCAGAGGTCCCTTCCAACCCCTAACATTCTATGATTCTACTCAGCACAGTTATTGTTTTGATTCTGTAAAGACCAGTGGAAGAAAGCTACAGACTGAAGAGTTTCAGTGATTCTGAGATTCATAAGCAAGCCCCTGAGACTTGACATGACCTCCTGAACACACCACACAATGTCCAGCTGAGCAAACTAGATGGGACAGAGCAGCAGCTCATGCATCCCTTCAGGTTCCAGCATCCCCACATTGCTCTGAGTAGAGGCACCCTCACATTTATTCTGGCTAAGAACTTGATTTTCCATCAGCCAGTTACCTGAAGAGACAAACCATCCATCATCCACTTCCCACTTACAAAATACCTTTTGTTGTTGTTTTGCCATTACAACTGTCACAAATTAGCTGGTTCGACCCATTTCTATCTTCTCTGGGTCAGCTTAGTCACCTAGTTCTACTGGAACTACTTGATAGAGATGCCCTCATTTTTCTTATTTTATGCCCTGTGATCACATTTAGCTCCATTTTCCAAAATTAAAACTTTTCATCATCAACAGCGATTTAAATATTTTTTATTTCTTTTTTGTTTCATGTTTTTAAGGAAGCGTGGTTAATCCTATCATATTTAGTTAGGCTCTTTCTTGAAGCCAAATCTACGTTTGCTTAAATATCTCCTCACGTTTTCAATTATTTAAGTTCCTATGTTAACTTCTATTGTCTAGAAATTGTGCAAACCACCTTGGTTTATTTTTATGTAAATAAATATTAAAATCAATTACCAAAAAATACAATTTTTCTATCTTCATTTTCAAGGTCATGAAGCTATTAGTTGGCAGGTCTGTAAGTATTGTTAATTCATTGCCTTGCAAGTAGTTTCAAAAAGCTTTTCATACAGACAATAATAGATTATGCAAGCAATCTTCAACAGGAGTGAAAAATTTATGATATTTTCCCATCTGTGAGGGAAAAGGCTTCAAGCAGGTAAGGGTAATTTGAATGTCTTACTGGTACAGGTTTCCTAGTCTTCATAACAGCGCAGATTGAATCTACATGTTGCCAAGCAATCAAGTTTTCCGGATTGTGTGTTGTTCTAAAATATTTAAAGAAGCAGCCAAGCTGAACTTCCTATTCATCAACAGAAAAGCATCTTTAGATCTCAACCCAAATGCTATCCTTGAATTCTAAAATCAGCCCTGTCTCACAGAAAGGTGGTCCTGAAAGGCCACAAGATGCCTCTAGGACACTGCTGAGCACTCCACCAAGGAAAGCAGAAGCTGAAACACCTGAAATCTATCCTGTGTAATGATGACTTCTAGTATTTGTACTTTACTAGAGCCTAGAGATTCCTGTGATAGAGCAGAGCCTTATGTGCTGGGCACCACACAGAAGCACTGCAAATCCTCCAGGAAATTTATCCTCTAAACTCATTAGAATGAGAGACTCCAGTCCAGTCACTACGGCCGTGTAAAACTTCAAATGTAAACAGGGCTTTCCACTTCTGACAGAGAAACGTGCAGCCTCTGCACGCTGCAGCCTGGCAGCTCCAACCTGGCAGCAGCCCTACAAGGAAACTAAAAAATCCACAGAAAACACAGCCAGGTGATAATTGTCACTGTAAAACAGACAGCGAGAGCTTCAGATCAGTTCCACAAACCAAACTCCGAAAAGGAAATCAGATGGAAGATGTATACAGATAATAAATAGGTGTCCATTTTGCAGAAGATGATCAGATTAGAGGCATATTCTACTCACAACCCAACGCTCTGCAGAGACAAGTTGGTTTGGCTACTACAAGCAGCAGAGAGCAGCTCTTAGCCTGCTCAAAATAACGCAACTGAGGAAAAGGAAAAGAATCCCAAAGCAGGCTAGAATGACACTTTTCTTTTATGGGACTCAGATCCTCCTGCAGGTCACAGTTCTGCACCGTGTAGCCAAACCCCTGGTGTTCCCACGCTGCTTTGCACACTAGGAATCCTTACCACAGAGGCTCCAGTAGCAGTAAATACAACCATGGACCATCACCAGGGTGTAGAGCTGGTGTTACCAGCAAGGATTTGGTTTCCTCAATCACAGCATCTTGGCTGAGGTGCGGAACCACCACTGGGGCGAGACAGAACCCATTTAATCTGGAGCAAGAAGAACATCTTTGCAAACAGACTGGCTAAACCCAATGAGATGGCTTTAAATTGTTTTTTTTTTCAGGGAATGCAGACCAAGGCCCTGAGGCAAGGGAGAAAAAGCTTTTACTGCTGTGGGGGTGTGTTACAGACTTCCTGATCATGTAAATGGAAGGGTTTTAACCATCTGGACATCTGCTGAGAGGACAACAGAGAGCCACACTGGCAATTCAAGTTCTTGCACTGAACTGGTGACAATTTCCAAACACAAAGGCTCAAGGGGCTCACTGGTACTTACGCTGCTTAAGCCACTGCTCACAAATTGGGGTGAACTAGATGGTGAACCTTGTTCACCAGCCTGGGTTGTACTGACCTCAAGATGACTGAGCTGAGGACACAGAGAAAGGCTTAGAAAGGTAAGCAACAGAGTGGGGAGGGATATTAGAAGTGTGGATTTAGCCTTACTTAAGGGAACAGGCACAAAGGGAAAGAGTTCCCAAGAAAGCTTCATGATTTTTAATGAGAATTCAGGAAGGAAGTCGGCCCTTGTGCAGGAAGGCTAGGAGTTCTGGCAGAAGGACCAGTTGGCTTAGGAAGAAGCTTTTCATGAGCTAATTTTTTTTTTTTTTTTTTTGTAAAAAAAAAAAAGGGGGGCGGAGGAGATGAAAACAAGGAGAGGCAAAAAAGCAAGAGTATAAAAGCACTGTTCAGAAACTTGGGGACAAAATCAGGGAGGCCAGAGCTCACCTGAAGACAGATGAAGGGAGGGACATTTCAGGTAACAAGTATGAATGTGCCCGAACAGAGGAGGGAGAGAACCCAGCGACAGATGACAGGAGAAAAGACTCAATGTCTTTTTCATCCTGATCTTTACAGGAAAAGCTTCTGCACATACCAGCATGCTTCATGTGGGAGGCTGGAAAATGTAATGTGAATACCCCTTCAAACCATCATTCCTGTCACGACGCCACAAAGTCAAATAACCAAAGATCCTGCAGAAGTGAAGCTTATTTATTTTATAATCCCAGTGCACTCCCTAGTCTTTCTTATTACTGACATAATTGAAGCGAGATACACCCTTTAGAGAAATATTTGGGGGGGATTTGAAACATGTAATTTACTTGCTCCAGTTAAGGTTGTGTATCAATCAGTATGAGCAAGTCATTTAGAAACACACTTTTGAGTTTGCTTGTAATTTGCAGAGAATAACAAAGATACACAGACTGTCTCATCCATCAAGGCAAGACTGAAGAAATACGTTGCCAGTAGAATTCAACTGCTCCTAAGCATGGATAATTTTATCCTGTTGAATTGCTTAGTGCCCTGTGGCACTGCTGTAAAATATGCTCAAGTAAGACAGAGCCGCAGTCGGAAAGAACTGGGGAAATGAGGGGGGAAAAGCACTGGGCCCCTCATCTTTGGAGGTCTTTATCCTCACCACAAAAGCACCTGCAACATCTCCCTACAGCGTGTTTCTAGATTCTGTCTCGTGTCAGGTGGTGTTTCCTCGCTCACACTCTCCCCTGGGTCTGCAACGTGACAGGAGAAAGTGTTTTTAACACCTAGGCAGTTGCCTGTGACTGGAAAACATTAGCATTCCTTATACAAGGGAAGACAAAGAACAATAATTTAAGAAGAAAAGGTGCTTTTATTGTGTTTAGAGGGAGTAATTTTGCTTCTGGGTTTTTTTTCCCTAAGAAATCATAAAACATTTTCATGCTACAGAAAACACGGAACATGAAAAGATTACCTAAAATGGTCTTTTTAACTTCCCACAGTTGCCAAGATCTAATTATACTATTGAACTCGCTGCTTTTAAGATAATGTAACTCAAAAATATCACATGTATAAAAATGTACCTAGAATATACTTACTTGTGTCTGTTCTTACCTAGCCTGAACCCTGGAAAAGGCCTCATCCCGTCCCCTAGAATAGTCCTGCAACAGTTGTTTCACACCATCTTGAACAGAATGGCGAGCACCACAGCTGACAACACTGTTCCTTTAGCTTGACAGTTACTTTCTAAAATTAACCTTTCATATTTAGTTACCTAATTTTCCTACAGTCCAATTAGGAAGGCATTTCTTATCGAGCACAGTATTCACTTAAAAATATTAATGAAGTCATAAGCCTCGTCTATTGAGCATGGCATCGACCTGGTATTCTCCTGACTTGTCATTTAAATCTCTATAAAGAAAATTAAACTTCAACTAAACAGGCAAAATCCTGCGGAAAAAAAATCCTGTGCCTCTTCTAGAAATTGGAGAACATCAGAGTAAGGAAGCAAGTAGTACTGGGTTAGATCAGGAAAAATGTCTTCATTGTAGGGGATGTCAAGGCCTGGAACAGGCTGCCCAGGGAAGTGGTTGAGTTACCATCCCTGGAGGTATTTAAAAGATGTGTAGATGTGGCACTTAGGGACATGGGTTTGTGGTGGACTTCACAGCACTGGCTTAACAGTTGGACTTGATGATCTCAAGGGTCTTTTCCAAACTTAATGATCCTATAATACTCTTTTTTTTTACCTTCAAGGCGAGATACATATCTGCTGTAGTTCAGAATCAAATTCTACAAAGAAGGAACTATTCTGGAGATGAAACTTATTTTCCATTTGGATTTAGAGTTTGATTTAATATTCCCACTTGGCAACTATTTTTCATTTTTCTAAGTTACTAAACTGAATAAAGTTTTTAGCACTGTAATAGTTATTGCTACATTTTCACTTTCATGAGGAAACATAAATATTTAAAATGTCACGTTGTATTAAAGTAATAAAAGCAAACAAACATCGTTATTTCCATGAGGAAATCAAGCAAACACAGACAATACTGAAAAAATCTGCTTCCAAATAGTCAAAGTAACTCAATACTCAGAATACAGATAAGATTTCTGCTTCCATCAACATTATACAACCTCTGAGGCATCTGTCAATAACACTCCCACAGAAACCTATATTCAAATCAAGTTAAGAACAGACTTTTTCCTTCTCAGAGCAGAAAAAAAGTGATCCACAAACCAAATCTTCATTGCAAAACCTCGTGCTAGTGAACCTCTGTATTCATCAGACAGACAGACTCTTAAGGTCCCAGGTTCCTCTGGACTTTCACATCCTCTGGAAAATGACATCCTACCTGCACACCGAAATAACAGGAACTACTGACATTTTAGTACTAAGGGATAGCATTTTAGGTCTTTCAGGTGCTTTAAAAAAAAAAAAAAGAAAATTTAAAATCTCATTACGCTTTAATTCTCCATGAAATCATAAAGTACAAAAATCACAAAAAAATGTAGCTTTTAAGAACGCAACCATGGCTGCAGCAAAATACCGGTCTGATCAAGGCATAGATACAAATCAGAGCCAAAATGAGAATATAGGAGTCTCTTCCTCTCAGACTTCATCTTAGTCCATCTCCCTACTATGGTGACACAGCTTTAGAGTACCTGAGTAACAGCTACAAGATGATTCACACAACAGCAGCAAAAGCTGATGAAGAAACCTTTTCATGTGGTACCTCAGTGTAGAGTCCCTAGGTGGAAGGTGGCTTCATAACCCCAAAGATCTGATCAGTGGCAATTCAGACCCAGGGAGAAACAACTGCACCATATTTTCAACAAGCTTCATTTCCCTCATTCGTTGAATCATCCTTCCTAAGTATTGATGCTTAAAAGTCATAAGGCTTTTGGTGCAGTGAAAACAGGAGGGTCAATCAAATGGGCCAGCCAAGAAGCAGCCAAAATATTATATAAAATAGTCCAAAATAGGAATTTGTCTACAGCTAATTAGAAAACATCTAGAACTGTGCATGGGTGTCCTTAATAAATACTCCCAAAGGGCCAGAATATGAAGGGACTTTGTTGTGTGCACAAACTGGGAGAGAGAAGCATGGGGAAGATCACAGTTAGATCATCCCCCTCGTCAACAGGGCAGCTGATGGTGCCAGCTTCTGCCAGCTCAGTGAAACAGGAGGAAAACAGCATTTGCAGCCAGCGGAGCTGATTTTATGGTGTTATTCTGCCAGAGAGTCCCAGACAGAATTATATCAGCAGTGAAGTTCTTCCTGGGGCTACTGACTCACGGGCACAGAATAAAAATATCTTCTAGAGCAGCAGCAACTCTCTGAAATCAATTAGAGTTCCTCCCTTCACTGATAAAGTGCTACACAGTCGTTATCTAATTGGGCATAAAGTGTACTTATAGAGGGCATCACTCATCAACAAATTGCTTGTGCTACCTGTTTGATTACTAGAAGCCACGAGAAATGTCAGGGCCTTCTCCCTCTTTCCCAGCTCTGAATCCTCATCTTTCAAAAGCAATCATGACTATATTTCATCTGATTACATAAAGAGTTCCTACAGACTAAACAAATTACTGATTATATTTAAATGACATACACAGTTGAACAGAGGAGGACTAAATAACCAAATTTAAAAGAATATTTGTCCTTCAGTAGTACGTTTGCTTGCAAATTAGATTTTATTTACAGGTCTCAGCCTTTCTTTGTCTATTAACAGAATTAACCCTAATGCTACCGGCTACCAAACTAAAACAGAAATCTCGCTCGTATATGCCAGGCCACAACATTGGATCTTTGGGATAACGGTTTCTTTCCTTTGACTTTAGTAAAAAATTTTAGTCTGTCATATTTGTGTTCAAACATACAGAAACATTTTATCTCTACCACAAAGAGTTACTAATAGTTCCTTGAACGTAGGACCAAAAATGCAGTATCTATGAGAGAGGAGGACACAGCCACAAAGCGAGTTTTCCTGTCACTTACAACATATTTCACTCGAGACAAATTAGATATTAAACATAAAATTAGTAACAAGATTTTGTACATAAATCATCTGAATAAACCAGTAATTACCTGCTGTATGTGGCGCATAGAGATCACTTCATTTTCCTTCATAAACAGCTCTTAGGGAAATCAATTTGCAGGGTCACCATCTAAGTCCTGAAACAAAAAAGCCCAACCAAAACACCAAAACCTTTGCTCTTTATGTGAAAGAAATGACCAACACAACCATTTTCTAATGCAAAACAGCAAGAGCTCTACCTATCTCAATCTGCCCATGACTTAGTGGAGAATAACTTCGATTTCCCTTAATATCTATGAGGTCAATTCTTTAACATGAACAGGTTCAACTCAGTGAAGAAAATTCCTGAGAATTCAGAGAAGCCATGCCCTTGGAGATCTGCATATAAGCCACAATTTAACACTTCAGGTTAATACTTCTTCTGAGAAAGTAAATCACACTTCAACTTGACAAGTGAACTAGGCATTGCAGAGACATTTGAAGACATAAGCCTTCTCCAAAGAGATCACGGTACGAGTTAATTTTAAACTAGCTTAAAAGCTAGTTTCAGATATAAAATTAGAGCTTCAGAAAAAGCCAAGAGGCTTGATGTATTGTATCAATACACTTACCGAAAGTCTAAATGCTGCGCTATATTTAAATAGCATTTGAATACTTAGCTAAATGGAAAGCACTCCAATTATGAGCTACAGCTGTAAAAATAACAGCTGCTCTACTTATTCTTCCTTGAGGATCTGGTTAGATTAACACATATGTAACACTTATGATTTATTCATTGGTTTCTGAGTAGAAACATAAAGCAGCTAGACTGAACTATAAAAAAACAGGTTAGTGTAATTTCTCCTTTTAACACACTTGAGAAATAGCAGTATGAACCCTCACAGCTTGTACAGGCTTTTTTTCTCGTTTTAGAACAGCTAATTTATGCACATGACTCAGTTATCACAGCACTGACAGATTAGGCCAGGAAAATACAGGCGACACCACTCTTAGAACATCTCGATTCTCAGCTTCGAAAATTCAAATACAGAACTGGAAGCTCTAAGTACAACCCAACAAACAGTTACACAAACAAAACGGGAAGGGCTTCTCTAAGCACACATTTTTTTAAGCTGTAAATTAAAAAAAATAAATAATTTAGGAGCCTGATGATTAATACCTAATGCACTGAAGCGGTTACTATGAGGAAAATAGTACAGCTCTCCCTTCGTGCCTTATTGCTCCAATATGGACAAGTCTGAAATCATCATGTGGTTTCAATATCAACTAGACTAGCAAGACTTTGATAAATAATGACAGATGTTGTATTCATGTGGCATTTCTCAAAATTTCATACTAATGTGTAGAATTGGAACCAGAGGTGATAGGCTTCTGTAGCAGAGATGAGACTGGAAAAGACATTTTCCATGAAATAAGATGCCCTCCATACCTCCGTAAATGGCTTTAAGGCAAGTGCAAAGGGCTTCAGTGAACAGCAATTAAATCTCCCTTTCCTTTTATTTCTGATGTTCATTTTTTAAGGAAAAAAAATAAATAAATCAGTACTCGTTTGTGGAAGCACTCTGTTGCCCTGCTGCGGGCAAAAGCCTGACAAAATGAAGTTTTATCATCTTCCTGGCACAGGCAGGACGATATCAGTTGATATTCAGAGATATGTGGCAGAAGCACCAAGGTGGTTGGGGCTTTCCATGGAAGAAGATGTTTTGCAGCTCCATGTTCTATTGCTTGAGATCAGACAAAATTTCCAAATAAACATTTACTATCTACAGCCTAGATTATTTTACAGACTGGCCTTAAATATATTCTAAAAATCACATGAAATTTTTCCAGTCGCCGAGATGAAGCCATGTAGTGCGTATGTTCCAAATTCAAAACAATCCCTATGGAAGTAAACATCATTTTTTTAATTAGGTTTGACTAGAACAACATTTCAAATAAATTTCATGGTCACAATAGAGTTGTTTGAGTTCCATGTGGAACTTTTTAAGCACAGAACAGAAGAGCAATGGGACACAGAAGAATAGTAATTGTAACACAAGTCAGCCTGGACACAGTTGGTGTACAGTGTACGTAGAAACGTACGGATTTTACAATCCTGTGGTATCGTAAGAAAGCACAGTACTGGATCTCTCCTTTTATGGATGAAAACTGTATATTCAAGTGAAAGACCACTCCATGGGAGCAACCATTGTGGAATTAGGCTCAGTTAAGCATCCGGGATGTACAATTTATACTGAACAGATGTACATGGCATATAAAAAAAAAACAACAAAAAAAAACAACAAAGATAAAAGCAAAGAGAAATATCATAAAACATCTAAAAATGATGTCTATCCAGCTAGGTATTTGAAAGTAAATGAGCCAAATCCTTTCCATTTTAACTCATGTACATTCCCAATAAAACAAGTTTGCTTGTTAAGGTCCTTAGTTATAAAACTTAGAACTCGCAGGAGGCCTGCTGTTCACCACGCAGGCCTCATAAAATTAACTACTTTATTCCTTACTGAAAGTAGGATGACTGAAGCAGTTTGGGGCCTAAAAGATGTCTTCATAAAAAGACAATTATTCCCTTGCTCTACCAAAAGTTATTCATTTAATGCTGCATTAACAGAGCAGAAATCCACAGTTTGTGTTAGGAAACAGCCAGGTTAAATTGTGAAAATTGCCTCCCTTTTCTGATCAGCACTGTGTCAGAAATGAAATCATGAAACAAAAGGCAGACTAAATATTTCTATTGTTAACTATTTTTAAATTACCTTAGTAGTATCTTAATATTAAAGTTGAGATAGAGCGAATGCATACAAACTGTCATCAGAATAGTCCCACTCTAGTCTCTAATTTATCGAGGGTCACTCGCTGCACATACCCTGACAACGTCAGCAACACATTACACCAAAGAACCAAAATCAACGGCTATTTCCTAACCAGGTACTTTCTCTAGCATAGAATGGCAGCTACAGGGTGGGGGCTTTTTCAGAATTTTCTGAAAGTTACTTGGTATCTCCCTTCAATAGCAAGTTACTACCAATTTCCTGCTGTTTCTTAGACTTATCTAATAAAAACATTCACTTTCAAGTAGGGACAATTTGCAATTACACTGAGCACAAAGTTTCCAAGACTTTAATTTTATACACAGCTCCCCTTGGTAGTATAACAACTTGTATATATGAAATCTGAATTACACAAAAACAAAACTGCACAACCTGTAGCTATTCTGCTCATATATTTGATTTACAACTATGGAGTATTTTCTATATTTTGCTCATAAACATCCCCATGGAAAAATTGCAATCAATGCAGTAAAATACCACAGGTATTTTTATGATAGAAGTAAGAGGAAAAAAGACAACTGAGAGTACAGTTAAATATGTATTCTGCAGCATGTTTATCCACAGAAGATTACTGTACTATATAAAAGGATTGGAAAAAAGCAACAAAAATCATTTCACAAATTAACCTAAGACTGCAATAGTGCCAACAAAAAGAACTGTAAGTATTGCTATAAATATAAATACTGCTAGCCGTAAGTGGAAGTATTTTGTTTTCTATACGAAAAAAAATGTACAGATCCAAAGAGGGCTTGGGATTTTTTTATTGACATCTTCACCTGTCCGATCTCTGATGATTCCATCAGACATTTCAGTACCAAGGCAAAGCACGGCGAGAGCACCAAATAAAGAGGTCTAAAACATTCTTCAAGCTAGACATGGCTACAGTTTTCCCTAAAGAATAAAGAGTTCAATATTCTTCCTTCTCCCAGCATAAGCAGAAAACTCTTTGTTTTATTCTGTGCAAAACCAAGAGAAGCTGAAAACACACACCAGTCATTTATACAAACAAAAAAAAAGTATAGGTGCAGAGGTATACAGTGTATATATCGAAAAAAAAGCTGTAAAATAAGAACTGTGTTATTTCTTTTAAAAAATAACTTACTTTAAAAATCTACCAAACGTGGTCCCTGGTATTTAAAACACCTTGGCAGCAAAAGCAGACAATTGCCCTTGAAATCCAGTATACTCAGAAATATTTGGAGACTTAAGCCCTGAGACTTTGCATAAAATCTAGGATGTGTATTTATACAGTATCACGCTGAGAGGGAACCTTTAAATAATGTCAGAGTACTGCTCATTAAAGTTATAATTAGATTAGATTTCTCTGCACATGATGCCATCAGGAATGTGAATCACACTGAGCAGCTGGAGGTAGGTGATGGGGGTGGTTGGTTGGCACAGCTGCTTTTCACCTTTTGAGGTCCATGTGCATAAAGCCCATCTCAACTGGGCACAACTATCATCATCTGACTGGAACCAAACTAGATCTCTAACTGGATGCAAAGGCTGACTGGACAAAATTTTGTAGGGGTGCTACCCGCATTCATTATATATGGTATTAATCATCCTATCTGCTTGCAAAGAAATCATGCCTTCAGGAAATTTTATATGTCTTTATAGTCAGTTAAAAATGTATAATAAATGCAGTCTTAGGTCAGCAGTTTCCACTTCTGGACATGTCACAAGGTGTCTGCAACAGCCCATACCATTGAAACTTCCACAGGACAGAATAAAGAAAAGAAACCACGTTGACTGTTGGGTAGAAGCATTACTATGATGGACTCAAGAAAAGATATCATCCTCTACATGCCAACGTGTGAAAAAAGAAGTGGCTACAGGCAGAATTCTAACCATAGTAAATAAAGAATGAAAAAAACTGAAGAAAAAAACCCAACACACAAGTATAAGATTCTAAACAAATATTTATGTAATTTGGAAGAAAATCTATCTTGAGGAATAGAAACATCTAACAACATATAAGAAGAAAACTCAAACACAATATCAAAAGGTATTGGTGGAAGATCAAACTCTGCTACTCAAGACACTATAAAAATGACATTTTTATTATCTGTGTATTTCTACAGCACTAGAATAATAACCAGTTAAATCCTGCACATTTATTGCTGTATTTTCCCCAGTATTTGAAGGACACGGAGCTTAAACCTTACCACACACCTCTTACCAGTTAGATTTGCCTTCTACACACGACATATTGTTACTCTGCTAAAAGCCAAATCACTGCACCTGAGCTTGGAAAAAATCAAACAGAGAAAATCTCCCATTAGCTGCTCAGCTGCAGCAGTACGGGCTGCCAAAGGGACCCAGTGGACCAGCACGATAACGCGGTTTGGTAAAAATGAGCACGTCCCACACTGCAGAACTGGTTGTGCTGTATGACACTACGGTCACCCCAGCTCTTTTTCTATCAGCACATCAAATAATTAAATACATGACAGGCCTGTCACGTTATAAGTCATCTGAGCTACAGCGAGCAGAGGCGCCATTTGAACAACGTAAATCATCGCAACTCAGCCAAAAGGTCCCTCTCTCCCATCAGCAGCACAAACAGCCGTTCCACGGCGCTCACGTGTTGACCTCCGAGACTTCAGGCAGTGCTGACCGTCCACTGACAAGTCTGAAAATATGATATGACAGACTCGACCATAAAAATATAACAAATAACCCTTCTGATTTTATTACTTGTCATCTACTACATGTATTAAAAAAAAAAAGTCCTAAGTAAATCTTCTCTGGGAGGATTTGAAAAGCTGTGATTTACTAGACATTTCAGTGTTTTCAAAAAGGAGAGGGATCTATGTTTTATATTCCCAAATCCCATCCCAAAGAGAGGAACAAAGACGGCAGCTACTACTTCATGGTTTCAAGCAATGCTTTACAACTGTTCCCTATAGAAAAACAACTATCACCTCACCAGCAAGAATTGATATGAAAGGCAGGATTTCTGCTCCTCCTTAAGTCCATGAAAGTTCTATTGTAGCATTCAGTACCTTCTAAATTGACTCCCAGTAGGACAGAAATGATTTTGTAAAGATCTCCTTTTTTAAAGAAAAGTAACGTAGCTGCATTTCTAAAATATTAATTATTATCAGCCACAGAAAATTACAACAGAGCCCCTTGACTTTGCAATAATGACAGAAATACTCAAGGGATTTACTGAATTTTGCTAGTTAGCAATCAACTGAAAAATCAAAACACAATAGGAAAGTAACTCTAATTTAATAAGTTTAGTTTAAATTTATGCCGCTTCACAATGTATTAGTCAATGTGCTGTGTTGTATCTGTTTCCAGACCCTTCATTCCCATTCCTGTATGTATGAAGTATTCATCACTGTGGAATGGAGAGGCTCTGCTGTAAAGAAGGTGTGCCAACCTCCTGAGCCCAGTAACAAGGTTTTTATTTCTCATCCAAATCCAAAGATTCATCTCTTACTCCCGTTCTATTTTGCATTCAATTAGAAATGAGTCCAAAGCCTCAAGACAGGAAGAGAAGCTAAACCTTCACAAATGGAGGCTGAGTTCAGACTTTCTAAACTTTAAATATTAGTCTACTGTGAAGCACGATATCCGAATTTGACTGTATTTTTTACAGTCATAGCTGTAAGTTTTATCTCACATATAATAATGTTGTGTCACAATTTTATCTGGTATCGACCTGTGCAAATTATATCTCATTTACGTTTGCCATTTATAGCAATTTGTGAGCATTTATTTAAAACCTCCAGTACCTTTCATTTTAATTTTCTATGTTCACACACTAGTTCTTCTGTATTTGTATGGACCTTCCAAGCAGCTCAAGGCAATTGGAAAAAAAATTAAGCTGGTAAACTAAAATTTCTGTAGTTGGCAAGAGACTGTGTAGGAAAATATAGTAACTATTTAAATTTATTTAATACATTCTTTTTCATGCTAAACATTTCTGTAAAGCAAACCATCACCACTAAAAATGATTTTATTTATTTAATTACATGAAGTGTCTCTCTTTCTCCCTTATACACACAATTCTTAAGAAGTCATTTGCCAGCAGTGCAAATGCAAACAACTAGGAATGAAGAAATGCCAGAATGTACACAACTCTGTGACTGGTACATGCTGGGATCACCTGAAACATTTTACCTCACTTTATTCAAGACACACAATGGCTATAGCTCACAAAGTCACATCTGCAGTTGTCTTGTTTTCTCCACACTACTCAGTACGTTGCTCAATGCCTTATATATCCCCTTTGTATAGTCTGCACCCTTCTGTACAGCTTTCTACTGACTTGAGTTGTAAGAGTGTCTACCCACACATTCAACATCCCAACCTAGATATCTAAAAAGTAAAAAATACACAATTACGGATAACATATTTAAAAGTGCGCTACTTCTCAGCTTCTCACCTTACACAGAGACCTCACTACAGGGGCAACGATAGATTCCAGCTCTTCAAAACGCTGACAACAAGTCTTCCAATTTTTGCAATAGATCAGACAAGGCTTCTACAGAACAGCCTTCTTCATTTCACTGATTCATCTGCTCAACAGGGTGAAAATTAAAACAGCACTCATCATATAATTATTATCCTACAATGCCTACATATAGGGTATTTAAATTAGGTTGCACAGGCGATTGCATACTTGATATGACAATTCTGAAGAGTTCTTTAAAAAGATATATGAAGGTATAAAATTTCTTCTTAAAAAAGCAAACCCATCAGATGACAGGAAATTTCATACCTTCACAGCTCGCCTGCAACTCTGAAATCAAAGTTTACTAGAAAATTCCCTGGCTCTTGAACCAAGGAGGTCACCGCTAGCTATAGAAACTTATCAGTCTGTGCATTTAACCAAGAGCTTGTCCACAAGCACCTTTATCAATGGTAGATCCTTAAGTTCTGCTTCATTTCTGATGCTAGCAGTGATGCCACACAGAGTTCTGGCATCAGAAGCAAAGCAGTACTCAAGTGAGCTGTGGTGCACTCCAGGCTCTGCAGGAGACTGGTCTGTGAGTCTCTCCTCCCCTTCTAGAAATGCCCCTTCCTTTGCTTTCACCCCTGCTCTGCATCAAAACACAGAGAGGTTCTTCCTCTACTCTGCCTCCTTCCAGCAGACAGAAAGCCCCAACACCGCGCAAAAGAGAGAACAGAAGGTTGTAGGACATGAATACTAAAAAACATCTCTGATCCAAATCAGACCAGAACTGCAATTAGAGAAAGGTCATTTTAGCTCTGCACTGGGGAACATTCACTGTATACAGAACTGCTGGAGAAGAAAATAAATAAATAAATAAATCTAAATAATCTATCTACCCACCTCTAGCAAGACTTGAATGAGATTATTTGGACTGTCATTTTTCAGAGGTTTATAAATTGGTCAAAAGGATAGTGGAAGACACCCCTGAATATAGTCAACCTGGCCATAGTCACCTTGTCAAATTGAAGTTCTTGCTTCAAATAATGCAAGTACTAGAGCTTTTCAAAGGAAAGGTTGATGGAATTCTTTCTTTTGTTAACGGACAAAAGGATACCAGGCATTTTCTCCTGAGGCTTACACTAAAAGCTAAGCAGATAATTTTGACTAGAAATTACTGTGAAAAATCAGCCTGAGATAAACCCAGAAAAAAATCCTGCTGTTGTTATCCTCATTGGCTAGGAGCTGGTCAAAGTTGGAAGCTGGAATTAGGATCCCACAAAAGGAAGTGCACTGCCAGCTTCAGTAAGAGCACTGACAACTCCACTACAAAACTGTCATCAGAGTTACCAAACATAATTCAGACATCTTTGTGGTAATTTTGACTGGATGACAGAATAAATGATTTCAGATACATGTATAATACTCTGAATTCTGAAAAATTAAATCGAAAAACTGCAAAAACTTTTCATTAATTCTTTCCAGCTAGTTGTAATTGACAAAAAATTCACATTTTCAAATTAAGAGAAATGATAAAAATCCTGAACAGATGGGACATTGCATTCTACATACTGACCTTCCTGCTACTACTGGCAACTCACAAATTTAAGTCAAATCCTATCTCACACCTAACAGCCCATGACGCAAGCAGATGGTTTTAATCCCAGCGAGGGAGATTTTCTTCTCCGCTGAGAACTGTGAGGTGACATGGCCATCCGCTTTCAGCAGAGTCCCACCTCCCACTAGGAAATCCACGTCTCTGGGGCCGTCTGCGCACAGAGTAAGATACACACTTGAGGAAAAATACAGGCATTAGTAGAGTTACACCAGCTTTCTCCTCTGATGGTCGTAACTATGAGCCTGTTCACAATAGCAGGACCTTTTGGCACTGCAAAGACGGCAGTTCCCTGCTCAGGCCGCTCTCTCCCACAGAAACCTCATCACCTCGAAACAAAATGAGGTCGTCAAGATCACCAGCAATCCCTGGCAGTATCGACTGGGCACTTCACTTCCCCAGGGTCTAAAAGCAGAGTGATTAATTGTACAAAATAACAGCGTATCACTGCACCAAATCATCCAGCAACATGGTTTTTCTTAAATTTTAATTAAACACGAATGTAAACTTTCTGTTTTCTAGCTCCTGTGTCTATGTATTACTGTTTACCAGCAACAGCTCCATTTCAAGTAGAACATTTTGCTGTTTTCCAGTTACCTGTGGCCACCCCAAAACAGTTCTTTTCACTGAAGTTTGCTTTTATTTATTTCAGTTCAAATACTAACACCATAACTACTAGGTATAAGGGGATAAACAGAAGAGAATAAAAACACCCTTGGAAATATTCCTAAAACATTAGCTAGATACACTGGAGCAAGAAATGTCATCAGGATGTCAATACAAGCTTATGACCCCAACACAGTTGTTACACAAAATCTATATCCTAGGCATTTATGTTATCGAAGGGGGTCTCATTCCGGCAGCACATACAGGCTTAGGAATCAATTTTTCACCCAGGATTCCACTCATATTCCAGCACTCTGCCCGTCCTTTGAAGAATTCCCATGATTCACAATTCCCAGTCCCCTTCCTCATTTTATAGAATTGAGAAACAGTCCCTGTGGATAGACTAAACCAACTCTTGATCAGACAGTGGCCAAAACTTAACTAATCTTTCCGCATTTATCTATTAACAAATTGCTGAGCCACTGGGAATGTTTTGGTTTAATTTCCAGATGGAGTTCAAACTTCAGTTTACAACTTCTTAAGTAAGTAAACGCGCATTTCATATAAACTAACAACTTTATTTTAAACGCATGTACAACAACATGTGTGCAGTTCATAAGTAGCTTTTGAACAAAATCAAACAGAAAAAGAAAAGCTTTGGGAAGGCAGCGGGCTGCAGCGTGAATTCTCCTAACCCCGGCTTTGAGGTAGGCTCCGACGGCCCCTCTGCCTCGCAGAGATAACGGGCACTGTCAGAAGAGGCTTCCTGGAGCAGATTGCCTACCTCTCTGGGAAGGGCAGGATCCAAAGAGCTCCCAAGGAGAACATTTTCACATCCAATCAGTCTTTCAGCTTTGCCCAAACCGTCCATAAAAGGGCTCGTATTGCAGGCGAAGATGTGACAGAGGGCTGAGAAAAAAATCAGTCCCGCAGAAGCTAGATGAAGTCCAAATTAAATTGTTTGTAGTTTACTGAAGAGAAACTCTCGTCATTAACCTTCCTTATCCCATGTCACTTCTATTTATTTGTTTTTAAAATGACTGGTGAGATACACTTAACATTGTGGGTTTTTTTCTAATAAATTATGAGGTATTAGCATATGCCTGAGTCAAAGGAATTTTATTTTTTTGTAATAATCATGAACACTCAGTCCAGCCTACAGATATAATAATCACCCATGGGAATGGGACTTAATATACTGATGTTCAACATCAGAGTTTCTCTCTCCACTGGCCAGATCTGAAAGGTTAAGAAACATAACATATAGATATTTCGGCCAACCAGCTTCTGGAAATCCTGAAAATATTGTTGATAAAACATTTTCTGTGCCAAGTAAGCACTGCAGTTTAAATACTTTCATATTTCTAATCTCAAAAAATGGACATTTCCACCTCTTCACTAACTGTGATAATAACAAAATGTATCTAACATGACCAAATCAAGGAATTCACAGACAGAGCTGGCAAACAAAGAAACCAAAACAATCCTAAGAGATATTGAAAAGAAGTATATTCCATATGCTTTGGGATATTTTGTAATGGAACCTTAAGTTATGGACATGGTCGAATTACAAGATGAATGACTACACACGGATAAATATCTGGTTTTTTATCCTTGGTAAGCAAATGACTAGACCTCCTTCAATGGAGTTCAGGAATAGGGCTAAACAAAGAGAAAAAAAGAGAATCAGATAAGGAAGCGGGCCAGATTATGTTTCACATTCAACATTACTCGCCTACAAATAAAGGAAAACCCGACAAAAAGGCAGAGATAGTAATATAATCTATTATTTGTACATTACAAGAAAGCAAAAAGATACACTAATCCAACTGGCCTCTTTTCCTCAGTTTCTACTGCACTGTTTCAATAAAATACAAACAATTATACATATAAAATGTGAACCTAAATACTTCTGGAAATTAAAATTTATGGCTCTCCTAGCAACTGTATCTCACAGCCTTGCATATATGCAGTATTCTGCATGGTATTTGGTGTGGGCTTTTGTGCTTTCACAGCAATGAGGTTGAATTATGGTTGCTGTGGGAACTATATCTTTGAATTTCTTGACTTGTGCTATCAGCTGAACTCAAATGTTACATTAACATAGGTAAGCATTTACTGCTTTTTTTCCACAAAGAGGAAAAAGGAACCTACGTGGATGGTTATGTATTTAACTATTATCACAAAGAAAAAAAACAAAACACACAGCTCCATGCCTGGAGAAATACAGAGCTCTACTTATTCTCACACTGTACACACAAGTAGTAAACCAGAGCCACATAAAACCTGTAAGTCAAATGCAGCAGGATACCTATAGAAACAGGAGGAGGCGATGACGTCATTACAAGTTTGGGTTTTGCAATCCGCCTTTATTTGTTCAACATTTTAACCACAGGTTTTGAGTATATGCTTCATACTGTAGTATTTTTAAACTGAAATAAATCACACTGCCCAGTTGCTCCCTCCAGAAATGTCAACACAGCTATTACATTTAAAATCAGATTTTTAATTACCGGGGAGGAGCATGAAGAGAATCAGAAAGCAATACGAAGTCACAAAGTTCCGGAGGTACAGTGGCACCTTTCTGAAGAAACACCAATGCAGAGCTACCTTCTTAATGCAGACCCACAAGGTCTCCTTGGCTTCCACTTCAGAAAGGTGGATGTTCCACTAGGGTAAGTGTTCTTAGGGAGCAAAATCTCTAAGAAACCCAGTCAAAGTGAAATATGGGTGAGTTTTCCTGTTCTAGAATAGAGAAGACGGCACACACTGAAAGTAACAGCTTGCCAAGCTTAAGAAACAAATAAACAAAAAAACTGTTCACATGGAAAAGCTCAAGGGAAAAAAAAACAACCACATATTTTGAAGTTTTCAAATAGCAGTGCATGAAAAATAAGAACTATTCTTACAATGTGAGCTCATTCTTATCTTAAATTGATTACATTTACTTATATCAATAAGAAGGACTCCAAGTCAGGGCTTCTTGCAAATAAAATCTGAAGCATTGAGCATTTCCAGGATAAACATTCAATTTCAAAGCAGAGTTTATAATGCTAACACAAGAGCTTATCAGTGAACCTTCAAGAATAAGAGTTATCCGATGGATAAAAATCAAACAGCGACCAAAAATCCTGTATTAAACATTTCAAAGACGATGAAGATTACTCAGTAAGACAGAGCTAACAAGAAACCATTAAGTCCTGCAAGAATACTACTACTACTTTACATCTTTGACTCTGTAACCCAGGAGTTTATTCTGGGTATAAAGAGAAGGAATATGAATATAATACATATCCCCCAAAGAAATATTGGGTTATTTTTGTTTCAGGATTCCAAGAAGACTCTACTAAATATGGTAATGAGTTATGGTAGCTGTTTGAAACGGAAAGGCACATCACTAAATGCAACCTTGCTAAATAGTTTTACAATTCCCTTTTGAATGACACGTGTCCTCTCTACGTACAGAGCACCAAATCAATGGCCCCTATTAGATGGAGTTGTCTCTGAAGTGAATCCATCACCTTTAAGTGCAATACCAAAATGGTTCCAACTGTCTCTTGCATTATACTTTTGAATATTTAGTGAAAATTACATAATATGCTAGGTGGAGAAAGATTTATCAGGTTAGCATTTTGCATATTCCCACAGTCTGCCCAAGTGCCAACTCGATTCGCTGTGACATGAGCCTCTATAAAATGGGCTCGTAAATAAACATAGATGAAAATCTGGGGATTGCACACATTCCGGAAAAAAAAAATGTATTTGAGGAAGACTTAGAAATATACAGATAGGTCATTAGTTTTAAGAATATACAAGTATTTTAAAATATTGCATATTTGAACTGTATCACACATGCAAAATACTCCATATATAAAACAAACAGTATTTATTTACCTACTTACTCCGAAGCCTCCTAGAGAAAGACAAAGTCAAACACACGGACATTGATCTAATTTCAGTTCCTTTGATTTTTATACAAACCTTGCATGAACATAAGAAAAAAGTGCGAGCGCGTGCGCAAAGGTTTGTGTGCATGTAAAAAATACATAAAGAATTTTCCAAAATACTTTACAAAATAACGTAAACGGTACATTTCAGTTTTGGAATGTTGTACACAACTTCTTAATGTAACATTTCAATGCTCTAACAGAGCAGTCTGGGTGTGTAACATGAAGGCCACAGGACAACAGCTTGGATAGGTATGAATGGAATCCAGTGGTACTTTCCATGTAAGCAGCTCTACTTGAGAGATTTACTAATTGGAAATCCGAAGTCAGTCAAGGATACTACCATCTGCAGCAGTATTCAATGTTAGTAACAAATGCAGTGCTTCACTCTCATCCTTTTGTGGCACTGCAAGGACTTTTACTATCCTGCATTTATCTCCAGAAAAAAAAAAAAAAAAAAAAAAAAGGCTCCCCTAACACCTCAAAATTCACATGAAATGCCTAAGGGTGATCACAAAGAAATAAGCAGCACACTGCTGCATTCACTCTTCTTGATAAAGACAAGGTGCATAATACTATGAGCATCCTCCTTAGCTCTTAATGACAAAACCCAGGGAACATATGATTCGGTTGAAAAAAAGACTCCCCTCTTTCTCGGTACTCTAGTTACCTTAGGAAATGAAGTCACATCACTGCATCACCTCTCAACACAAAATGACCAACCATGAACCCGGAGGTTTGACAGCTTTCACAAAATGTATAATTATAGCAGGTAGCGGTCGACAGTTTGAATACCAGATGAATACCAGAATCTAGCTAACTCCTGCACTTTCTAATATGCCCAGAAAAATCTGGTCTCTTTTCTGGCCATCAGTATAAGTTTTAGTAAGTACACGTTATAATACCTCATGGTCCTTTACTTTTGTAGCCCATAAATGGTATATTAACACACTATAAACTACACTGCAGTTTAAAAAAAAAATAAATAAAAAAATATAATAAAGAGAGAGAAAGCACATTGTAGTGTGCACATTAGTTTTGGGTTTTTTACTTAAATATTGCTATTTTCAAAATATTGCCTGTATCCACTGATTGAGACAGAAGAAACACAATAAAAAAAAAAATAGTACAAATAGTACAATAGAGCAGAAGTCCTCTCCATCTCCGACAGAGTTACACTGAGGAAGTCCAGACACTACAAAGTTATTCCTGCACACTACAAAAAAAAAATCTATAAACATTCACGGCATGCTAGTCAGAAACAACTATGTTCAAAAAGACTGCAGATTAAATAAAAGAGACTGTAACCATTACATCAATCAGAAGTTTGATTATTATACAAATAATAATATTATTATTATTATACGAAAGCAATTTTTAAAGACAAACACTGAACTGATACTGAAAACTGAAGGAAATTACAGAATTGAGTCGCTAAGGATGCTCTTAGAAATCAGCAAACTCTGAATTGAGTGACCAAAAAGGAATCACAGGAAATAAATAAATAAATAAATAAAAATCCTTGAGGAGTTTTAAAGGAGACTTAAATTCACAACTGCTAGAAATTTATGAAGTAGCTCCCTCTCCTGGATCACCAAACGATGACAATTCAACTTAAACGGCGAGAGCCAGAATTTGACCAGTTAACACCCTTCCCTATGTCCCACTAGACAATTACACAGAGACTTAGAAAAGATGCAAACTACCCACCATTATTTTGAATAAGGAGTTTATATTTGCATAGTATATTAGGAAAGAAAGGTAGTTGAAACCCCTGAATAGTTTGATGGCATTTGGGATTTTTTTTCATCAAACATGCATAAGAAAAAGTTACTGACTTTTGCTTCCAATTTCTCTGCATTTTACTAAGAAGTGCATTTACCTCATTTTCCAGAAAATAACTGAGAAATAAGCATTATTAAAAGCAGGCTACTTTCCCACCTACATGGCCTGCAATATAATTTCTGAATCCACCTCTGCAGAAGTTTAAATTTCCAGGTTGCAATTCTTGAAATAGAAGAATCTTATTTCTTGGAAATTCTTTCAGCTTTCACAAGTTTATACAGAAAAAAACCTGCACAATAGTAAAAGTTTCTCTGCACATCAGCTAGTCAGACGTTCTCCAAGACAGCTTGGGCAATTTCTTCACACATTTGAAAACTGGAATTGGAAAGATCAGAAAACGGATACTTTCTACCTCTATATAAAACTCAGCTCCACAAAAGAACCCCGGCTTTCTGACTCGATCTATAATGGAAGAGGAGCCTTTATGGAGACCTGGTGATTTTTCTGCATCTCAGCTGGAACCACAGGCAATTCTATACTCTTTAAATAGTCCATCACTATTCAATCTGAATGATAATGTTTGACTTAAACACAAAAATTAGTCTAAAAGGCAAATGTGAGGCCCCAATGAAATCGCTGTTTACTTCACCATATTATGTATAACAAAATCCCGACATAAATTAAATTATTGCATAGTTAATGAGAAAGAGGAAGCATAAAAGATGCCCCCATTAAATTCTGGACTAGATAACTTGAAAGCAAGAATTCTGACTTGCTAATACCTACATAATCAGGCGCACAACAGTGTGATTTCATCTTTCATGATCGGTATACCGAGTGCATCTCAAAGGACGCGGCCAACTGAAACATCCAAGGAAATTCTGATCATTCAAGCACAAATAAAACCAAAATTGCCAGGAGTTATTTGGATGGAACTGAAAGGATCGTAGAAAACAGTAAGCCTTGCAGACCTGCAAATAGTGAGAGACAGAGGGAAAAGAGCTAAGCTTTGCTGTGCAGGCACCTGCTAGAAATGGCAGCTTTCCAGTGGCACAGAGGGGACACCCCTTTGCCAGACTCTGCAACAGTCAATGGACTGAGACACACACACCTCCAGTCCCCTGAGCAGAGAAAATGGTAGAGAGGACAATGGGAAAGTAAAGCAAAAGCTGAGGATACCAACAGAAACTAGAAACCTCAACTGGAGAGTGGCCAGGCAGAGAGGGACCTGGGAGTACTGGCTGACAATCGGCTTAACATGAGCCAGCAGTGCGCCCAGGTGGCAAGGAAGGCCAATGGGATCTTGGCTTGGATCAGGAATAGTGTGGCCAGCAGGAGTAGGCATGGAATTCTCCCCCTGTACTCGGCACTGATGAGGCCTCACCTCAACTCCTGGGTGCAGTTCTGGGCCCCTCACTTCAAGAAGGATATTGAGGTGCTGGAGCGGGTCCAGAGGAGAGCAACAAGGCTGGGGAAGGGACTGGAGGGAAAGTCTTCTGAGGAGAGGCTGAGGGAGCTGGGGTTCTTTAGCCTGGAGAAGAGGAGACTCATCACTCTCTACAACGACCTGAAAGGAAGTTGTAGTCAGGTGGGGGTTGGGCTCTTCTCCCAGGCAATTAGTGACAGGACAAGAGGGCATGGCCTGAAGCTGCACCAGGGGAGGTTTAGGTTGGATATTAGGAAGTCCTTCCTCACGGAAAGGGTCATTAGGCGCTGGAATGGACTGCCCAGGGAGGTGGTGGAGTCGCCATCCCTGGAGGTGTTTAAGGAAAGATTGGATGTGGCACTTAGTGATATGGTCTAGCTAGGTGTTGTGGTGTTGGGGTCATAGGCTGGACTTGATGATCTCAGAGGTCTATTCCAGCCTCAACGATTCTACGATTCTAAGTGAAGATATGAAAAAATGAGCAGACTGGAAGAAAAAAAAATAAGCTCAATGAGAATTAGAGAAAATTAGAGAGTAAAAGGGCAATTGTCTGAACACCACACCCTGGAAACTGAGGAGATGAAGGCTGCAACTCCTGGTGTCAAAGAGCCGGAAAATTAGCTAAACAGGTATAGAATGTTAACAGGGTGTAAGTGGAGTCCTTGAAAACGGCAGGAAAATCTGAAAACCTGGCTAAGAAAAGCTTGGTCTGTCTTCCAAGCTTCATCTAAACAGCAACCCCAATTTTCAGGTTACTGAAAAGGAGCTCACATCTTCAGTTCAGGTATTTACAAAAGAAAATAACTAACAAATCGTTAACAAAGTATTTGTTTTATGGTCAAATGACACTTAATGACTCTTAGGAGAAAACACAGGCTAGCACCAATAGAGTTTCCAACAGACACTCCATGAAAACAAGGAGTTTTTAAATCATGGTAATTAAATCATCTAAATGTACTTAATTAAATTAATTTATTCCATTAAACTCAAACCAACTCTTAATGAAAACACAAAATTAGGAAATAACCAATGAGAAATGTAAATAAGCTATTCACCTTTTCCTTTTCATAACAAGCATATATCCTTTCCATTGTTTTATTTTCATTCAAGAAGTCATTTTTATAGTAACCTACAGAAATACTTGAATGAAAGAGTCTTACCAAACCCATGCCATGTATAAACAAAGAGTCCATAAACAAAGGATTAAAAATATCACAAAATGGACTATTATTGTAGATAAGTATCACTAGAAGTAAAGCCATCAAATGAATTAATGTAATTTCAATATATGTTAATCCTTCCTCTTCGTCTATCGTGCTGAACTTTTAATATTGAATCTTAATGTCAGATTGTGCAGCAGCAAACAGAACCATAAGCAAATACCCACATTTTCTCATGAAGAGTCACTTATTGGGCCTGGTCTTATGCAACAACATATAATGTTGGGAAGACAGTATGATGACAACACTTTTCAGACAGGAGCTCTTTGCCTGTGCTGCAGCAGCTCCCAGATATCTTGGATAGTTCACCAACTAAACAATGTAAGTGACTGTAAAATAAAGAGGGGTGAAGTACAGGGAGTTGCCGAGTGTATAAACAGGGGTGCATGAAGTAGGACTGGAATAAGACTATCGTTCACATCCATGGGTACACACAAATCAGTCCCTTCCAAGCACCTTGTTTTCCTTTGCAGCAACCCAGAATTGTGGGGTGCAGAAGAGGCAGGGTTCACTTCACTAAATCTCCAAATTGGACAACTGGGAGTCCAGAATTCCAAAGCATATCCATTCAACTAAAACTTTATGGAAATACAACATCCATTCAAGGTGAACATACTTCAAAAATCAAAAAATGTTGGTAAACTGTGAAGTGTTAAGAAAAGAGCTGCTACCATGCCTTTCACGAGAGAGCAAGGAAAAATCAATTGTTTGGTTCAGCCAAAAAAGGATTGAAATGTGAAAGCATCTACAGATGAAGCCTTCCTATTTAATTAAGCATTCCTAATGAAGGCATGACTCACAAGGACATTACTTCAGGTTGCAAGCTGGTGCAACCACATTGCTTTCTATGGAATTTGTATAATAACGGAAAAGCGAGCACTGAACCAAATCCAGACTTATTGTCTTTGATCGAAAACTATAGTAAACAAAAAGCTTTTGGAGGTAAACCTGACAGTGATTAAATTCATATTCAACAGATCTCAAGTTTTCTAGTTCCTTCAAATGTACTTTTACAACAACGAAATAGGATATTATTCATTTTATCTTCTCAATAAATCTCTCTTCAAATTACTCAGAAATAAAAGAGAATGTTAGAGCAGCGTAACATAAGTAACAGCAAAGTTCACACCATGATTCACAAGGCACTAATATTAACAGGGCTCTCAGCCACATAAGAACATAAAGTTACAAAATGGATGAAAAGAAAATTCCCACTGTATACCAATTTCAGGTCTCTGACGAGCTAACGTTAAGACTGAAAACTAAAAATATTATTTTTTACTCAATGTTTTCATTAACAATATAATCATTACTGATTGTAATATTATCTAGAATAACATAAAGCCAGCATAGAATTCACAGCATAGAATATTTCCAACAGGCTTTAATTCATATCAAGAATGTAAGAAGTTAATGTGATTTGGAAGTTAAAGCAAAGAGTCTGGAATAAGCAGCTCTGTTAACATTCCACTAGATAGTTTGGGCAAACGGTACAAAATTCGACTTTTCAGAAGTCCCAGATACAAACTGCTTAATACCTGACATTCAGCTTCTATAAAAATCACATCCTTAACTTTTATATCTCATTTTGCTAGCCTGTAAATGGATACCCTAATACTGTTGTTCATACAGCTTTTGTGAGGCAGCACTTAATGTGAGCAAAGTGCTTTGAGATCTTCAGCATGAATAAAATATATTTTGCACTTGGACATTAATTATAGAAGCAGCAATATTTGAGACAGGGTTTTGTTTCAAAGACGGAAGACTAAATCAAACATGATTATCTTGGCTTTGATTGTGATGTTTTACTTACTATGCTCTATTTTTCCTTGCATTTGAAATATTCAGTTTTGCTTTTCTGTTATGTAAATGAATATTTTTCAGCTAACCCATCTATTTTTGGAAAGAGAATAATCTTCTTTCCTAGTCCAAGATATATTCTGCAACATTTCTAATTCTGAAGTCTAACTGACAGGAGTACCATGAGGCCACTGCACACATTCTATAGCAAAAGCAGCAAGATGTGCCCAGAGGACTCACTGAACTTCTGATATTAATATGTACATGTTTATCTATACAGATACATCTAGATAAATAAACACACAATAATATTTAATAGACATTAATTAGTCCATCTGTCCTAGGTGGTCCTAAGCAATGAAACTGCAATAACAAGTTGTGGCCTTTCTGAAAAGTAAAAAGAACTGGGATAAGGACAGAAAAAAAATAAAAATCGGCATTAGAAGTCATGAGAACAATCTGTTTTAAGCTAGGGATTCCATTTGGCTCAGTGTAATTTATTTTAGAAGCAAACTTCAGCAAAGGAAAAGGTTCGGACTATTCAAAACACTGGCATACGAAAGAGGTCAAGCCATCTGCCACAGTGGTCCTTTCTTTTCAATCTTGTTTTTTCACTTCTGCAAAGTGTGCTGATTATATTGCTGCGCGTGTCCCTAGGTATCAGTGGCATTTAAGAGACAACATGTATTCTGGAAAATGCATGTCATATTTATATATAATCCTATTAACATAAATGGGGCTTACTACCTGCAGATGACTTTGATTCTATAGCTTGATGAGACCAAACTACACTGCTTCAGGCTGTTTCTTGTTCTCTGAATTTCACATATTCCCATGCTGAGTAAAGAAGAGAAAGCATGTGAGATTCCCATTTAAGACATGGAGTAAAACTGGGCATCCGTAAATTGCCAATATTGAAGAGAACTGAAGTCTGGGTTAGTAAATCAATTTTAAAAGTTATGTCATGTTACAGAAGATGACCAAATAAATCAAAGGAGTAAAACACCTATTGAGAAGAAATCATTATAGTCTCAAAGCACCGCTGAAACACGGGTATTTACCCAGACAAATAGGGTTAAGAAGCATATTCTACTCATTCAAATATTTAAATGAAAGTAAATGCCAACCCAAAGCTTGTTTTCAGCATTCTGTGATGCTTAAGAAATGCTGTCACTCACTCATTACACTCCCTCACACGGATGTAATTTCCGCCCCCACCTATCGTCATCACATCTGGTTTGCTATGCAGCTTCACAAAAAAAAACACAACAAAAACCCATCACGTAGGCACAAAAT
The DNA here is from genome assembly GCA_013396935.1 of Baryphthengus martii. Classification (NCBI taxonomy): domain Eukaryota; kingdom Metazoa; phylum Chordata; class Aves; order Coraciiformes; family Momotidae; genus Baryphthengus; species Baryphthengus martii. Next base: position 137,067 of record VWZK01018195.1, on the reverse strand, counting down.
ATTTTGAGAAATGCTCTAGTATGCAAGTATGCATAGTTAAACACACTATTAAGTATACCTTGAAATATAAACTACCAGGGAATAACTAGGGGGGAAAAAAAATAAACTTTGTCCAAAGCCTCGATCAAACTGTAGCTTATTATCAGCACACTGGCGGTCTGCGAACAGCAAAACACAAGACATAGAACAAAACTTCACATTCCACAGAATCACAGATAATAAAGCTAAAAGAGATCCAAACAGGTAGTCAGTGTACCCACCCCGAAGCAAGATCCATAGCTCTATCCCTTCAAGCTATGTTAGTGAAACAAACCTTAAATATCTCGAGTGAGGTTTCATTGTCTACCTACCCCTTCTATTCTAGTGCTTCACTATTGAAAAGCTTTCCCCAAAGTCTAACCTGCAGCCAATCTATGACAGACAGCTTGCCACGTTCCTCAGGATCGCCAAGTTTTTCAGTCCAGCCAAACTTCTGATGCATTTTAAGCCCTTACAAAAAGTAAATGCACTCCTCTCAGAAATGCGTAACGCCAACAGACCAAAACATCGAGATGAGGTCCCAGCTCCACCTAACTCACCAAAAACAGACACCGAAATATGCTCACAGACACTGCACACTACACCTCTGGCATGGTAGAAAATATAAGTTGGCACTTAAATTTAAATACTCTGCACATTCAAAATAATACATGGTTCAGAGACGGAGGGGAGACTTTCTTGCTCTGGCACTCAAAGGCTGTCTGTTTTCTGATTATAGAATGTTCAAAAATAAATTTTTCCAGGTTATCTCTACCTTCAAAGTTAAGGGGAGGAAGGCCAGAAAACTTTCCCGTAGGTACTCCCCAGAACCCCTCGCACCAGCAGCCAACTTATGCCAAGGCCAAGAGAACCGATGCCACCTAGGCCTCCAGCTCTGAAACCCAACTTTTCCCCCCAAACCAAACCAGCCAAGACACAAGGCTTGACACGTGCAAACGGTCGGCGGCCAACCCCTTCTAGCCCACCTCCCCTCCCGCCCTGGGCCCGCTCTCCATCTTCACACCCCACAAGCCCCACGCCCGGGCGGCTGCCGCGTTCCGCCGCCACCGCTCTCCCACCAGTGAGGCACGTTTCTCCACACGCTGCCAGCTGGGGCAGTGGCCCAGGGGATGCCGCCCCACCTCAGCACCCCGGTACTCACCTTCCGAGACCTCGAACTCGGCTGCTCCATTGAGCTGGTAGAGGCACCAGTCAACCGTGCTCTCGCCTGGGGGGCCGCCAACTGGGCAGGGAGGAGAGGCACAGTCAGTCGGGGGCACCCAGGGCCGGCCCGCGGCGGGGTGCGAGGAGAGATCTGAGGAAGGGAGAAGGGAAAAAGGGCAGCGGAGGGGAGAGGCAGAGCCGGAGGAGGCATGGTGGGGGGCAAAGGAGAGAACGGAGGGATGAGAGGGGACCAGGGAGGGCCGGGGGAGGGAAAGCGTTTCAAGATACCCTGCTTGTGGGACATGGGTGTTGCCCTCCGAAAGGCGCCCAGCGCTCTGAACTGTTACTTGCTTTGCTCCCAGCGCCGGTAGCTCCGGGCACCTCCTCCTCCTCCCAGCGGAGCGGGCGGCGCAGGCAGGCAGCCGGCACTGCCTCGGGGCGCTCAGGGAGCCGGGCTTCCTGCCGGCCTCTCTCCGCGGCCCGGAGCAGAGATTCCCTCTTGCTGTTGGTTCAACTTCAGCCATGACCGGCCCGCCAGGTGCCCCCGGCCACGCCGTGTTGCCCCCCTCCCGCAGTGCTGCGGTGCGGACAGCCCGGCGGCCAGGGCTGCCTGTCCCCAGCTGCACCGGGAGCCTGGACACACAGCCCCCGGAGAACACCACACCCCAGGGCCTCACCAGTGTCACCCGTGCTAAGCGGCCCTACGGCCTCTCCCAGCTCACCGCAGCAAGCATCAGCAACTCTCTTTTCTTCACGATGTTCACCTCAGTCCTCTTACCATCCCCAGCCCGTGTGGGCTGTCTTACGGATGGATAAAGGCTGCAAATGCCATCAAAGTTGTTGGGGTTTATGTACACTGGAATCACTGCACGGCTGGAGAGTGGTTTTCATCTGGTCTGTGGACCCCGGTGGATCTGCAAACTGTCTTTACAGCATCTGTGAGAGGTAAGTAAGAAAGCAAACCTATCATTAAGTAAACTTAAGTGCTCTGTCTAGTGACCTTTGCCTCCACTGGAAAATGTTCAGGGGAACAGCAAATTTTTTAAAACACTGAAACAGTCAGCTAGAGCAAACTTAGGTTAATAAATGCCTTTATTCCTACAGACATCCACCCCAAAAACACAGCAGGAGGGAAATGCAAAGGTACGTTAATTGTTCCGTTCACCAGGTGGTTTTCTTGAATCTCAAGCAGTTGTGACTGCTTAGCGTAGAGCTGGCAGCATCCTGCCTACATCTTCTGTCTTTTTGAGGTGACAGTGTCAGAGGCCCACGTATAGCACAGCTCGTGTCAAAGAGAGCAAACACGCATTGTATGGGCAAATGAGAAGAGCTTAAGATACAGTACAGGAAGACTATAATCAAGCCATACTAAGAGATTAGGAGCTATCAAGAGGATAAAATATCAATGTGAGCAGCTGTCATGGCACAGTTACACTGGCTTCTCCATCCAGCTTTTTGCTCTTTGTGAACCGGTATGTAAATGGTGGCGAAGAATTATTTTTGACATTAATTCTACTTGGTATACCAACATTCATCCTTTTTTTTGCAGCAAGTGAAGACCCTCCTGATGCCTTTAGGTGTGTAAACTGTGGGTAGTTTGATCCAATTCTTCCTAATTATTCTGCTCAAATATTTATATTCTTCTCCACTGCGTCCAAGACACTGTCACACTGTGGCCTTTGTGAAACAACAAGAAGGACAATTGAAATAAACAGATTTTAAATGGAAGTAACATGCTGCAAACATTCTCAGCTCCTGTTAGAAACAAAGCAAAATGCCAACACTTAAGCTTTCCTGGGAACTTCACCTAAATTACAAAGATCATAATGCCTTCTGAGGTAAAAGAACACCAGCTCATTCAGACAGCGTGTGTGTCTATAAGTATATCCCCAAGCCATATGTTCACTAGATATGCACTAGCTTTCTTGGAACTGAAAAGGTTTAAGCGGATGATTTGAGGGGAAAAAAAAAGAGTGTCATAGAGCTGTATTAAAGTGAAGCTTCATCCAGCTGCTTAGAGTGATACCAACTCCCCCTACAATTTACCAACAAACCTTGATTGCTCTTCATGACAACCTATCATCATATATAAAATTAACTTTAGCATTCCAATGTTAGCCTCTTCTTTTTGGAGAAAATTAGTTCACCGTATTAATTAGCAAACAAGGGCCCTGTTCTGGGAGAATCCGATCCGATTAGATTTAGTTTTTATAAAATCCAGCAATTTTATGCTGTTCAATATTACTGACTTACCATTTTTCGGTATGGACTTCAAACATTTACAAACTTTATATGTTAAATTCACCTAGTATGTAATGCAGCATGGTTTGGTTTTTTTCTTTCTAAAATGACGGGATAGATGCAAATCACATTTACAGCGTGTGGTCTGTTTCTATAGCTCTGTTGAGATGTTTCTACATGTTGAGATGGGTTAGTTTGCACCTAAGTGCCAACTAGTCCAGTAGGAATTAATCTTTTACTTTCTAACTGTGAATGGACACTCTTGAGCTATTTGTGATTGTTTCCTCCAGAGAGATGGCTGGTTTAACTCAGTTTGGAAACTAGTAGTGCTAAATCAACATCCTAAACTTGAAGGTGGGAGCAGGTGCCACCTTCATCCTTTCCTTCTGCACTGTTGGAAATGAGCTAAGAGTTCGGTGTGATATTTTTTGTCATTTCAGGATCGTAAGGTTATTAGAAGTATGTAATTTATTCAAACTTGAAGTAAGGAAGGTAGTCAAGTTATACTACTGTCCATTTTAGAGTCAGTTTTAAAAAACAGTTTCATTTGGTCTGGCTTTTAATATCACAGTGGTGTATTGGGCAGAAAGTGGTGCAACTGCAGACAACTTCGGAGGAGATTGGGCTATGTTACCCTATAACATTTTTTAATTATGGGTTGGATTTTTTTTCCTTTTCACTAGGACTTGACAAGAATCTACCTTTTCCATTCTCAGCACAGGGTCCACCTCTTGCTAGCAGCAATAAAACAACTGATAAAAGCAATTTAAATAAGATCAGGTCAATCACGTAACACTTAATCTTGCCACAATTTCGACTTCAAAAAGGCAGACAGTAATCTGTAATGAACTATTATACCCTGAAATAAAGAACTTGCATTCAATTCAAAATAATTTCCTCAAAGAAACCCTTAAGGATTTACATCTGTCCGAGATGCAGAACTGAACATCCCCCCAGCAATCTAGTTTTACAAGAAAACCAGCCCCAGAGTTATCACCAAGACCACCCTAGGGCTGTGGTTTTAAATAGCTCTTGCACCCTTCTGTAGGCATCTCAAATCTCCACCTGGAGTCCTGTGTTCAGCTCTGGGGGCCCTGGGGTAAGAAAGAGCCAACTTTCTTGGACCTGCTTGAACAAGGAGGACCAGGAAGATGATCAGGGCCTGGAGCCCCTCCCCAGTGAAGACAGGCTGAGGGAGGTGGGATTGTGCAGCCCGCGGAAGAGGTTTCAGAGAGACCTTATAGAGGCTTTCCAGTATTTATAGGGAGCCTGCAGGAAAGCTGGGGAGGGACTCCATCAAGGAGTAATAGGAAGAGGGGTTTTAAACTGAAAGAGAGTAGATTTAGATATTAGGAAGAAATTGCTTACTGTGGCAGCAGCGAGACACTGGAACAGGCTGCCNGCAGGTGCGGAGCGAGGCCGGCCGGGGGTAGGGGTGGGCTCGGCGGCTGCCGGGGCTGAGCCTGTCCGCCGCCCCCTCTCAGCGCGGCTCTCTGGGCGCCCTCAAGGTCGCAAAACCACCCGGTGCGGGGGGGTCCGTCTGCCGGGAAACGCACAAGGCTTCGTAAGGTGCATCTCCTGCCCGAAGTGTGGCCTGGAGTGCGCTCCATCTCCTAGCGTTTCGGCAGCCCGGCTCTCCTTTGGGGAGACGGGATTAGCTTCGGGGCTGTGCCCGGGAGCGTGGGGCTTGTGTGTGCCTCTGTTCCGCAGGATGCTCCTCCTGATGGTGGTCTTCTATCACTTTTTTTTCTTTAAAGGAAGCTCTTCAATGTATTTGATGTGCTTTGATTACGTGGGTCCTTTGGTTTATCTTGTTACTAAGCCAAAATGTCAGGAAACCTTTCTGTCTTTTGGAGAGGAGAGCAGGATCCCAGGTCTTGGATGGCTGGGGTGGGCTTAGAGCCTAGGGCCACCCAGGGGTAGGAGCAAAGTAGTTTTTGCTAAATGCGCGAGATGCAGAGTAAAATAAATCAGCAAAATTAAGGTCTCTTGTATTTGTTAGTCGAATCCTGAATTCTTCTTCATGAGTGTGAGTTTCTTTCATTTATGTGAAAGAGGGTATGGCTGCTTCATTCACTCGAGTGAAATGGCATCAGTGCTTTAAGAAGAACCATAAGAAAAAAGAGCTAATGTCTCTTGGAGTGTCTGCTGTGTATGAATGTTGTCTTTCCTTTTTAGGAAAGATGAATGAATTTCTTCTTTGATACTTAAAAGTCTTGCTCAGAAGTTGCATAAGAGAACACAAAACTAATTTTTATGTTGGGTCAATTAGTGATCTTGTCCAAGAGAAGTGAAACAGTTTTTGGTTTGGGTTGGTTTTTTTTTTGAGAAGGTGCTTGAAGCCTCCTTTTCTCTGCTATTAAATCACAAGCATAAGCAATTCCTGGAGTCAAAAAACACAGAGGTTTCCTGTGGATCATTTAAAATGCTTCTGTAGTAAAATGAAACCTGAAGGTAACTGTGGAATACTAATGCACTCCCAACCTGTTTTACTTTTTTGGTTTGCTTAGTTACCAGATTTCACTTACGACTGACAACATGCTATTTTTTTAGTGTTTCATTTCTCCATTCGTTATGTGAAAAGTAAGCATTTTATTTATGATATCAGAACAAAAATCTTCATTGTGTGAANCAGGGGGGTTGGAACGAGCTGATATTGAAGGTCCCTTCCAACCGAAACCCTGTCATGATTCCACGAATAACTGCGTAGCAGCTCGGCGCTAACACAAAGTCACCCCCTCGTT
>VWZK01018195.1:28117-130206 GCA_013396935.1 Baryphthengus martii | reverse complement strand
TTTTCTCTGCTATTAAATCACAAGCATAAGCAATTCCTGGAGTCAAAAAACACAGAGGTTTCCTGTGGATCATTTAAAATGCTTCTGTAGTAAAATGAAACCTGAAGGTAACTGTGGAATACTAATGCACTCCCAACCTGTTTTACTTTTTTGGTTTGCTTAGTTACCAGATTTCACTTACGACTGACAACATGCTATTTTTTTAGTGTTTCATTTCTCCATTCGTTATGTGAAAAGTAAGCATTTTATTTATGATATCAGAACAAAAATCTTCATTGTGTGAAACTGCTGGAAATTGGAGTGGCGACAGAGGATTCCAGCATTGAATGTGTAATAAAATTTTCTTAAGATACCTGTTGCAATCAATCTGGAAACTTACATTGCATGTGACATCTCCCTCACTTACCTTACCATAGGTGTGAAAGACACCCCACCATTGTCTAGAATGCAATACAAAACATTTTTTACATGAAGTTTAAAATCTATAAATAAGTAAAATCTTTCCTGATTATTTATACTGAGTCACTGCTGATTATTTCAGAGTATCTCATTACCTGATAGATGATACGAATTGAAAGAAAAATCTTTCTGTTGTCTGCAAATAGCCTGGTTTGTGAGAACAATTATTTGCAATTCCCACCCAGGTGACTGCAGTCTGTTAATTCTGTGGATTGGGTGATACCTTGCTGCTTAGTTTCAGCATGGTTTTTGAGTCAGGATAAAGACTGGCTTGCCTTAATCTCCAAAATACCTGAAGAAAATATTTCCAATAAATTACTACACAGAGTATTTTAGTATTGTATTAAAACTGAAAAGTCTTTGCTCAGCTCTTAAATTCTAGTGTACTCCACTTAAATATTAAGAGCTAAAATTGATTCTGATGTTGTAATCATTGTACATATACTTGGATTTTAGGATATGTTGTTTGTAGCCCATTGCCAGTGAAAAATGAAAATTCCTTAGCAATCGTTTGAGTGTTAGTAAAATTCAGAATTTCTTCCCATAGTTAAAATTTCATAACCTTGATGTTAAAAGACCCGTAAGAACTGATGGATAAAACACTGAATGAGTAATTCTTTAGATAAGCACTACAGCATTTAAAGCCATTTCTCCTATACTCTAAATTAGCTTTCCCTTTTCTAATGGCACTTTAGCATTTTTACAAAGATCGCTGGTTTCATTCGGAGAAAGCTGGAGGTTAAGTAAAGTTCCTTTCTGATTTGGATCACATCATCTCCTTATTTCAAAAGGTGTTTTTTATATAGAAAAATTGCCTACATCAAAACTGTGGATTCATGTTTTACATATCATGCCCATTAGTTTTTAGGTGTGTGAGATGCATGTGTCAATCACTTTAAGATGTATGCATTGCGATACCAGTAATTTAAGTAGAAAAATCTGATGATTAGCTTTAAAGTAGCTGCTGTATCATGCAAATAATTTTATCACGAGCAAACACAGACATCACAGGAAATTCTGGTAACTCTGCTGTTGTCTTTAGACGTTGTGTGTGACTTTGAAATGAAGTAAAGGGTGGAAGTCTGGATCTGGTCAGCAGAAGTTGTTCGCGCAAAGATAAATGTACATGAAGGATCTTCACTTGCATAATTTTAAAATGAGCATGCTGTTGTTTATTGGATACCGCAGGATTGGCCATAACCGTGTGATAGGTTATTTGATGTGACCAGTGCTCTATCTCTACACCGACTCATGGGTGGTAGTAAATGCCTTGTGGGGATGGTTAAAGCAGTGGCAGCAGAATAACTGGCAGCGCAGAGGTAAACCCATTGGCTAGAGAACCTAGCTGTTAAAGTCCATCGCGTGGATGTTCACATACCTAAAAGTCGAGCCACTGAGCAACATCAAAACAACCAGCAAGTGGACCAAGCTGCTAAAGTGTTTCAAGCAGACTTAGACTGGGAACACAAAGGTGAACTCTTTGTAGCTCGGTGGGCCCATGACACTTTAGGACATCAGAGAAGAGATGCGACATCGAGATGGGCTCGTGACCGAGGGGTGGATTTAACCATGGATGCTATTGCGCAGGTTATCCATGACTCTGAAACATGTGTAGCTGCAGTGCATGTTTCAGAGTAGCTGCAGTGCATGTTTCAGAGTCATGGATAACCTACCAGCTCTGCTGCTGCTTCAGTTCCCAAAACAAGCCCAGCTGCCGATCCAACTCCCACAACAAGTACTAAAACTGTTCCAACTCTGATAACGAGCACTGTAGCTGTTTCGGCTCCCGCAACAAACTCTGCAGCTACCCAGCCAGCCACTGTGGCCGCTCCCCCTCAACCCGCACCGGTACAAGTTGCCCCTCTGAAGAAAAGAAATATTAGCGGCATATGAAGGAGTTAGAGCTGCTTCAGAAGTGGTTGGTGCTGAAGCACAGCTCCTCTTGGCTGTCATGTTTACATTTCAATAAAATCCATCGGCCTCATTCTGGAGCACAAGTTGCTTTAGGAGCAACATGGGATGGATACACAGGTTCTGGATAATTCCACCTTAACAATCAACCTCGTTCTGAGAGTCCTTTGCTGGTTTGGTTTTACCTTATCCTAAAGCATCAAGCAGAATGGAGTTGGTTTTCACGAATGAAACTTCTGAGGCCATAATAGTTTAATTTATGTTGTGTGTGTGTCACTGTACTATACTGGCGCTGCACGGCTGCAGCACAGAGTCATGCTCATTCTGAAGGGACAAATTTGGTAATTCAGGCCATCAGAAGAGCAGAAATGGAAGAATAAACTGTGCATATGGGTGTTTAAACTATCTTGGTGCAAAGTCTTATCATTTATGGCACTGCTGATTTGAGATAAGCTATGAGGGACAGGGTGAGCTGTTCCCAGACCATCAAAACGTGCGCTTGTATTGGTGTCTGCGGATCTTGGGGGAAACTACACGATGATCTAGTCAGGTCCACAGTCAGAGGATGTGTTTTGGAGCAGAAGGGCCCCCAGGCTGTATGTAATCAGAGAGAGAACTGGGGTGGTCTGAGTGTACAAAGGAAGTGTGCAACAAATGTGAGGTTTTTGATCTCCCCTCAAGCCCATTGAAGTGTTCAGAACAGCCCTTTTTATATAGGCAAACAGGTTTATTTTCTACTTTTTTTTTCTTTTTTGCAGGAAAGTATGCATGCTTACGCAGCAAATGTCTACACATCTGTTGTAGAAGAGCTAATGAAAGGAAAGCAACGCAAATTTATTGCTGTGGAGCAGGAATTCTTTCGGCTCTGGTGGGACACAGTAGCCACAGATACGCACAAGAAGCAGGTAAGTTGTACTAGAGCCATTATTTCCTGCTAACAAAGAATCCATGTTCTTCTTGGGGGCAAGGAGGGGCAAAGTACTTCACCATTTGCTTTTTACCCAGGTCTTATGTGAGCTGCTTCTGAATCTGGTACTTCTTATGAAAAGACCTTAACTCCAAAGGCAGTTGCAAGAGGTTAAAACCCCAGCTATAGATGAGAGCAGGAGGAGGTACCAACCTTTGCACTGAAGACTCTTTACTGTTCTTGTTTCATCAATGATTTTCTTATTTGGGGGCATGCAAGTATAAGATGTGGGTGTTTCTGAAAGAGACTGCACCAATATCTGTTAAATATCTGAAGCTTATAAACTGCTGCCTAACACTGCTCACAGGAAGGAACTCATTTTTCTTTCCAGTTTAAAAACCTGCCAAAAATCTGCCATGTGTAAACAAGGGCAATGAACAAAGAGCTGACTGTGGATTCAACAGCAGTAATTTTCTTGGGTTTGCTTATTTATAAGCTGTGATCCTTTTCATTTTTTAGAGCTTTAATTTGAGGATTTTTTTATTTTTTTTTGTAGTAAAGATGTGAAGATTTATTTATCATTTCTTCTTTACTCTGGCATGGAACAAACATGCTGAAATTAAGGACTGGACCAATAGCCTAGCAGCTGGTCATATCTTGCCTTGCAGTGCAAAATAAGTTTTGAAGTCTAAAACCAGAGGATACACAGGTGCAGCTTCCCCTAAGCGCTCAGAACTCCATGGTCTGTTTTGTTGTTACCAGGGTCCAGCGAACAGCAGCATATTACTTGCAGTACGTTACATTTCAGTTTCTTAAAAAGTGCCATAGAAAAAAAGACACATCTCGTCTGGTTTTTTTTAACCTAGTCCTTCACCAAGTTCTGAATTTCTGTAATGTTTAATATTTAAATAATAGCTTACAACCTACGTGCAGCTGACATTTGGATGAGAGGTTTTGCTGCCTGTAGGCATTCGTGTGGGCATTTTGCCCATACTTACTTGCCTGATGCAGGGCAATTTTCTTGTCTGATTTTAATGAGAAAACTGTACTGTAAGTCTGGAGTGGGGGAGTTAAAAATAGCATAGGAACTACTTTGTGCGGGTACAGAACGGTACTTTAACCTTCTAAGGTTAATTGATCTTATTTCAGGTATGTTACGTGGCTGTAACCCAAAAAAAAAGTAAAGGCCTGTGTTTCTGATATCTTTTCTGGCTCTTACATGGAATCCAGAAGAGGAAATGTGCATCCCATTTGACCTCAGCAGTTCAATACCAGTACATATGATTCAGCCTTTAATTTCCTGGCCTAATTACTGATAATTGTTGCTTTTATGCATTTTTAGTCAGTTCTCTAGTTACTTTGTAGTTGCTTCTCTGAAAATGAAAATTGCTAAAAGCAAATTCCTCTTCAACTGGTGTGTCAGACATTTAATCTCTAATCATACTTAAGAGCTACAATGCCCTCTCCTAAGTGACATGTTTTTGACATTAGCAAGTTGCAAATACAGGGCCTTGAAATTAGGTCACACTGGTTACTGTCCTGCTTTTTTCCACTTGAACTCTAGCTTTAATGATTTGCTGTGGCACAGGCTTTCTGGTTTTAATTTTGCAATTTCTTTTTCTTAGTTTAGTGTTTTACTTGGAATACAAGATTTAATTCTAGTTGCTTTTGGAACATCTGCTTTGGATTCGAGTGGTAGCGTTAAAAACTAGTAAAAGATATAGTGTCCTGAAAACGATTTTACAATTCAGACGAGAATATGTAGGAGTGAAGTGGATTACGGCAGTATTCAGCCAGATATGAACCTCTTAGTTCTCGACACATTATTTTCACGATATTTTGTGTGGGCCATTCCTATCACCTTACCCTGGCTTGATGTTTGAGTGTTTTAACTAGGGGGGGGAAAAAGATGTGTAGCCACTTCTGTCTGGTTTGTAGAGATGAGTTGATGTAAGGGTAGTAGTCGTTGTCCCAAGGACCACAGGTAGGATCTGCTACAATAGAAACCTGCTGCTTGTGGTACTGCTGTGTGTGTTTTCTTGGGTCCTCTTTCCTTTTGCCTGCTCCTGCTCAGGAAAAGTGCTTGTCATTAGAGATACTGTTTTGGGTTTTTTTGTTTTGGTTTCTTTTTCCTAAGATCAGATATTATTAAAATTACTTGAATTATTTTCCTTGTGTTTTCAACCTCTCAGTGGTTCCACAAAACTTACATAAAAAAAACCAACCCAAAATGTTTCCATCGCCCAAAGAGGTATCTTTTTTTGGACATCCATCCAAATGGGGAATAGCCACAGATGCTTTTCATGTAGGTCAGGACCAGTTCTGTGCTGACACCAGATATCAGTTATCTGGTCTCCCAGCATGCTAATCAGTCACCACAGTCGGGTGGAACTAATGTATGAATGCTGAGCCCTGAAGCATTTTCACAACATTGTGAAGGAGAGAAATGATTATAATCAGAATTGACAATCTGGCATTGTATCTGAGCAGACACAGGGGCATTCACTGAAGGTTCCTGAGGAGATAAACATAATAGCTCTGGAATTGGCATCCTACATGACAGATTAAAAAAAAAAAAAAAACAACAGACTACAAAACAAGCAGGTGAAGAGTAAAATGCATATTTATATAAACTTTTTTTGTCGAAAGTTTGAGTATCTTTGAAATTCTAGGCAGTGAAGTAATTATAAAAAAAAAAAAAAAACCAAAAAAAAACGGACGACTCCCTGAGACATTTAGAAAGGAACACAGGCTATTACCCCCTCCCTGCCGACACTGCTCCCCGCCACCCTTCATCTATGACAGTGCTGAAAGTTGTACCTGTTGGCATACATGTTTTTCTTAGTGACTGAAATTTAAAAAACAAAAAAAGAAAACAGAAAAAATTGAATAGGTTGTAATATACTGACAATTTTTCAACCAGGCAAAAGAGAGCAGAAATGAAGGTTAGCAGTGGCTTTTCCAGGCAGGCAAACCTGCTACGCATGGAATAAGTATTTCCTGATGAAGCATCCTGTCTCTCACAAGTTGAGCAACCTGCCCGTGCTCTGAAGGCAAGGTAGATGCGTACAGAGCAGAAGGGATGTGTTGTGGCCAGAGTGTGATGGCACACACTTGTCTCCTGCCTGGATCCCACAGATCTCAGTCTCCAAACTGTTACAGAGATCATAGACTAAAGGAAGCCCTGGGAGCCTGGCCATTGCTGCTTGCGTGGGATTGCATAGTGCTCTCTCATCAAGCCAACCAGTGCCTTCCCTGCTCCAAGACAGATGCAACAGGAGGGAGACTTTGGGAGAAGCGCTAGTATCTTCTGCTTTAATCCTCCAGCTCTGGTTGCCTTGAGGCAGGATCCTAGGCTGCTGGCAGTGCAGTGCGTGGGGACAAGTCCGGTGTTCAGACAGTATAAAGACACTGTGACAGCCCTACTGAGAAACACCCGAAGGTCAGGATCTACCTGGCAGTGCATCCGTTGTGCCTGCTACCTGGTTTTAGTGGAAGCTGGGTAAATCAGTGTGCTGTGCAGCTCATTAGGATGCTTTTATTTTCCTTTTCTCCTTTTGAGAGCACTCAGTACAGAGAGCTTTTTATCCCACTTTTGTCCTGGATGCCTTCTTGACATGCGTTGTGTCTAGGTAATGTGCTGTCGTATGAAATGAATTTGCAGCTTTTCGGGATAAGACTGAAGCAATGTTTATGTTCTGTGCCTTAATCTCCATATCACAGGTCCATCAGTTGCTTCAGGAAGGACGACTGGAATTTGTCATTGGAGGGCAAGTGATGCATGATGAAGCTGTGACACTAATTGATGATCAGATTTTACAGTTGACAGGTATGCGTATTTGCATTTAACTTTTACTTTTCATTGCTATGACCTTGGGGGTTTTGTTTGTTTTTCATTTCTCCACCCCAAGATTACTATTATTTTCTTAATCTTTAAGAACTGGTTAAAGCATCTCTTATTTTTAACTTGCTGGTGGGTTATCTGTATAAAAACCTTTCCTTTAAAAAACAACCAACCCAAGCACAACAGCAAGCAGTGCAGTAAGAAGAAGGGTTATGAAAAGCTGGCGTGCAGTTTTATCCATGTCAGTTATAAACTCCTTTGGAGAAGAGGCCTTTTTTTATGTGTGTATCTTTGAGAGTTTAAGCTCCTGGGAAGGTAGTTGTGGTGAAACTGAGGATTGAAACACTCTGGAAGGAAATACCTGGTAGCAATTCAGAGCGTGGGAGGTTGTATTGTTTAGGCAAAGTCTTCTGCAGAACATGAGCCATAGAAGGTTGCTGAGGTCATCTGAACTTAGTTGAAAGACTGACTTGATGAAGAAAACCCTATTTGTAATCATGATCAGCAGCCTCTTAGAAATAGGTGCATATTTCCAAGAGATGCACTATTTCCCATTTTAACCTTCTAGCTTCTGCTTCCAGCCCTTTGTGTGTTACACGTCTGCGTTGGATGGTTTAAAGGGTCTTTTAGTATTTAGATTTATCTCTATCTGGTTGATAAAATAAGAAACAGGATAAATCATACCACCCCTGTGCTGTAGATGCCTACAACCATAAAATCACAGAATGGCCAGAGTTAGAAGGGACCTTAAAGATCATCTAGTTCCAACCCCTCTGTCATGGCCAGGGACACATCCCACTAGAGCAGATTGCTCAGAGCCTCATCCAGCCTGGCCTTCAACACTTCCAAGGATGAGGCTCCACAGCTTCTCTGGGTAGCCTGTTCCAGTGTCTCACCACCCTCAGAGTAAAGAACTTCTTCTTAACATCTCATCTAAACCTCCCCTGCTCTGGTTTCAAACCATTGCCCCTTGTCCTATCCCCACAGGCCCTTACAAAAAGTCCCTAATACGCCGTGAGGGAGTAGCATGCTTTTAGGAAGCAGGAGGGAACGTGTTGGCACCAGTTTTCTGTCGTGGCTGAGGGAAACCCGGCTCATTTCGGGCTACGCTCTGGGCAGCTCTCTACATGGAAGAGTAAAGAGGCAGAAACCACTTTTGTCATTTGCCGAATCTGACTGTGCAGCACCGCTGGCCTTGTTCCTTGCTTCTCAGTGTTTGTCAAGAGCACAGAGACAGAAGCTTCTTTGGTGTCTCAGTGAGTCACCACATCACACTTTGGCCAAGAAGAGGAGAGGGAATGAATGTGGGATTTTTTTTCTCATCTGACTTCTATGTTTAAAGGGTGTTATATGGACTTAGTACAGTGAACTCAGGACTTCTCCAAAGAAAATACTGGTATTGACTGAAGAGTCCTTTTGTTAAGTGCTAATACAGCTTATTATTTCATTGGAGTTAGCAAAAAACCCACAGTATTTCTAATTTTGTCTTATATCTTTCTAATTTTATTTTATTTCTATTATTCTAAAATAATTTCTGTTTCATTTTGTGTCTAAACATTTTTTTAAAAGATAATTCCAGTTGGGTAATCTATTCAGCAGGAACAAAAATTTTAATATATTTTAAAATCCCCGTTTATTTTTCCTGAAAACACTCTGCTCAGCTTAAGTGTGAGTACGTACAAACAAAAAAAAATATATCCTTCCATTGTGTCTGGAGTTCATCTTGAGAAGACAAAGCCAGTGCAGACATTTGGGGTCTGTATTCAGTGTCTTCCCCTATCTGTCCAGCCAGCTGTGTTTTGGAAGAGCCTTGAAAACTCTGCCTAAAATGTGCTTGTGTCAGAAGAGTTAAAATAAACACATTGTTAATATTTTCACTACAGAAGACATTAACCACGGGAAAGATTAAGTGACAAAGAGAGTGCCTTGCAGCCTCAGTTATTCAAATGGGATATTAAAATTTGGAATGGAGTTAGTCCGAAATGAGGAAGATATGGCTGTGCTTTCAAATAGTTCTCAGCACAATTCAAGAACTGTGAATAGATCTTAATAGATCTGCAAATTATTTTTTTAATGAGACTCTTAATGCAGTATACTGGAGTTCTGAATAAAATCTACTGCTTAGCTGGCTTTTTTTACTTCATTTAAATAGTCTATTCTATTGTCTGGTGATTCTGGTTTGGGTGTTTCTTTTTTTGAAACTCATTTAAATACAAAATAACATCACTTATAAATAACATCTTGTATCAAGATTGCTATTAACTTTTAGCTTTTTTCTTTTTTATGATTGAGGATTGTATTCGCATTACCTTTGTTTACTAGATGGCTTCCCTGTCCCTTTGGCACTAATATAAGGCTGAAATTCTCTGAGAATGGGTGGTATGATTTGAGCAAACACAAACTCAACTCCAGCTTGTTGTTTTCATGCAGACTCCAACCTGGCAATCTATTAGCCTTGACCTAATCTCTATCAAAGTTCTTTTTCCCAGGCCTGTCTCTAATCATAATTCCTTTTTGCTGTTCATCTTTTATGATGTTAATAAGTCATACTTGGCATAGCAAAATAAATACTATCAATGTGAAACTTTCTGTTGTGAATCATTAAATTCCTGAAACTTTAAATGCTTTGGAAAACAGCAAAAAAGAGCTATGCTTTAAGTGCTTATCTATGCCTGTGAAATTTATGAAATGAACTTGTAAAAGCGTTCCTAACATAAACAAATTTTGCTTTGCAGAAGGCCATGGATTTTTGTATGAAACTTTTGGGTTCAGGCCTCAGTTTTCTTGGCACGTTGATCCTTTTGGAGCTTCAGCTACAACACCAACTCTTTTTGCTCTGGCTGGTTTTAACGCTCATCTTATTTCTCGAATTGACTATGATCTAAAGGCTGACATGCAGCAAAACAAGGTAAAAATACCCTTGGGAGTGGAACCCATTGCCAGCTTCTACTAAATCTAAACCATGACATTAAGATAATCATCCCTGACTTGTGTCAGAAAATAGAGGTCTCACTAGGATGAGGTGGGCATTAGGCAGTTTTTATGAATCTTGGGTCAAACTCAAGTGTCTCTAAAGAAGACAACAGAATTCATGTTCAATTTGTCCTGGGAAACCAGGACCTACCACCTTATTTTTGCAGTGAATTGCAATACTGCCTTTCTGCTAAAATCTTTGAGCTTTTGACAATCTTTTTCAAACTAATTTTTTTTTCTTGGCACTTGGCAGTCTCAAGGCTTCCAAATCTATAAAAATTCTCTTTCAGTTGATTAAACATGGATTCCCACTTCCATTCTGGACTACATCTGGGTTTTTCCTAGCTTAGATGTGTTAAACTTCCACTGAAACAAGTTGAGGTGTAATGCCTGTGATAAGCTAGGCTTACATCTGGACTTTAGCAGTGTGCTGGCAGTGTGCCTCTTCTTCTCCATCAACTGGAATAGTAGGAAGCAACACTATATAGCCTCCTATATGGAGTATGTGACCTTGCTTGGGGTGCCATTGGCTGGTCTGAAGTAAAAGCACTTGAAGTATTACAAGCAGTAGAAAGGAAGGTGGACGCTCAAATCTTAAGCTGTTAACGACGGTGTTTCTGCGCTTGTCATTAAGGGTAACCAATTCTTACCTTTTTGTTTTGTTTTCCAGAAACTTCAGTTTGTGTGGCGAGGCTCTCCTTCCTTGTCTGAAAGACAGGAGATCTTCACTCATGTTATGGATCAGTACAGCTACTGTACCCCATCACAAATACCTTTTTCAAACAGGTCTGAAAATTTCCCAAACAGGCAGAAATATCAATCACTGCTGGGAGTTTATATCGTTGGGAGTTTAAGCATTGTCTGTTTTCATTCAACAGTATTTCCAGGAAGCTCATGATGGACTTGACTATTGCTAATTGATTTTTCTGTGGGAGATTTTCAGCATTATAGTGGGCTGAGATTGTGTATATTGTGTGCGTATAAACTAAAGCAACTAAAATTTTTCATTTAGTTTGTGGAAACGGTATGAGAGCTTTTGAAAAATTCATTTTGTTGACTGGCTTATCCAGTAAAATACCCTTTTTAAATGAAGTCTGCTTGAAGGAACTTCCTCAGTGTTACAAAACTTGCTGTGTTGTCCTATGATTCCTTTATTCTGTGCCAGCAAGCAGCAGAGACTTGGAAAGTTGCACAGTGTGAAAACTGGACAACCTTCTCTCTATTTCCACCCCACAATAAACACTAAAATCTAAATACTAGCAATGAATATAAACTGTTTGGGTTTTTTTCTTACTGTTCCCTATGTGTATGCATCAGCACCTTCTGATGTGTTTTTCCCAGTATAGTAAATCTTGCTTATAGCCTTTTGCTTTCTCCTTCTACCTAGATCAGGATTTTACTGGAATGGAATTGCAGCTTTCCCAGATCCACCCAAAGATGGTGTTTACCCAAACATGAGTCTCCCTGTAACAGATGCTAACATCCACCTGTATGCAGAAACCATGGTGGCAAACATTAAGGAGAGAGCGGCCTGGTTCCAAACAAGTGATGTTTTGTGGCCATGGGTGAGTGCATGATCAGCATTTGCTTTAGAAGTGTCATGTACACCTACAATACCATCTACATAAGATGGTACTTTGCTACATCATTCACTGAAAAAATGCAGGTACAGACCACATGAAGTGGTTTTTTTCTCCTAAGTGGGGTCCAAATGTCCAATTATTCATCACTTATGAAACCTAGAACTTCCTTGTACAGTCTGCCAACTGCCTACCAAGTCTTCTACTCTACTTAATATAGAACGAAATGTGACAGAATTGTAAAGATAACCTCTTGTGAAACTATGTATTGCAAGATTGCTTCCTTTTTCCTCTCCTTGTTTTGTCTGTTTAAAAGATCTTTTTACATAGCTGCTTAGCACAACATCACTGTTAACAAAAGGATAGCACTACAAGAAAATGTATAATGCATTAAGCAGACAAGGTCTTTTTGAACTGATGTGGAATCCTTTTCTTACACAGGCTTTGTATTTTAGTTAGAAATACAAGCATATCCCAGCTTGCTCATCCAAGTACTTTTTTTCAGCAATATCCTGTTAATTACATCCTACGCGTACACACACAGCACTAATACGCTCCTGATATTTTTAAGTCCTTAAAAAAGAATAACTTTGCCTAAGCTAAGTGTGCAATCTGGTTTTGAATTTTGATGGATGCTGTAGCTCTTGTAATTGCAATATTAGAAGATGATGTGTGTTCTTAAGGTGGCTATTTCACCACAGGATCTGTTGTTGCGAAGAGAACAAACGTTTGCTGGCTGATGCAGCTTTGAGTCACTGACTTGTTTTTCCCCTGTGTTTGTCACACTGTTGCTTTTGTTGATTTTTTTGGGTTGTTTTGTAGAGTTTGAGTAGAGGAGTGGGATATAATAGTCTATAGTAGTGCTATAGTGAAATTTATGCTGAAGTGGAGAGGAGGGAGTTTTGAATAGTACAAATAAATGCCAAACGTCTAGATCCAAACCTGCAGTTTTTCAGTAATGTAAGAAAAATTCAGTCTCTTAACTTTCTGATTTGTGTGCTTGGGAAAATGAGGCTTTAAACAAAGTAAGAAAAGATTGTTAATCATACTGCAATGTAAAGAAGTAGAGTGAAATAGATATACAGATACCTCTATTGTCAAGCTTAGCTATTTCTTCATGATGACAAATAGTTTGTGGTACTTGGGTGTATTTTTTTTTTTCCCTGTTCAGTTAATCAAGAAATACGCACCTTCCCATTTAAGGCCAGACCTCACGTCTAGACTATTGGCATTTTTGTGATGAGTTACATGGTCAAACAAGTGTTCATGATCTGAAGCAATAGGTTGTGCCAGAGGAGGCACCGGGCTGTGAGGTGGTGTAAAAGTTCAAACCTGCCTCTCTTAGAGGCCATAGCAGCAGATGTAGGAGGGGATATGAAATTGTCGTAAAATGTGGAACTGATCCTTGAGATGTTTTTTGGCCAGTGTGGTTCAGCTAATTGTACAGTAGTGCACAGTATTCCTTGCAGAGTTTTGTTCAGATAGTGAGTAGACATGATGACTAACTACAGCAGGTTCTCCTGGATGTGCTTGTTCTACAGAGCTGCAGGGCTCCTCAGCTACTATGCTATGTCAGTGTAGGCGATGTCTTCCAGCCCAGCCCATCCCATCCTCTTTTCTGATGCAAAATTTCTGCTTTTTATGAGGAAGTCGTCTTGGTTATGAGTTGAAAGTAGTGTTCTATAGATATGAAGTACTTTTGACTGGTAACCATATTACTACTTCCCCACAAATTTAACTGGAGTCAGTATTAGGAAGTCTGGTTTGCAATGACTTCCATACTTCTCAGTATTTTGTTTGGTATGTTTTAGTACCTCAATTCAAGTCTGCAGTTGTTTTCCAGTTTCTTCTATATACATACAGAAGATCTCTGGGTATGTCAGAAGAACTTTTCTGGTTTGTAAGTTGAATTCCCACTTTTCTGATCAGTGACTTTCCTTGTTAGCTCTGAGGAACAAGCATGTGCACTGGGATTCACGAAGGATGAGACAGTGACCATACTTGAAACAGTAAATGGGAACATATCTGGGAAAGAGACAGGAGGAGTAATCACCTCTGACTTCAAATGAACTTAGCAGGTTCAATTCATTCAGATGTTGAATGGGTTCAGCTCATCAGGTTAAACTCCTTGAGCTCATCAGTTAAAGGTTGGGGTAGAAGATGGGATTGAAAAGAAAATAGAGCCTCCTTGGCCATATCTTCAAGTGTCTGCTGAGCATTGAAGGCAAATTACTGAGAGCATCTTTATGTTGAAAGTGAGATCAGGATTGACTTGTGCAGTGTTTTCTCTCTCGAGCACAGAGACATGAAGATGAGGATGCATGAAGCTGGTGTCGATATTGGCAGGGGCCAGTTAGGCCTTTTTATGTGGAGAAGGTTTCTTAGCATGTGATTGCGCTTCAGGTCGATGCCAACACTGAAGTATTGATACTGGAACATTACATGTGATGCCATGGCTGACTCACTCATTTTCCTGTTCAGCTATTGCAGTTGAACAGAAGCATGAATAGTCGTGGCTTTTTTTAACTGTTTATACATGCAGATAGTCTGTATTGAGACACCTTTAACAGAAGGCAGAAGTTGTTCAAGCGTGCTCAAAAAAAAGAGGCTTTAGTACATGGCCTGTATCGCCTCTCTGAGCCATTTGGATGAGCATCAGAAGTACTCCAGTCTACTCTCATGATGGAGCATCAGCAACACATTGTGTGACATTTGTACTACGGGGATCTCTGTCCAGATTGCTTTGTTTCACCTCATGTCCTCAGCACTTCTTAAAGCTGTAAAAAAATTTTAAGTGCAGAAAATAAGAACTTCCTTATTTTCTGCTAAGTGGGAGAAATGCAGTATGAAAAGAAGCAAAGGTGGTCTTTGCAGGCACGCGTGCATTTTCCAATTGCTACCATGAAGTTCCATGCTCTTGCACAATAGGGTTTGTCAGCACACTTCTCCCTGTCTGTAACGCTGGATGGTCATCAGGTGATCTGTGCAGGTAATCCTACCCATTCTTGACATTTTTGGAACAAATCACTTTTATATGGGCAGTCAAGATCAAAAGAAACACCACTTCGGTATTATCCAGCGTTAAAAAAGACCCTTCTACATTACATGCCCCAAAGTCATTCGGCTGTTCTGTTTTTGGAATTTCAGGGTTGTGACAAACAGTTCTTTAATGCATCTGTTCAGTATTCCAACATGGACCTGTTGTTGGATTACATTAACAACCATTCTGACGAGTTTGGAGTGACTGTCCAGTATGCCACTGTTGGGGATTACTTCCAAGCAGTTTATAGCAGAAATCTTACATGGGACGTTCGTGACTCTCAAGACTTTCTTCCATATTCAACAGGTAATTAAGTTCGCAGCTGCATAATAACTGCCTGAAATGTACGTATTTGAATTTTTAATAAAGGGAAATTGAGAAAATGAGAAATAAGTAAGAGGAAAACCAGCATTGACTTATAACATTTATTTACACTACCAGTGGTCATCAAGTAGACAAGTTGATCCCAACTTAGTGGTATATGACAGATGGTGGGGCAGTGGTTGGAATATTTCTTTGCTACCATTGAAAGCACTGGATGGAGGAAGAGACCCTGAAGAAGAGAATACAGAAACAGGCACACTTGGCAAGAAATCTAACTTGAGGTTTTAGTGGACTGAATGCCCATTAATGCTTAGTACGTACCATCAGGAATCCAGTTTGTGAGCTCCAAAACCTGACTTTTATATAAAACTAAGTGTACTAGGTAAGGACAACTGAGAGATTCACTTCAAAAGCACGTTCCTGATCCAAACTACACAGTAATGTAGATGAACCCTTAAAGTCTCCTGTAGCTTTAGCAGAAAGCCTTGTCTTTTCCAGTAAAGAAAACAGTTTCAGGGTTGGGGGAGGTGGGGGAAATGTTATAACTGAAGTCTCAAACAGTTAAAATACTGCCTATATTTCTGAAATTTCATAGTATGACATGACACAAATTCATTGCAGCTGCTTGCTACTTGCTTACTTCTTACTTGCTGCACTACCTTAGCTTTTCAACCAGACCTGTAAAGTACTGGGAAGATATAAAAGAAGGCATACCATACAGAACATCCCTTTTCTCCCGTAAATTTACCCCTTTAGGCCTCATATTGAAGTATGTAGAGAGAAGAGACAGCTGGATTATCGTTCAAATATCATTAATATTATTAAAATACCTTTCTAGATAATTGTAGCTACCACTCCTTCATAGCTTTTTTTTTTTAGCACTGTGGATGTACATCTCAGCTTATTACAACCCAAATTTAGCTTGTACATCCACTATTCTGTAATGTGTCTGTTAACTTTTAAATTAATAAAAATAACTGTTGCTTCCTGTAAATCATTGAATGAACTGATCACTCACCTTCCTCTAGGGATCATATGATATCTAACAACTTGCTGATAAATGCACTGCCAGATGTAGGTGCTGATATCCTTTTACATCTGGGCTCTTACCTGTATCTTTTGGCATCATTTGCAGGCAGTAGTTGATTGCCATTAACTTGCATAATAGCAGCTCCTTCAGTGTTCCAGGTGGGTGCCCACACGTAGATGCAATTTCTTCCCCAAACTGTGCCTTGAAATTGCAGCATAGATTGGAGTGTACTTTCTCCCACGTGCTATTTTTCTTCTTGATGATTAATCCTCTCTCATTCTTTCTATGCTGTTTTATTATGAGTCACTTACTGGGCTCAGTATCACTTCTGACATACGCCTTGGAAACTCAAGTTCTGAGTCCCAGATGAGTATTTCCTTTTTCTACTCCACATTCATGGCACTGTGCTAATATGTATATGTGACTTTTTCTGCTTGTAACCTTGCAAATTGAAGTGGGGTTCACTCTGTTTGAAATTCTAGGGTTTTTCAGGTCAAAAAGAATTTGCCCGGGAGCTTTTGCTTGAGCAAAAGGTGTCATTTTCTAATTGTTGCCTTGGTTCCTGATAGATTGTCATGGTTGCATATATGCACTTTATAAAGCATGTTCTGCAACTTCTCTCTGGACAAACTATTTATCAGTGGTATATTTAAAATATAAATCCCCTCAAAACAAACAAAAAAAAACCCAACAAAAAAAAAAACAACAACGTGATTTTGAGGTTTTAAAAACAAATTCTGTTTTCCTAGTCTATGGGATAGTGGAACACAATAGCACAAATTAACTGTTGAAATACTTTCCACTGACCACTTGAGGGCATCTTTTGATGTCGTTTGAAGTAGTTTGGGGTCATGTTATCACATCACTGCTTCTACTCCATTTTGAGGAAATGAAATTTTATATAATCCCTTTGAGTAACAGGGGAGAATATAGAGAGACCAAGGATTATAATTCACGTTTGTTATTATTGAGTAATAAAATACACTTCAGTGAAACTTCTAGAGTTACTTTGTGCAGATCCACAAAGAAGAAATTTCTGCAAATGGAAACTTTGTGTTAAAGTCAATATGAGTCTCTAACTCGTGTTACTTGGCCTGTAGGAAGGACTGTAGTTTTCCAAAATGCACGTGCTGTGTTTCTTTGTAGGGCTTAAGACAGCTCCACTCAATGGCTGATGTGTAAACCCACAGAGGTTTCATGTAAGAAACTGTACAGTAGTAGTCTAATAAATAACAAATGACTGATAACTGAAAAGGTATTGTGACATGTATTGCATCTGACCAACTCTCAACAGAGCCATTTCAAGCATGGACTGGGTTTTACACTTCTCGGAGCACGTTAAAAGGAATCGCGAGGAGAGCAAGTTCACTGCTTTATGCTGGAGAGTCTTTTTTCACACAGTATGTCCTGAAGCACCCAGAAAGTCCCATTTGCAAATGTGAAGCCTTAAAGCAACTTCAGAGCCTTAGATGGGCAGTTTCAGAGGTAAAGATTGATTATTTTTTAATTGGAATAATTTTTTGTTGTTGTTATTATTGCTCAAAGGCAAAGCTTTGCTTAAGCATTTCAGGTGGAGTGTCCTAAGGTTGCTTTTATGTTTTTAAAAATAACTTTCCCCTTTAGCAAGTCATAAGTAAAGCAAATTTTTAAAAAAACTCTGGAAACATGACTTCAGCCCCCCTTAGCCATGCATTCAAGACATAGGTACTGGCCAATGTTTTCTTCAGTTGGTAAAAGAATATGTGGTTTCAAACTTGGCAGGTGAAATTCCTTTTCTTAAGATTAGTTTTAGTATTTGCAAAATAGTTTTTAAAAATAAGCAAACAAAAACTGAACTGAAAACTACTGATAATCTCTAGAAGAGGAAGGACAGATTTGTTTCTTCAAAGTTCAGCAGCTAGATGATCAGCCTCCTACCATTAACCCTTTACAGGCGTTAGTGCTTTTGCTGGAAATAAATATTTTGTCAGCTAGATTATTGACCAGATCTTAGTAGGAAATTAAAAATTTGTCGCCTTACGGTATTTTTGGTGCATTCTCATTTTTCGTAACTTGTACTTTTTTTCCTCTAAGTGTGTAACTTTAGTAATTTCTAAAAGAAGAATATGTACAGAGGGAAGTCTGTGCATCTTGTCTTTGACCATTTTATTCTGTAGATAGCAATTTGGAATAGGCAAAATATTTGTGACTATAGCTGTAATTCCTTCTCATTTTAAGTTATATGTCTAAAGTTTAATGGGCCACGTTAATACAAATGCAAACCTGAAGTTGTCATCCTGTTGCACTGTGACCTTTCAAACTACTTTTAAATGTAAGGTTCAGCACCACGATGGTATAACAGGCACAGAGTCTCCCAAGGTGAAGGACATGTACATGAATAACTTGATGTATGGAATGCTCAACGTAAAGAAGCTAATGGCTTCCATAATCTTCGACATGAACAATGCAAAGAAGAAGGGAGAGGTCTATTCTTCTGTTTACAGTGAAGACTCAGGAATACCAGGTACTTTTTAACATAGCTTTTTCAGTTTTCAGCCAAATTTATGAACGCTATCGTGTTTTCCTCCAAAACGATCAATGTACTGTGTACCACCTAAGTTCTGTGAACTATGGCTGGAAAATCCCGTTTTCTTCATGATACCTGCTAGATCTGAGGCAAACTCAGATGAATTTATCATCTCAACCATCTGAAGTCAAGACCTTGAAACTAATGTTAGGCAGAGCCCTGCCCCAGTGCATGTATCAGACCTAGCTCCAAGATTCAGACCTCAACTATATAAGGGAGAGAAGGAAGACGTACTGATCAGGGCGATTACTAAACATGAGATTATGTGGTAAGAAGCACAGTTAAGAAATGTTCTTGCTGTGGTGTACTGTCAGCTTGTGTAGAAAAAAAAACATAATGGACATTTTATGGAGTCTGTTCTCAAGACTGTACATTCCCTTTTAGCTTTCATTTGGAAACTTTTTAAACTGTCAGATATTAGTGGTGTCATGGGCTGTGCAACGGACTAATTTGGGTTTTTACAGGGTTGTTTTTAGATTAGACTTCTCATTTGATCTTCTGTATAACTCTGATAAAGTTAATACTGCCTGACAGTCAGTTGTGGTAAGCTGCTTATTTTCACTAAATGCTTTTACATTCAGGTGTCATTTTCTGAATACACGGTCTCTTTTTATTTGGTAAAGAATAGAAGAATAAAGCAGAAGAGGCTTTTTATGAAGTACTATAAAATGTTTTCCTTTTTTCAATCATGAAGTTTTACTGCAGGGTTTTATGTTAAAATTTTGTAAGATGGATGTACCTAGACAGATTTCTCAAATACTTTTTAATATCATGTTTTAAAAATACATAGTATTAGTGACTGATAACTTTGTTTGTGTGCACAAAGGTGCTACAGATGTTGATCAGTATGTTGTTGTCTATAATCCACTGGCGTGGAACATCACTACCCTTGTTACCATTTCTGTCAGCGACCTGGCAATCAGTGTATATGATGAACTGGGACATTCTGTACCAGCACAGGTACTTCAGCTTTGTTTCTTTCTGTTGCTTTTCGTATCAGTTTTCACTGACTTGATCCTACCTCCTGTCAAAGTGTGGTAATACATAGTATTACAATGAAAACAAGTATTAGAATTTTTTTTTGTCTTAATGTCCAAAAGGGCTTCCTGGTCTTTTAGTGTGCTTGGTTTGACCTTTGCATGCCTGCTGTATGTGACCTGGCACTTCTTCCCTTGCTTTTCTTTCTATAAAATAACACTTTTTTGGTCGGAGCCCTACGACTAACAGCCCTGTTTGTACAATTGACAGATTGCCTTGGCGACAAGAGATTTAAGAAACGTAGGTCTTATTTACAAGCTCAGAAGAAACAGGGGACACAGCTGCCATATGCCTTATCATTTTGTCATAGCCAAGATCTAAGGCCTAAGCAAGGCCAGCTGTTCCCTGGGAGAGAGGAAAGGGGCCTCAGGTGAAAGGTAGCACTAGCATTTCTCAGGAGCATCTGCTGTAGAGAGTGTGTCATCATCAATAGCTTGGAAAACTGGTAGGAATGCCTCCTGCCTGTAAGGCCTAGAGAGGCATGACACAATTCCAGATACTTCCATCTGTCCCTGAGATGCCAGATAGCTCAGCAAGTTCTGCCAGCTGGACGGAGTTTCTGTATCTGGCGTATGACTGCATTGTGGCTTAAGCCCAGCAGGTAACTAAAGACCACGCAGATGCTCGTTCACTCCTCCCCTTGCCCCTGCTGGGATGGGGAGGAGAACTGAAAAAAAAAAAAAAAAATTAAAACTTGTAGTTTGAGATAAGAGCAGTTTAATAATTGAAATAAAATAAAATGTGATGATGATGATAATTGTAATGAAAAGAGAGAGAACAAAAAGAGAGAGAGGTAAAACCCAAGAAGGACAAGTGATGCACAGTGCACTTGCTCGACTCTCACTGACAGATGCCTCGCCAGTCCCCGAGCAGCAGTCAGCCCTTCCTGGCCAGCTTCCCTCAGTTTATATGCTGATGTCATCATCCTATGGTATGGAATATGCCTTTGGCTACTTCAGGTCAGCTGTCCTGCCCATGCTTTCTCTCAGCTTTTTGTGCACCTCCTCACTGGCAGAGCGTGGGGAACTGAAAAATCCTTGTCTTAGGATAGGCACCACTTAGCAACAACTACATCATCAGTTTGTTATCAGCATTATTCTCATATTAAATTCAAAACACACCTCTGTACCAGCTTCTAGGGAGAAAATTAACTCTATCCCAGCTGAAACCAGGACAGACTATGGCCATGCATCAAGGCCTGTTGTAGTCAGACAGTGACAGACAACAGCTCTCCTCCGTTCTGTGTATACACATGGTGACGGTGGAAGAGCCCACTGCCTTCAGCTGGAAGTCATCAGTCTCTTGAGTTCGCACATGGTCATGCTTACCTGTCAGCCACTTACCTCCCAGAAGTCCCGCCATCTGAATTTCTTTAGCCATGTAAGATACAAGGAGGAGATTGATGTGTATTTAAAGCATTGATTTCAGGATTTCGGATGCCCTCAAGTCAAGCTGTAATTCCTCATTTTAAAAAAGACAAAAGTTCTCTGTTCCAGAATTGGTCTGTGCACCTTTTCTAGAGGTTCCCCATAGATATGCATGTGGGTAGTGACTACAGATTAAATGAAATCTCTGCCAGTAATGAGAAGGTGGTTTGGGGTCTTTTTCTTCCTAGTATTTACTGCTCAAAAGTACATTCATTTCACACACTCCTTCCTTTTGAGAAAAAAGCAATCTTTAGCTCAGACCCCTGATGTGACTATGTGCCTGAGAGGAAGTGAGATTTAGCAAGTGCTCTACCACATTCTGCACCACATGCATGAATTCTGTAGTGAAGGAAGAGAATGGGAGTAGGCCCTGTTGCTATCTCTAAGGTTAGGAGGTCTGAGGTGTGAGTAACTGGACACATGCCAATCCACAGTGTGAAGGTACAAACAACTTGCTTTACTTTCTGCTTTTAATTTGTCCACGTAATCTGTGCAGTATTTCTCTAGTCCCCTTTTCTTGCTCCAAACCAAAAGTAGGACTAAATTGTAGAATGTTAATGGGCAGGATACCTATAATTGACAGATGATTAAAAACTGTTGTTTAAAGTATTTTACTATTAAGTAACACTGGTGTTCTGTTTGCTGTTCAAAATTATGCCTCATCTTCTACCTCCCTCTCTCTCTCTCTCCACGTGTCTCGCTTAGGGGCACGTCTGAGTGCTTCCTCCTCATGCCATGAGTTTTCTAATACTTACACGAGTCACCTCCCTTAGGTTTCAGTCTCCTTTCTGTCATTTGACTGATTAGTTTAATTTGTGATTATTTCTACTCATACAGACATTTTGCAACTTGATGTTAAATCAACATCTATGATTCCATGTTCCTATTAAAATAAGATGTAGCTTTGTAATTTGCCTGGTGACCCTCTCTCCTTCACAGAAAGGCTAAGCTTAACCCAAGCTCACCAAACTCCCAACTAAAAGCAGCACAGATCTGCGTTATAATTGAGAATTATAATGAATGGCATGTTTAGAAACACATTTTTAAAGCAGTAATTAATTTTTGTGTGTTAACATACAGGTTCAAAGCTCAGCGGAGTCCAATTCTACTTACGATCTCTATATTCTGGTTTCAATAAGTGGTCTGAGCTACAGAAAATACAGTATTAAACCCTTGAATGGTAAGCAGGCTGCATTCATTGGAAGATCAATCAAGTACAAGCGAAAAGACATAACTCGTGCCGATCCACAAAGTCAACAGTTGCTTCCTGTGGGTAACAACTGCTACCAGCTCTTGTTTGACCAACACACAAATCTAATGCTCAGCATTACAGAGAGGTGAGGTTGCCTGCTTGGTTTTAATAATGCTTCAGATTCTGTAAAACCGTTTATAAAAATAAGTCCGAGGACTGTATCATGTGCCTTACTTATCTAACAAAATCATAGAATCATCAGGGTTGGAAGGGACCTTGAAGATCATCCAGTTCCACCCACCCTGCCATGGGCAGGGACACCTCCCACTAGACAAGTTACCCAGAGCCCCATCTAACCTGGCCTTAAAAACTTCCAGGGATGGGGCTTCCACCACCTCTCTGGACAACCTGTTCCAGGGTCTCACCACCCTCATGGGGAAGAACTTCTTCCTAACGTCCAATCTAACTCTACCCTCCTCTAGTCTGGATCCATTCCCCCTTGTCCTGTCACTGCCCGACATCCTAAAAAGTCCCTCCCCAGCTTTCTTGTAGGCCCCCTTCAGATACTGGAAGGTCACAAGAAGGTCTCCTCGCAGCCTCTCTTCCCCAGACTGAATAACCCCAACTCTCTCAGCCTGCCTTCGCAGGAGAGGTGCTCCAGCCCTCGGATCATCCTTGTGCCACTGTCCATGTCACTGACGAAGATGTTAAACAAGATTGGTCCCAGTAAATGTTCTTTACAATTATTCTGGTTTTTATCTCTAGTTCACATGTCCTCTTTTCTGCAAGAAACATCAACACTAGCGTAGGTGTGATTCAGTACTGTTTCTGTAATGTTGTTGCCCTGTTTATTAACTAGTTTACTAACTAGTAGATCAGACAAATCTCATTGCACTTTAGAACTAAAGAGGGTTATGAATGTGTGTTTGTGTTAAAAAATTAGATAAGTGAGCACATACACTGTAGCTATACAATGAGCCTTAAATGATAGAGCAACAACTTTCTCTTACTCATCAGAAGTGTTTTGCAAGTCCTGTATCACTGTTTCTATAGTAGGAAACTACAAAACTTTTTGAAATGAAACATTTACCTAAGGAAATTCTGTTTAATCAGATAAATAAAATGGAAGAACAATCAAGGTCAAGGTGAGATTTGGAGTTTTCAGGTTGTTTTTCTCAGCTGATGCAAATTGGTCCCATTTCTTCAGCATCAGTGGAGCTGTGCTGCTTTCTGCCTGCTCGGGATTCAGAATGTCAGCTATGTACCGAAGGAAGGTTTGAAACTCTTTGGCACTGGCCTAGTGACTACACTAGACCTCTCTCACCTCTGTGGTTTTGTTCAGAATTCTACCTTCTAGAGCAAGAACTTGTTGTCCCATATAGTAGAAATCAGCTTTGAAAGTATAGATGTGCCTTAATTAAGAGTCATGGAGTAAGTAGTTTCTCAAATTGCTTCCAGATCTACTTCCACGTTCCGTGAGTAATATAATAAGAAATATGAGCATGTCAGAGAAATGGGATATTTACTTTCTTCACAAGCCTTCAGGCAAGCCCAGAATGTTTGAGTTTCAGGAAGTTTGCTCTGGGGCAACAGGAAAGAGCAAAGCATCAAGTCAGAGTGGGAAGAAAGGTTAAAAAAGTTGGTATCCTCAACTGTGAGGCCTCTTAAAGTTTAGCTGCCACCATTAGAACTTCTGGGTCCTGCCCCTGCGCTGGAAATGCCCTATAACCGGAGTAGTAGATCTGTTTTGCTTCTCACTCTTTATAGTTGGTAGGTGGCTGTATTAACACTGATTAAAATGGTTGGCAGCTTAAATTTATATGCTAAGTGATTTTTTTTTTTTTTTTCCCCTGTTTTGCCAACAAGGCTTCAGGCTTGAAAAGAGGGGTATAGCAGGTAGCTGAGGGCAATAACATCTTAAATTGCCTTCATGTGACTTTCCACAGACAGTGATGTGGAGTCATGAACAGCCAAACTGTAAGCTTCAGGGGAGAAAGGAGGGCAGAACGTAGGTACCGGCCAAGGGTAAATTTTGCTATCCCGTTGCCATTATATTTGTTACCAGTCTTCAATATGGAAACTCGCATCATGCTGATTTACCTAGTTACAAAGTCAGTTCAATGAACCTGATCATTCATTAATATGGTGCAATATACCTCATTTTTGTGCAGCGGGTAGGTTTTGATCCTGTAGCAACTCTCACATCAAAACAATGAGCTAATGTTGATGCTGTTTCTTTCTGTCTTGAGATGTTTCTGTTTAGCAAAAGTCTAAGATGACATAGAAGCTTCATTTATTTATTATCTGCACACTAACAGATGGTCTTAACAGGAAGCACTTTATTTCCTTACTGTCCTCATTACCCAAATCTTATAAAATTGGTGATTCACTTTGAGGAAACAGATTTTTATTTTGTTTTCTTACATTTCCAGCTTCGTTACTATTGCAGTTCAGATTTGCATCTATTATGCACAAAACGTGTTTTCAAGCAACATAATTTTTCCTCATCTGTGGATTCACAGGGAGACTAACCAGACCGTCCAGTTGACCCAGGAGTTCCTTGAGTACCATGTGAATGGAGACGTGACGAAAGGACCCATTTCAGATAACTATTTATTTGCCCCAAATACTTCAGCTGTTCCAGTATCAAAAGCAGTGGGATTGGAAGTGGTTTTTGGAAGCTTGGTGACAGAGATAAGGCAGTATTTCTACAGGTACAACATCATTACAGCTTCCCTTCCCTGGAACGTTTCATTCTCTGTAGATATGTATGAGGGAAATTCTGTAGAGTTACTCCTAAACAGTGAGCTCTTTGCACTATTTAGGATTGAAGCAAAAGAATTTGCATGCATCTGCTAAATGTAGGGCTGAGGAAGCACCTCCTTTAAATAGCACGTACTGCTGCAGGGAGGGAGGTGAGGATTGTTCACAGTCAACTTCTGTGGCTTACTTTATGGTGCAGCTTCTCCTGGGATCCTGGTTCCAAATAATTCGATGAAAATTGCAGCTAACATCTTCTTGCCTGGGTGGAATTTGGATGTAATGGTTCTTTTTTATAACTGAACATCCTCCTTACCAGTGACACTCTGCCCCTGGATGAACTAGCTACTTCTCTGTGTTAAAATTATATTAGTCTAGAACCCCTTCACACTCTTTTAAATCTGGTTATTTGATTGAAGCTTTTTGTTTGCCGTGGCATTGTACAAGGATTGTAGTTGAGAAGGACCTTTGGAAAACAGTGGGATTCTAACATCAAAATTAATGTTGCTCAGATTGAAAAAATACCTGTATTCTGTAGATTGTAATTGTGTTCCTTAGGCAGTCATAATTATTTTAAAATTTTGTTAATTTTCAGAAAAATAGAGCCTCTCTGATCAAATGAAGAGTCCTCTTTACTCTTGCATCGTTTGCTCCAGCTGAATATCTATACATTTGAAAATTGAATTGAAATTAAAAATAATTGCACATGTACATGGAATATGTAGAAAACAGACGAGAAAGTTGTCTATCTGTAAGATGACATCATGAATGATTTGCAGGTCTTGCCATAACTGACGACGTGCTCTGTTTTATAAATTCTACATCTCTTTCCTCTCATTTTTATAGTAATGTTACCGCTCAGGATTACGTATATGCAGTATATACCAGGATGTATACAGTACCAGAAGGCTACGATGGGAAGTTGCTTTGCCATAGGATAGAGCAAGAATACAGCGTTGGGCCTTTGGAATTAAATCGCGAAGCCGTTCTAAGAACGAGCACTAATTTGAACACCAAGCAGCTCCTCTACACGGACAGCAATGGGTATCAGATTCAGAAAAGACCATTCAAGGCATATGTGAATAACACAGTGGCTCGGGTAGGCACAAAGGCGTGTTCCAAAGTCAGTTGTGTCTTAGCTTTGTTCTCCGTTGCCGTTTCCTAAGTTAATGTTATCGCTGTGTGAATTACTGTTGTGTTTTCAGAACTATTATCCCATGGTCCAGACTGCCTATATCGAAGATGATACCAC
The DNA here is from genome assembly GCA_013396935.1 of Baryphthengus martii. Classification (NCBI taxonomy): domain Eukaryota; kingdom Metazoa; phylum Chordata; class Aves; order Coraciiformes; family Momotidae; genus Baryphthengus; species Baryphthengus martii. Next base: position 103,903 of record VWZK01018195.1, on the reverse strand, counting down.
GAGGCTGGTGCTGCTTGCAGAAAGAGCTCATGGTGTGTCAAGTCAAGGGAATGGACAAGTGGAGGTAACATATAAATTTAATTTTATTTTTCTAAGAGAGTATCATTTCGTGGCTGCTGATAACTGTTGTGGCATTTACCTTCCCAAAATACCTGGAATACTGTATCCAGTTTTGGGGTCCCCAGTATGAGAGAGACAGGGATCTATTGGAAAGAGTTCAACGGGGAGCTACAAGGATGATTAAGGGACTTGAACATCTCTCCTGTGAGGAAAGACTGAGAGACCTGGGGCTGTTTAGTCTGGAGAAGGCTGAGAGGGGATCTTATTCATGTCTATAAATATCTAAGGGGTGGGTGTCAAGTGGAAGGGGCCAGGCTCTTTTCTGTGGTGCCTGCTAATAGGACAAGAAATAACTGATACAAGCTAGAGCACAGGAGGTTCCACCTCAACAGGAGGAGAAATTTCTTTGCTGTGAGGGTGACGGAGCCTGGAACAGGCTGCCTAGGGAGGTGGTGGAGTCTCCTTCTCTGGAGACTTTCCAACCCCACCTGGTTCTGTTCCTGTGTGGCCTGCCCTGGGTGATCCTGCTCTGGCAGGGGGTTGGACTCCATGATCTCTTGAGGTCCCTTCCAACCCCTAACATTCTATGATTCTGTGAATACAGGTGATGCTTCACAGGCGACTGTGGAACAACCTTCAGTGGGACCTGAATTACAATCTCACTTTGAATGACTCTTCAGTGGTTCGCCCTGTGATTTGGCTTCTTTTAGGAACCAAGGCTGTCACCAATACTTGGTATCGGACGAGTGGACTGGAGTTAGAACACAGACCAGTAGTAATGTTTGGAGAATTATCAGGTAACTCATTCCATCTCCTGTGCTATCTTTAGCATCTTGGGTATTTTGCTCTGATTTATGCTGCTGAGTTTGTAAATGCAGACTTCAAGCCTCCTCTGTGGCAGAGTTAGTGTACAGTGAGTTAGGAGGCAGATTTAGAGCCTGCTAATTACTTTTCAGTAATTTCAAACATGGATGTTGTCCAAGTGTATGAAATGTTTCTCTTGTTATGTGATTGTCTCTACTTTCAGAGGAGAATAAATTTAAAGCCTCTAATGAGAACAGAATGTCCACACAAGGAATTAGTGCAAAGTAGCTAGTGCACCATAGATCATTTTCCTGGGTGCTGAGTCCTTAATGATCATTTTTGAGTAACTCTTCTTAAAAATATTTGTTTGAGTTGCTAACTAAAATTAAGTGTGGTAGTGGAACAGCAACTTCAAGCTGCAGTGAAATTTTCTTTATGGGAAGTTCTACTACTCTTCTCTGGCAGTTAAAATCGTGCTGATTTCTGCTTTTTATCTCAGAAGGCCTTAAAGGAGAAAGCACAGCATCTGCTTTGCATCTACCTTGGCAGAAAAAACAAAAACCTCTTTACCCTTTCAGAGTACCCTAGCCAGGCTTGGATGTGTGATGGATGTTTGTTTCCCTTTGCATGTAGGAGATAAGCCAAAGCTGCCAAAGCTACTCAGACAACTTCAGCAGAATTCAGTCCACAGTTCAGCTATAACTGTCCCACCTAATCTTCACGTCCAGACTCTGAGCATTCCAGGTTGGAGATACAGCTCTGATCATGCGGAGCAGCTCCGCAGGTGATGCATGGGTAGGTGCCTTCAAAAGATGTTACACTGGCTGGATGTTACACTTCAAAAAGCTGACTTTCTTTTCTTTTTGGAAACCTTTATTTATTGAAAGTGTTAAATATTTCTATTAAGAACATTAATTGTACAGTTGGACTCTAGGGGATTGGACTAGATGATCTCTCTAGGTCCCTTCCAACCTGTAACATTCTGTGTGGTTCTCTGTGGTACCTCTACTCAAATAGTAAAATATTTCTCCTGCATGAGCTCATCATGCCTGTTAACCTATTCCTATCAACAGTGGGAGCTGTGTGTTTCTTAATGTTAGTCCTCTTGATGAATGTAAAAAATGGGAACGAAGTTCAAATTATGAGTGTAAAGCTTAAAAAAAAGTTCAAAAGTTATTTTTATTTTTGAAGTAAGAAAACGTTTGCATTTTGTTTTCTCTTAAAGGTAAACAGAAGCAAGGTGATGCAGACTTCAGTCGTGTCCTGCTAAGGATTAGGCACTTGTATGAAGCTGGAGAGGATCCTGTGCTGTCTCAACCTGTGAGAGTAAATCTGAAGGTAAGTGTAAGCCTTCGACACAGAACACCACTTGAGGTGCTTTTGTTTCAGAGAGAACTGATTCTGGAACAAAACTTCCTGTGTACTAGAGGCTCCACAAGAGGTGGATACAAAAATACTAGTATAACTTTAACCTCAGAGGGAAGCAGGTCTTATTTTCACTCAGCTTTGCCACACAAAAGCTGTTACTGCAGATTAAATTGCCGTAGGCACAGCGTGAAGATCTGCATAACTATCAGTAGGACTGGTTCTGTTCGGCTCTTGGTTGGGTCACACTTCCTGCAGTGCCTTACCCAGTGCAGAGTGTGGGATTCTGGTTTAATGTTTCTTTAGTTATGGCAAGGTATACCTATAGGTAAAGAACTGTGCGCAGGATTAAAGGAAACGAACGTTAAGGGCTGTCCAAGCACTGGAACAGGCTGCACAGGGGACTGGTGGAGTCGTCATCCCCGGAGGTATTTAAAAGATGTGTAGATGTGGTGCTGAGGGACATGGTGACCTGGCAGTGCTGGGTTAACAGTTGGACTTGATGATCTTAAAGGTCTCTTCCAACCAAAACAATTCTATGATTCTGTGATTTATTTATTTTTTTATTTTTTTTTTCCTCTATAGCTTATTTCTACAAGTTGTTGAAACTTTGGTCGCTTCCATCATGTACCGTGTATTTTCAGTTTCTTGATTATTTGATCTTTCATATAGAAGTAGATTGCTTTATAATATATGGAAGGGGTTTGTTATTTCAAAATACTAAATTTTGAATGTGATGACCGAAACATGGGAAAAAAGGTGTAGGATTCTCTGTTTTATTTCAAAAAGTTTCAGTTTTTGAATGGCGAGATCAGTAGGCTTTGCTACAACACAGAAGCTCTCAGCACTTCAGCACCTTAGTTTGAAGCCTGGTGGACTCCAGAGTTGCCCTTGTGTTGCATGACCAAGCAGATTTTTAAAGCCTCTACTGCTGCTCTGCTTAACAGATAGTGCTAGAGATGAAAGTTCTGCTCTGGTCTGGGTACTAGACTGGGGAGTGTGATGTGATTCTCAATAAACTGAGTTTGACTCCTTGTGTTTTCTTTACTTACAGTCTTTGCTGGAGGGATTAGGATCAGTGATGAGAGTGGAAGAGCGATCACTCACTGGCACCTGGGATGTAAACACTTTGAAGCGGTGGAAATGGAAGACTGCACAATATCCAAGCAAAGGTAGGTGGAATAAGGTGGCTGGTGTCCTTATTGTTGTGGACTGCTGAAGCTTGATGAATAGTCTTAATTAAAAATGCAAAAATATGTGCAAGATTAAAAATATATTGTTGTTCTATGTGACAGATCTGGTATCTGGCACAACCTACAAGCAGTAGCATTTAGCAAAGGTTGCCCTGCAAGAACTAGACTGGTGTTATTTCTCTAATGGCTTGTTTTGCCTTCGAGTGTTAAAAGGCTTGAAATCTCTCTGGAGGTATCTTTGTCCAGCTAGAAGTGGCTGCTTCATGAATTCACACTTGTGACACAGACTGATTTTGTTCAGTGCTGATGAGTTGTGTTAATCTAAGTTGAAGCCTGTGCTGCAGAAAATCAGAGAGCTGCAGTTAAAAATCCCCCCTGTAATCAGCTTGGAGGCCTATGTGGATGTGATTAAAGTTTGGGCTGACGCTCAAGTCAAATGCTGTGGGTGACCTCATTTCATTTCTCATTCCAGGTAGTTACTTGGACTTTGTCCTTCCTGTCACTTACATATGTATATGTGCCTTGTAAAAAACTTGCAGAGGTTTTGGGCTGGGCTGGGTGAGGGTTTAGAGCTCTACTTGAGCTGCAGCTAGGAACTTGCTGTTTACTCATGATGAAGAAAAGGGGCATGACTAGGTAGTCATTCCACCTTTTCTGTGTGAGTCAGTGTGTGAAAAGTAGATGAATTGTTGTACATTTTAATATTATGATTGGGTGCATCTTATGCTCCATACTACTTATAGCTTGAGGGAGGAGAATCTGCTCAAACACCAGCTTTATGGAAGGGATGAGTTAAAACTGTTGAGCTACATTTGTAACTCATATGCAAATATGTACCTTTGAGTAAAGCTTCTTTAATAACTTATCAATGTTTTTGTGTTTTACAGGAGTCTCCAAAACTACAGAGATCTCAGAAAACTGCACAGTAACTGTTCAGCCAAAGGAAATAAGGACTTTCTTCGTGTACTTTCAAGGTCAATAAAGTTCAACGTTGTATTCCCGGAGTGAATATGTAATAACTTCCGATTTTTGTTTCAAGATATGAATGATGATCTCAAAAAATTATTCCACTGTTAATAAAAAAAAATAGGCATTTTATAATAAACTCTAAATTTAATTAAACCGTTGGCCTGAGTTGCAGGTATTTTTGTTGGTTAATTATTCACAACTCTTTTTTTGTTCTGAAACATGTTCAATTCAAAATTGACCTTGGTGTTGCAGTACAAGCATACTGAACATTTTTGTGCTTGCTCTGGGTGATTTTAAATTGCTTCTAGGATGCACTGTGGAGCACTAACAAAGTAATATTAGTCCTACAGTCTTGAATTGTTTTTCTGATTGATGATGATCTGGAGAGTCCTCTCTTAAGGTCTTTGTTGTTAGAGATGTGACTTCTAAGACACAGAAATGTGATTTGCCAAGTGATGTTGTGTTTCTGCATGCAGGGAAGGACGAATGCCTGTCGTGTGTCAGCTACTTTGGGCCACAACTTCTGCTTTGCTGTAAACTGAAATTAAATGTACTGCTTGTATTCCTTTGCACAAAGTTCATTGAAATTGTGTCTCCTAAGGCTCAGAACCAATTGGGTTGCTTCACAGTATCCTCATCCTGGATGTTCAGGCTTGTGTTCCGGGTAAATCGCAGCTCGTCAGTTGACAGATGTAGTGCCACATGGCCAGTAACTAACTCCTCCTGTCACCTGAACCAGGAACACTATTCTTATGACACTGTGAAGGTTCTTACTTCTCAGGCTCAAAAAATGTGCACAGTGGTGGCAGGAAATGTTTCATCAGCATCAGCTTGAAGTTAATTACGGAGGACTGTTTTGAGGGGTTAAACTGGCAGTAGGTGCTAATTTGAAGCAGCAGCAGAAGGCAACTTGGACTGTGGTTAGCTTTCCTAATAGCTGGGGTGTATTTGTGTCCAAAGGAGAAGTTATATTTTAATTTTTTCTTCATAGCTCTAAACAATGTGGAGTTGTAGAATCTGATTCTGTTCACGTGCCTTTGGGCATCTCTACTTATTTTACTTACTCACCATGAAGATGCACGTAGCTGAGATGAGAATCAAGTTAGTCACTTCACGGCAGTGGTAATGGTGAATTATGCTCGGTGCGACACGACAAAACTGTATTTCTGACCAATGAACTGTAAAACTGAGAGATTAAACGTATAGGTATAAAAAAAAAGGAAAATAGGTGCCTTTTCAGTCAGTTAATAATTCCAGATCTAGAATCATGTGGAAATGACATATTACTGAGGTAATTGTTCTAATTTACTTCAGCAGCTCAGCAATAATTTCTTCCATGTGGAGGTACCGTTCAAGAACAAAGGAAACAGAGTGAAAGGGGCTCTCCCAGAATAGCTGTTGTGAAATAGTTACGCTGGAAGAGCAGCTCTGGTGGTCAATTTTTCCGTGTAGGCAGCTTGTGCGTACTCACTGGTCGTATCTCATTAAAATCACTGCAGAAGCTGCCACATTCAGTTATTGGATGAAGAAAGGTTGTTTCATATTTTCTATAGGTTATTTTTCATACTTGGTTATAAATATTCAGTGATACGCCCATTTAAGCTGCCCTGCTGCAGTGAAAACCATTTTCCTGCAACATTAAGCCCAAAGGGGAGGTTTATAGCGCTGTAACTAGGATGCAGTAAAGCACGATGGCAGCTGGGTTTTGTTGTGTTTTGTGCATGTAGTTGGGAAATGAAATATGCTCAGCTAAGTCATTTTCCTTGCTTGTACATCTTTCCTCATTCCCTGCTTGATTACACCATGTAGTATGATGGGTATACCGTGTAGGTTACACAAGGGTACGAGTATAAATCTTATTCTTGTGGCCAAAGGGGCTGGAAACGGCAAGTCATGCTTGTAGATTATAAAAATTGAACTCTGTCTTCAGTGGGCAGTTGCATGGTCAATCCTGGCCAAGCAGTAAAGGATCCTACAGCTGCTACCTCCGAGCACTGCTTTCCCGCATGTCGGATCGATACGTTTCTAGTAGACTGTGTTAGAACAAACCCTACAAAAACCTTCTGCGTGCAGGATACTATAAACAGGAATACCTTGTTACCAGCTTATTTATCTGTTGGGGTGTGTTTCTACTTCAGTTTGTGGAGACTTTCTGATTTAAATGAAAAACAAAACCACAGAATATTTTATCTGGAGTTATTTCAGTGCAGTTGGCTATCGGGGAATCATTTGCCAGAGTCAAATCTTGTATTACACCGGAGGCATTCAAGACTCTGGTCTGTAAAAAGCATGGCACTCCTGCTAGAAGATATCATTGCATATGTTATACGTTGTTTTTCCTGTGAAATCTCAACCCAAGCAAAGGGAAGCTGTCAGGCATTCAAATCTCTGAAGGGGGACCCATTTAGTAATCATACTTTTTTTTTCCCTCACATGTGTTGAGATAGCGAGGAGGAATATTGCAGTGCTACATCAACACTTGATAGAAATCAGGCCACTCTGTACTGAAATGCTGCTTCGAACCACACATCAGATAGATGGGACACGCAAAAGAAAAGAGGGTGGGTGCAGTGTTACAAGCAGAGGAAAAAGTCAGACAGGTATGCAGCCTGTGTAAATAAGCTGTTTTTAACTTTGGCTGGAGTTAAGGAAGCAGCAGTTAGAGAGTGGAAGAGTTGGGAGGAGACAACAGAGCAGTGTGGGGAAGGAGGGCATGTGACGAGCAGTCAGAGTGAAACCGGTGTAAGAAATGTGAAACTCGGGCGCTTCTGCTAACAGTTTGGTTTTGTTCACAGCTCCTGGCTGCAGACCCTCTGAGACGCTGCTGTTCTTTCTGGGTCTTGTGGGAGATCAGTTCATTTTGCCTTGAAAGCCAAATTATATTCATTCCATCATTCTATGTAATTTTGAGGAGTAGGAACACAAATGACCTTGAGAGTTGGTGGAGTCCTGTTTGTGTCCAGGGACCAAGAGTGGCTCCCAGTAAACCCTATTTTACCATCTCCTTTACCCATGTCCAAGGCCACTTTTTCATATTTGCTCTAGAAAACATATTTTCTCTCTACATCAGGTGAAAAAATCATTTGCACTCTTAAAAATAATTTGGAAGTTGTGATATCCACGACTGGCATATTTGCTTTGTCAGCCCGTTTGTGCTGTGGAGCTGTTTTTCCTACTGAGATGTGCTTTGTTATTCACAGCTGGAAAAGAAATCAGGTGAGATTTTTCTGTGCTACTAAGTATGCCAAGAAGAGTCCTAGAGTCAATATCAAGGTTTTGGTGGTTTGCTTTGGGTCATAGCTGGACAAAATTAATCATGTGTAAGTATCATACAGAACAACTAGAACACCGGTGACTGTCATGAGGAGTTACGAGCTCTGTTACATTGAAGTTCAACACTGGATAAAAACCCCAGGTGATGGCACGTTTTCCACCTCGGGTTTGAGTTGGAAGAAGGGAAGATTCATGAGTCAGGCACGACAAAGTTCAAACTTCCATCTTCACCAGAACTTTCTTCTGACACACCTGCAATTTTCTAAAGTGTTTGCTATGATTTGTAGAAAATCTAGAAAAAGCAACTATGAGTTACAACTTTTTTTAAAAGAATCTGGTAACATGACTTTGATTTAGTACCTCAGAATTTTGTTTCCAGTATGAAAATACCAGATTAAATTTTCATAACAAATAAATGTAAACAGTTTCTGCTCCATCTTCTCATTCCAATGCCGCAGAATTGCAAACTCTTTTGACTACCTTGAGTTTCACACATGCTCTCCTTGATGCTGCTGTAGATTAATAAACTTTCTCAGCTGACAGTAGCACCTCAAAAATGCTGCTGTCTCCCTAACACTTGCGTTACAAGCTCTCAAGCAAGTCCGACAGGTGGGTAAAGAGGAGAAAGGGGATTTATGGTCTCTTGGTTTAAAAGTTTCCAATGTAATTTTCAGTATGCCTCCACTGGAGTTCTTTGAACGCCACGAAGAAAGGTTTGGGGAAGATGGATTTGTGTAAAGTATCTGGAAGAGAGAGTGGCTGTAACTCTCTCTGTCTCTGCAAGAAGAGAGCACTTCTGTGCAATCATCTCCAGCACACAGGAGAGCCAAGGTTCACATTTTCAAAATCCAAATTCAACGATGCAGTGTCCAAGGTTAACTAAGATGATGTTGCAGAAAGAAAAGAAAACTTATAGGCTCTTTCTGTTGTAGATGCTTTCCTGACCCACATAGTTGATTTGTGTGAAGCAGTAATTCTGGCAACTTTTTTTACTTAAGAAATTTTGACACCGTATCTTTCCACCCACTAAGTAGTACTGTGGTGACTGTTTATCAGGCTGTGTTGTAAAACGGTCGGTAGAATGAAGTAACCAGGGCTAAAAATAAAATTTTTTCCCAACCCCTTTTTTCTCTGCCCTAGTTCATTTCAGCTCTGACAGTAGATGCTTTGGATTACAACCAAGGCATCTTTCAGGGTAAGTATGAGCCGCTATCAGCACTATGGAAAAAGCTTCACCTAGTTTCTAGACGACAAAATATTCTGCAAGCTTGAGCTGCTGGCTGCATAGCTCAACAGCGAGTGCAGAAATGTAGATATTTAAATACAAGAGAAACTAGTTTTTCCCTTGAAATTGCACATGCATACTTCATTTATTCTACAGTACCAAAGATAACATGACTGTCAATGCTAATGGAATCATTTAATATAATTAAATAATATACATAAGGATAAATTAATTGCTTTCGTATATCCTTTCTTTCACTTGAATTTAAAGGTGTTTGTTACATCCTCACTAGCTCTAAAAGGTAATAACTAAGTCACCTGGGTACCATCAGAAATGGGGATAACCTCCAGCACTTTGTGACATTTATCTTTGCTGTTGCATCATTTCTGAGTTTACTTGGTAGTCTAAATGGCACTGGAAACTGCTTCTGTAAGGTAGATACTGAGAAGCAAGTGAGCTGATGCATCATGCTTTTGTTATTGACAAATGGAAAGGAACAGTGAGTGATTTAGGCCTTAAATGTGCCTGTGTCTTCTTTACAAATGATAGTTCAGCTCTTCTGCACCCCTGCTGCTAAAACATGATGTTAGTTCTAGGAAATTTTGCCATGGACAGATTCTTATCATGTTCTTCATGTAACTGATTCACGTTCCCAGCATGTTCTATTTGGGGGTTTTTTCTTGCGTTTTTAAAGTTCTCTCATCGCAATTTCGATGCTATCCAACTGAATGTGTTTATGGGACAATTTTGTCTGGCCTGGTACTTTTATATTTGAAATACCTGTCCAGGGAATAACTGGGTAAGTTGAGGAAACGGAAGCAATGTTTTGTCTCCTACTTCTGTGGCCAGGCAATATAAGTAATTCTGAGCTGGAGCCAAAAATCAGTGCTGCAGAACATTCCATAAACATAGATGACAACTGTATGTTGTTTAATTTTTTTTCAATAATTGAAGGTAGATGAATTTCAACATTAACCTATAACTTGATGACGCAACTATAGATCATTTTATTTAACCTATGCTTGTAATCTTCCTGAAACAAGCCTCAGTTAATATCCATGGCACTGGTATTGCATTAAAGCAGCTGCACCCGTAGAGGTACTGGTGAGATGCATTGCATAAAGAGTCCTGGATTGTTTCCCATGGATGTTGCAGGATGTCGGGGCCACTGCGAGTGCGATCTTCAAACTCAGCCTTTCTCCATTGCTCCTGCCAATGGAGCTACGCTACTGGTAAGGCAAAAGTGGGAAAGTACTTTTCACAGGAGGGAAGAATTGAGGCAAGATTTCAGCAAGATGACAATGAAATGGGTGATAAATAGAGAGAGGAATAATACTTGACATCAATGTACAATCATTATCTGTTTGGTTTTGGGTTAAGACCCATCAGGTTGGCTGGGAGAGGCTTCTGACAAGCATGAACACAGGACCTAAAGCCATCTCATCTTCATGAAATGCCTTGAAATGAAGCATTGCAGAAATGCAATGGCAAACGGTCACATGAGACCACTAAATATGGAAAAGCACTTCTTTTTGTCGTATCAGAAGAAAGGCTTATCTAGTGTTGAAAGGCAATCAATTAGGATACAATTTAAAATTTAAAGAAGAAATGTTCTGATTTCAGATGGAATGGCTGAACTCTAAGCCAGACACATCTCTGATGGGAGCAGAGGGAAAATTTGGGTTGCATTTAGGTTTTTATTGTCCTCACCACATAACGGAAGAGGAAGTTAAGCTATAAATCTGTCATGCTTTCATTTGTTGTTGCTGATTGTCAGCAAAGACACCCTGATGCAAGTGCTAATAATCCTGCGTGATGATCATCATTTCACTGAAGCTCCTTTTAGCAATGTGTTTGGGCTGCTTAGGTAAGTGCTGGGGGTTTATTTTGTTTTATTTATAGTTAGTCATCTGTAATTCTTGAGTTGGATTAAAAATACAGTATATGCACCTCAAATAGTTTCGTGAGAGAGTCAAGGAGAATGTTAACTGTATTTTCGTGATGCTGAAATCAAAATTAAAATGCATGGGGAATCAAAAAACATTTTCACGAAGAGATTGTTGTAGAAAAAAGTGTAGAGGAGCAATTGTACACTTTGACACCCAAAATGATATTAGTTTAATGCCAGTATCATTTTTCTTAGACCTCCAAACTTCTACCGAATGTAGAACTTTGAAATGTTAAGGAGATTTTCTTCTCCATCGCATAGATACTGAAATATAAAGCAGATAAGGTTTCATTGTTTCTTATTCAAAACAAATTGCACTGGATTATACTGAAGGTGTTCACCACAAATGTAAGAAAAAATGGAACATAAGAGAGCGATTAAGAGGTATTAAGCAAGAGCAAAAAGGATTTTTTCAGTGATGTTTTACAGACAGACAGTAAAGTCATAGGACAGAAACTTAGCACAGCTTATAGCACAATTGTATTTTAAACAACAAACCAAATGACTAAAAATACTGAAATTCATAATCAATGCTTTGACACTTGAACAGCTTCTGAGTTGTCATTTACACACTCTGTCAATTCTTTCCTTTATTTGTTCTGCTGCTTTTATTACCCCTATACTGTCCATATTGTTCTCTGCAAGTTGTTGAGTGGTGCAGGGTGGAAAAACCAGGAGTGCTTCAGTCCTCTAAGTATGATGAATATGTGGCTTTTTCTAAGGGAGTTTATTTGCATAATTCCGATAAAACTTCTCAGATGACATTTTAGGACCAGACAGGGGCAAAATCCTCCCATTACTTATATGTTGGTGTGCAATTTGCCTAAGCTACAAAAAGGATAAAATTTGGCGGAAAATCACGTAGTTTGCTCTCATTATTAGTAGTTCTTCACTTTAATACTATAAATGCTAGAAAAAAAGGAAATTAGAATTCTTCACACAGCATATGAAACTCATGGTCTCAGCAGTCATGGGGATAGATTTAATAGGTTTAGCACTTTTGTGATGAGCATCAACGTCATTAGAATAAAAAAACATTATCTGATATCCACACAGTAGTTTCACTTCAGAAGAAAATATTCGGTGCAGTATTGCACAGTATCTCATGTAGATCACTTTGCATGTGGACAGTGAGGGATAAAGAGGAAGAGGAAAGTTTGGTTTCTTCTCATACTGTCCAAGTCAGCCTTAGCTAAAATCCAGGCAACAGACTTGGTAACTGTGGTCTGCACGACAGATTTATACTTACTATACCAGGGATGTGAATTTGACACTAAGAACCGCTTGTCAGCAAAAACTTAATGAAAGAAGTTTAAATGGAATTAAAGAACCGCCCTCAAAAGTGCTGCACGTTTGTCACTAGCTAGAAGCAGTGGAAGACAAGAACTCCTACATGGTGACAAAAATTCTGGTGGATTTTTCTTTCACCTTGATGTAGCTTTCACTATTCGCAGATGAATCATTCCGAATTACTCCTTTTGGTCATTCTTCATCTGGCAGATCAAGTGTTTAATATCCTTCAGACTCAATCTCTTTTTATTTTCAACAAAAAGGTTTTATAAAAGTAAGCCTATCAGTGAGTACACAGAAAAAATCTTCATTTTTCAAGACTGAGGGCTTTAACACATCAGACTGAAAGTTTCCTTTAAGCAGAAAGTGATTGCCATTGTTCAAGGGAAAAGTGGGTAGTAACTAATCTTAAAAATTCATTTCATAGTGATCGTACAGTATTAAATTATTTTAAATACTGTGATTGTAGACATTACAGCTGTAATGTAATCTCTTAGCTGCTTTAAATTTCAAATCTATGTGTATTTCTCCACTAGCTATAGGTCCCGAGAACTTAACCGTCATCCAAACACCCACGAATATACATCTATCAATTGGAGACAACGCTGAAATTGCCTGTGTTTGGGAAGAACCTGTTGTGAGGTATAGAATAAGCTGGTATCTCATTAATAAGGAGAATATCACCAAAAGAATATTATCCAGACTTTTCTATGTACACAACGACACCCATCAACACAAGAATGTGCTGACGATAAAATCTGCCAGTGTAAATGACACTGGATTTTACTACTGTGAGATAATTATTGAAATACCCTTCTGTAAGAAAGTGTGTGGAAATGGGACAACAGTGATTGTTGAAGAGAGAGGTAAGCTAGCAAGAACATATGTGTGCCATTTAACTTGTCATCATCAAATTTCTTCAGTTTGAACTATTTTATACATTTCCTCCCTTTCCCACATCCCTCCCTCAAAGCTGTGGATCTCAGGATGCACAAGACAAACACAGAGAGGACCTGAATGGTTCTTAATGACAATTGACTCAAGCTCTCTGCCTTAATACTCTCAACTGTAGTCTATGTTTTCTTCTATAAGGATTTGCTGATAGGAATTATTAGTTAAGATTTACTAAAAAGCTGTGCATCAGCTGCATATTTCACAAAAGACCCAAACACAATTCCTCATCCGAAGGGACTTGGCTAGGTGTGAGACAGTCAATGAATTTGCCTTGTGGTAAGAGTGGCAAAACCAATCATCTTGTTCAGTAATAAGTACCCTTTACTAACAATTTTTATATTTTTCACTACAAATTCTTATTAAAAAATGGGAGGTAAATCAATATTGAAGATAGAACAGTATGGGCTCTATATTTGTACAGCTTTGTGTCCATAAAGTTGTTAGACAAAATGCTTTTTATAGTCTGTGTCTCCTTAGTTATATGGTAACCTTTACAGGGGAGAAAATTAAGGTCTCTATTCTGAACTAAGCATTGAAAAAACATTAATAAAATGAGTATTCAGACACAAATTTTTCAGCAATAGGAGTGAGGTATGTTTCACCTTAAATTCTGAAAAGAATGCAACATACCTAGAAAACAATTCACCTCACTTCTGTTACATAACTGTCTCTGGATACTCTGCAGTCTTGAAGATGTTGATCTCTGCCTCTTTCTACCTCTCAAGCGCAGAGAAAGACTAGGGAACTAGCTCTGACCAGACCTTTAACGTTATCAAACATCACTCGTGTATCAACTGGTCAAGTCATGGGAAGTAACCTTTCCATCCAGCCAGCACAGTCCAGTTAGGGACACTATTCTACACTACTGGCTAACTGATAGTCCCAAGGGAGGCACAGAAATTATCAAAGATTTAGAAAACATCAGTGGCAAAGAATGGCTGAAGTAGCGTTTAAAAGGAGGGGGAAATACATACAAAAGGCTGTTAGAGTTAAAATAATCTGAGCTCCTAAAATGAGTTGTGAGCTGATCTCCTGCTTGGTCAAGTAGTAATAGACTTAAATATAAGCCGAAAAGACTCAGATTAGACACTGAAGTGAAAAAAATGTCAACCAGCAGGAGCTATAGGAGGGTCTGATGTTAATGGTCATGCCTCAGGAATGGTAAAGTCTAGATGACCTTGTGCTAGGGTGAGCGAAAAAAATCACTCCTGAAGTCACTTTTTAATTTTATTCTATTTTGTATCTTTGAATAGTACATAATTTTATTTGAAATGTGTAATTGCAGAAGCTCACTCACTGAAAAACACAGATTTAGCACTATGGGCCGTCATTCCTTTCTCAGTGGCAGTGGGAAGCTTGTATCTTTGCTACAAAAAGAAACAACACTCAAAAGTTTCTGGTGAGTGACAGTATTTCATTTAACGTATACTTTCCAAGTTAGATGTTTGTTTTGAGATGGCTGGATGGCTGCGCTTACTTAAGAGTTGTTGCTAAGAGGAATTTTAAGGTGTAACTTTTGCACACCTAGTCCTGACCTGCTACAGGCACCTCAAACTCAGAGGAGGGGTCAGAAGGCACAGCTTGTAGTTCAAGTAAGTGTTCTTGCAGCCACTTGCTTCTATTATTTATCTTTACAGAAAAGAGTAACAATTTAGGCTGACCTGTCTAGGATGTCGAACGAATATCAAGTCTGATCGTTTCTCAGCAGACTGTGAAAGCGAGGAACCAGAGCTTCACTCTGCATAAGTGTCTTACTCTGGGTTGTGACACCTGGAAGTGACATCTCTAGGTTGTGACACCTGGAAGCGACATCTGAAAGACCTGATTTCAGGGACTTTATTCTGAGCGATGTTTTTTAAGCTGTGAATTTTTAAATTAATTATTCATTTTTGTTTGTTGCAAATGAAGAATGGAAGAAGTCACAAGAAAAAAACAGTGAACAACAGGGGTAAAGGACAAGTATAAATGTCGGGCATCTGCAGGTGATGGGTACACATCCGTGGCACATAACATAAGGCAGCCTCGTAACTAACAAGCATGAGTATTTTGGTTGTAGTGTGAGGCTTGCTCAGCTTGTGAGCTGTCAGGAATACAGGTGAAATATCTATGACTTGAGGTGCAATTGGAATTGCAGATTAAAAAAGCAGGGGGAGGCAAATGAAGGCTCCTATTTCAGCCACTGGAGGTGACACAGGCATAGATCTTGAGATCTGTATGAACTGACCTGGTGTAGGTGTCTACTTAAGGGTGAAGTGATCAGGTCTCTTGATCAGTTTCCATGGCACAAACTACCGATTGTTTAAGAGGTGCTCAGAAACCTGAAGGTAGCTGTTTCCATCTGCAAGCTGAATACTGCTCCGGTGCCTGTCATCAAGACTAGCTACACAAGAGCTCTGTACTCTTCATTTCAGAGCTTTAGAGGGCTCTGCTGGAGTACCAGTGTGACTCTGGAGGTGGACAGTAAGCAGGCGGTGACTGTAACTTGTTTTTCGCTAAGGCTCTGCACAACTTCCCGTGCCGACAGGAAGGCATCAGGAGGAGCAGATGCTCGAAGTTGCAGAACTTCACGGGAGAAACGAATCCCCCAATGAAGCAGCTGAGGAAAGGTCATCATGTAGTTCTGCTGAATGGGTGAGTGGTTTGTATAAAGACTCTTGCTGTGAGAGTCCTTCTGACTTTCCAAATGAGGCACTGGGGAGTGCGCTGAACAGAAAGCACAGAACAAGCTGCTGTTCCTAGAATGGCATCTTTACCACACATGAGAAAACTTTAAAGCAAAAAAAAAAAAAAAGTTTTCTTGCAAGAGACAACATGCAGACATAAAAATAAAATATATTTATGTAGTAAGAAAGTATTGAATTTTTTTGTTGTATTTAATGACACTCCAAAATTGCCATGAGAACCGGGCAGCAAAAAGAGGAGAATATCAATATAGAAACTGAGTGAAAGAAGTGTGGAAGTAAAAAAAGGGCAGTGAAGTCCCTTTACACATAATTGTATACCAAGCTAAAGGGGCTTGGACCAACTTCAGCTCCTGGGGCCATTAAAGCTGGCAACACTTGCTGAGAGCGAGTAGCAGATTTCAGACAAGCTCCTTTTTCCAGGCAGTTATTAATTTTTTAATTACATTAAAACTTAAAATGGGCGAGGGAAAGAAGGCCTAATTTAATCCCTAATTTTATCCCTCTTGCGTAGGCAGGTGCAACTTCCATTACAATTGTCTGGGCAGGGTTATGCATGTTCCACAGAGGTGATGCAAAATGCTAAAGCCCATGGTCACAATGGCAGTTATCGAGTTTATAGCTTCTTGAATTCTCCCGTTGGAGAACCCGGCTTCAGTCTTGACTTGGTCATATTGATACAGAAATCATGGTGGCAGAGGATATCAGGATGCAGGCAGTAAAACAGTGATATCTTTCATTGTGCAAGAGTCATTCTAAAAAAAGAAAATGTATCGCTGCGAAAATTAATTCCCCATAATATGTAGATTCCCATTGAAGCTACGAGACTTGTTTTTACAGGAGATACTGTAGTGGAAAATTTTAAAAATACGAGGCATGAGATAGTCTGGTCGTAGCAATAAAATATTCTAAGTACTAGCTATAAATGGATAACTCTTCTACTTGTTAATATTTAATGGAGGCATAAGAAAATGAGGTTGAGAATGAGAAAGTGAGCATCAGAGGTGGTGCAGAGTGCTCATTAGTAGCCATTAGTTGCTCAGGGTTTGTATGGACAACAAGACTCATCCCGAGGATGTGTGAAATATAAAAGGTCTTTCGCTGTTGCTTTATAATTTAGCACGCGTTAGCCACAGTCACATCTCATGATATAGGTTCAGTGTTTTACGTAACAGACCTTTTTGCTATTTTAATAAAGCAGAAAGAGTGATTTCCTAGTGGTGTTCTTTTACATGTGAAAGCATAATTGGATCTCATAAATCACACAAGAGATCCAGTAGATTAGTAAAGCCAGCACACATGATGTGGATGGACACTGTATTTCAAACACATTAGGCTGGTGGTGACAAACAAATATCATGTTGTCTCTGTAGCTGTGCTCATTGCCTTTCAGTTCTGTTGCAAAACATGATCAGTATAATTTATTATTTTTTTCTGCTTGTGCCAAACTAAGTCTCTAAAAAGTTCACACTAGCTTTTTACATTGCTTACACCTTTTTTTTTTTAAGCTTGGAAATTTGCTGGGTAGATTTGGGCAGCGTTTCTAGAACAGTGTGTGTGAAGGTTCTGTACGCCTCTGCAAGGCTATTTACAGTCTCCAATTTATGCCATGTTTTTTACCAGTTCTTGGGGTTGTGAAAGTAATTTTGTATCACAGAACTTCCACCAAGGCATGGATTTTATTCTCACCTGTATCGTATGGCGTAACATCACTGAGCAATTAGGTCAGGTGACAAGACACAGCTCCAAGTATCTAAGTCAGCTCAGCCTGAGAATGAACATCCCCATGGCAAAGCTGGCTGCTGTAGTTGTGCTTGTATATATAGCACTTGTTTCTCTCTCTCTGGAGTGGAGATTCATTCCATATTTCCTGAGCTGAGATGCTCAGGGAGTGTACCCCAAACAGTTCTGCCAGCTGCAGGGGAATTTGGCCCCTGAGGGAATTCTTGGAGCTGTTGATGATTTCTTTTCATTGCTAAATTCTTCAGGTTCCAGCCCAGATCTAAGCTCTACTGTAGCATTAGAGTAAATTTCCAGCTCACGGAACTACACAAAACACACCTTCCTGAGGGGATCTGGTTGTGTAGAAATGCATAGAAGCAGCATCCAAATTAGTTGGCTGTACCTACCATGACAGGTTTGACATTCAGCCAGCAGGTACCTCTCTCTTTTCTGAACACGATTCATTAAACAAAAAATAGTAAAACCCCATAGAAAAGTGTAAGTGTGAAGACAAAAAAGCTACCACTTCATGACTGCCACCTTTTTATTGTTTTATGCCATGTCAACTTGAGAAGTTGACTTATGTCTGTGAGCACAAATCCTTCTGCACATTCCAGGGAGATCTCTTAATTCTCGTGTTTTACTAAAGCACTTACCCGAAGATCCCGTATCTTACATGTTCTTAGATAATTAAAACAGGCTGATTTTCACACAGCCCAGAATAACACCTGAATACTGCAGCAGTTTGCTAGTTTACTGCAGCTAAAGAGCATCCACTCAGAAGGATAATGTGATACATGTGTGTTACCCACTGTACTAAAGCTTTTTGGAAATATTGGAGTTAAATAATTATAGGGATAAAAAGGCTTTGCCATTTGAGATTTCATAGAACCTGGTTTATGCCGGAACTTGACATCTTTGTTATTCTAAATAAGTACTTTGTGCCTGGTACCTAATTAACTAAGAGAATTGAATCCAAACATGGGGAGACTTTGCCTTTCAGTGCTAATACTGAGACACTCTTGCCCTCTGAAACTGGAATTCCATGGCACATTTTTCTCTCCATTCTCTTGGGCTGTGCTAGCTTCTGTGTCTTGGGTAAAAGTTCATTTTAAAGAGACTTTATGGGAAAAAGTTATTTTGACTGGAGTTTTCTTTGCTTTTTAAGGCTATATCTACACTTTATGAATCACGTGATTCTTTTCTGCAATGAATCAAGAGGAAAAGATGACAAGTCCACCACAATTCTTGTATCCAGAATAGAAAATCCCACAAACTAGGGCAGTTAAAAAGTCTAGAATGAGACAAGGATCTGCCAAAAACTTTGACATTCAGGACTAAAAGGATGTCGTAAACGAAATAACCATGAAACTGAAAATGGATTACACCAGTTTCCTGTCAGAATCATGCCAGCAGGACAATATACAAAAAAAAAAAAGCTTGGTTCCAAGAAGTCACTAACAAAACACGGCAAGACGTCTGAATTTGTAGTGTACGTCATTTTAGAAGACTGCTTTCAACTCTTCCCTCCGTGTCCAGAAATAATAAAAGCTCTATTATCATACTTTGAAAAATCATCTGGACCAAACAATGTCCTCCAACAGAAGCATTTCTTCAGGCAGCCCATGTGTAAAAGGCAGAAGGTAGAGAAAAGACGCACATGGTGGTAATCATTTGACCAGCTAGACAGTACTACGCATAGGATGAAGTCTGATCTCCAGTGTTGACCACATCGTAGCCAGAGTGGTTTGCCAGAAAAGATTATATTCCCGTGGAAAGGCACTGTTAGTATTAATTCATGTACACACTAGGACAAGACTTCCAGAGAAGGTAGTCGCCTACACACAATGAAATACTCAGTTTAAACGAAGCTATATATATATTGTTATGACGTATAATTATTGTCTAACTGGTGGAGGAAGGATACTTGGAGGAGATGGGAATGTTAACACTTGTTTCACTTTTTAAAAAAAAAAAAAAAAAAAAATCGCTGAAGTGAAATCCAAACTGAAAATGTAAGTAAAACCTGGCTTCCAAGGTCTGAACAGAGGTGAGGAGTATTAACAGCAAAGCTAATGGCAGTTGTCCAAGGGCTGCTGAATGCTGCGAGCAGATAGCTATATCAGGAATATATTTGTGTACCAGGTTTGTTCTATCTTCCGTCAAGTTAGTCAAGAGCTTAGCTGGAGGTTAGATCATCTTGAGAGCAAAGCAGGGAGAAACAATTTCACTGCTGAAGAGCTTTGTTACAGCTTGTACCTGAGCAGTGCAGTAGGCACAGCCCAGCTTTCCCAGAGTCCTTAAAAAACGTCTGTGTAGTCTCAATGTTTGACTGCCTTGCAACTCAATATTCTGTAATGAAATCTTTGAGGCCGTACAGCCGGGCTCGGGCTCGGGCTCTGTTGGTGCTACGCTGACTGCAGTTGGTAAAGCTACCTCTCAAATCGCTGTAGCTCGGCTGTAGCTCTCTGTTTGGTGTGGATCCTCTTTTCCTGGGCTGTTCTGTAACCTGTCCTGAATGCAACTCTGCAGTTAATATACTGCTGTCTGAAATATGCTATAAACACTGTACTGTGAACATACCCTGTACGAGAGAAACTATTTGCTTTGGTACATCTCATGCTATTTATGTATAAATTGAATAAAGCAAGAGGATTTTATTTTCTTTCTTTTGGAGTTCAGTCACTTAAAAATCTTCATGTTTTGTGTCCTGAAACTCATTATTTCCTTTACTAAAGGAAATAATTTTTTATTTCCTTTACTAAAGGAAATAAAGGAAACCTTTACTTTTTCCATGCTAAAACTCTTGCATGTGACCTATTACTTTGAGAAACAAACAAAACTCTGGATTTCCACAAATGCTGTAACTTTGTCCCTTTCACAAGAAAGTCACAATCAGTAGAAGGGGTGATAACCTTCAGCCCAGGGCCTTCATCAAGGGAGGTCTCAGTTACGCACCGGTGCTCTGGGTGCAATAAATTTTGATCGTTCCACGTATTGCTTGTTACTTTGTTTAAGCACAGTGAGGAAATGTAAAATACTCAGGGAACAGTTAAAGTAAAACTACTAAATGAGGAGATTGCCAACAAGCTATGGTTTAATAGTGTCCAAATCATATTTTCATTACAACACTATTTGGAAATTGTTGACTAAATATGGATTCCTACCAGCAAAGAATGCTGCCATACTAACAGCTACTCATATTTTGTGCGCTAACATAGCAATTTCCAACATCTGGCAACTGAAGGCTACACTCAGTTTATGAGGACCTGTTTTTGTCTATGGCTGACAGTGACTATGAGCCAAGGGAGCATTGTCCTACTCAGTCAAGAGACTGACACTTATGCATCATATACATCATCTCTGCTTCTGGGCCACTTGGGAAGCAACAAACTCTGATGAGCGTTTTCCGGGGCAGGCAGACTTTGGATTCTCTTCTTCATGGTTATTTTGACGGCTTTAAATCAAAAAAGAGTTCTGTAATTAACATCAGCACACATTCTAGTGTCCGGTATGATCTCAATTTTAACTGCCCTTTTAACTGCTCAGTATACAATGAGTCCATCTGCCTTTTAACAGAACTCGTAGGGAATCTCAGGCCTTTGCTTCTAGCCATTTTGGGTGGTTATTCCCTCCTGAACAGGCTGTTGCATTCCAGTTGAATTTGAGGTTCAAAGTCCTGTGTTAAACGCCCACTATAACAGGCTAGTTTAAGAGCGAGGCTCGCACAATGTATTCTAAAGCCTTGTGTGCGTTCTGCCGTGCTTTTAATGGCTCATCAATGTACTTTGCTTAGTCATAGTCCTACAAATAAGGCTCCCTCCCAGTTTCTGTCACGCTCGTGACCCTGGTTTGGAGAGCTGGCATAGTCGACTTGAGACTGCGGCCCTGAATTCTCTCTCTTCCTGCTCCATTGCACAATGATCCANATCTCAGTGGCTCTGCACTGGACTCTCTCCAGTAGTTCCCTGTCCTTCTGGAACTGGGGTGCTCAGAACTGGATCCAGTACTCCAGGTGGGGCCTCACCAGTGCAGAGTAGAGGGGGAGAAGAACCTCCCTCGACCTGCTGGCCACACTCCTTCTAATGCCTCCCAGGAGGCCATTGGCCTTCCTGGCCACGAGGGTCCATTGTTGGCTCATGGTCATCCTCTTGTCCACCAGGACTCCCAGGTCTTTTTCCCCAGAGCTGCTCTCCAACAGCCCCCAACCTGTACTGATCCAGGGGGTTGTTCTCCCCCAGATGCAGAACTTTACATTTGCCCTGATTGAATTTCATTAGATTTCTCCCCGCCCAGCTCTCCAGGCTGTCGAGGTCACGCTGGATGGCAGTATAGCCTTCCATCAAGGATTCTCAGTAGCAGGCAGGCTGATGAGGTGCTGATGAGGTGCCCCAACCGACATATGACAAAATTGTCATGTTTGTGTGTGATGCTATGACTAATGTTCCCATGCCTGATAATGGTGCTGTCAGAGCAGCAATGATGTTTGCTCGGTTGACTAAAATCTGTTTGAAACTTGATTTTATCTAAAGTGGTTTCTCTGTATCGCTGACATCAAGAACCACTGTGAAACTGCCACTCTTCTCAAAAACTCAACAGCTACAGCCCAGGCTTAAATCAACTTAAAGAAGTCTCAATTTGGCCAGTTAAGAACTAAACTCTCAGTTTAGAAACACTCCTGCATTAGGCAGGAGCAACTCTGGAGCTAGGCTAAATCTGTAGAGAAAAATCTGATCTATTCAAGCAGGAAGGGTTTTGTTAGAATTGTAATTCTTACCTAGTTTCTAGCATTGCTTGGGAAAGAAAAGCTGAAATCAATACTTTGAGCTAAAATGTTTTTACTTGCTTCTCTATTAAAGACTGCAATCTTCAAATAGATCCCAAATTTAAGGAAAAATACCATCCAAGGGGAAATTTAAGTGTGTTGTGGGGTCCACAGGGTCCATGTTTCCACTAACCTAGAGAGGATGGCTTTATTCTGCCTTGATGAACTAGGCTTTCAACCCCAAATGCCATTTTGTGTGCTGCATCTATTTCACCATCAGTCTTCAAATCAAGATATATTTCCACATCAATTGCCTCTCTCAATAAAAGCAGAAATAAACCAGAGAGTAAATCTATAAGATATCAGAATTTATTTTTTGCCATCGTGCTTGTCTTGGACAGTTACGATGGGGGTGGCCGTAAAGTTGTTTTTTTTCTTCTTATTTCTTTTAATAAGCGAGCTTGTCTCAGTATTTTATAAACAGGAAGCTACGCAAACAACTGACAAACAAATACGTAGATCAAAAGAGCGTTAACCAATTTCTCTGACCAAGAGAAAGAAGAGGTGATGATGTATAAATGCTTCTCATGTACGTTCGCTGTTACCTGATGATGTGCTTTGTCTTCTCCTAAGACAAGGGCCCACGAGCCAGGAATGTTGTATCTGTGCATTGCCTGGCTTAACGAGTTTGCAGTCCGTGGTTGGGGCTTCTGAAACTGCTGTGGAAATAAAGCATGTAAACAAGTAATAGGTATTGCTCCCTCTTTTACTTTATAGCTTTTAATTCTGGAAAGAGGAAAACCAAGATAAGCATCTCTAATGAAGACAGCAGAAAAAGGTCAGGTGTGAAGATGATAGACACTCTAAAAATACCCGTGGGCTAAATGGGTTTGCTTAGATAGAATAACTTTCCTTTCTCAGTTTATCAGTTGCACAATATTAAATAGATTTTTTTTGGTTTAAGTTTCTTTTTAAATGCAGACTAACCTTAACCTAAGGACTCCAGGTCTAATTTAAACAGAGACTGCTATTGAGCAAGAAAGGAAATGGAAAGAGTAGCTACCCTTTCATTCAAGCCCTGTGGGGAAAAAATGAGCTGGCTGCCTCCGGGTAGAAAGAATAACAACGAGTTTCTCACCTCACCTTCAGATCTGCAGCGTGGTAGCAAAGTTATGTGAGTGGTGGGCCTGGGCACGGAGCACGAGGGCCTCAGGCAGCCACAGGTCACTTCTGAGACACCCTAACCAGGAAAATTCACACAAATGGCCACTCTACTAAGCGCACCCAGTAGGTAGTCCATCTAGACTGATTTAAACACATTTAAAAGATACATTTTGGGCAAAATAACGCAACTCCTGTACTTATATCCACGACCATGTTTTCTCAATGCACTCAAGCATCCTCTGGCTTTAGGTAAGGGTCTGTTCATGGATGTCCTTGAGTCCCAAGGACTCTCCCAGTTCTATGTGGGTCCATTTTTCATTTCCCTGTTAGACGAAGGTCTTCTCTTTTTCTGATAAGTGAAACCTGAAGTTAAATTGTTGCAAAAACATGCTCTGCTTCCCATTTCCCACACCACCTCTCAATGTTTCTGAGCCTGGCACGCTCATTTTGCTGCCCTGTTAGCAGTAACAGGCCGATGTCAATGTTTGCCTACTGAAAAAACCCTCCTGTTGTGGTTTAAGAGTTAACAAATTGGGGGGGGGCACACAAACACCTGGTATTCCCTCCCCTTCCCTGCCACACTCTATAAAAGGAGAGGAAGGTTTGGCTTTCGTCCTTTCCTTTCTCTCGCCCTCGGCCTGTGCTGCTGTGGGACCGCAATCTAGCTCAGCTAGGCCTGGCTCCACGTGCTCTGCACAATCCATCTCCATCCCAGGACTGGTTTTGTATATTTTTGTATATCCCCCTTCCCTTAATATTTCCTTCTCCCTGTTTATCTGTTACCTATTAAATTTTGTTCATAGTCTTAACTTCCAATTTTGTGTGAGGCGCTTCCTTCCTCTTTTCCCTTTGTATCCTCCCTTGGGAGGGAAGAGGGAGGGAGAGAGGGGGCCCACAGCAACTGTGCTCTGTGGGGTTTGCCCTGAACCCTAAACGGAGACACCTCCTTACCAGTTGTGCTACACCCTGTGATCACTTTCTGGAAATCAAAAGCAGTCAGCTCCATGAAATGTTTGTGTCTGGGGAACTTCCACTCAATTAAATCGCCTTGTAAATTTTTCTGACTGTGTATATGGAGATCACCTCACACACAGTTCTGTGAGAGAAGGTCAGCCCTTCTCATTTCTTCAATATAAGTGTAAATTAATATTTGTAAATTAAAAAAAAATAATTTATTTTTATGGTGGACACAAAGTCTTTTCTTGAGGTGTTGCCAGAGCATGCACTCCACTGGAGGCCACTTTCTCTTTGGGATTCCTTCCCTCTGAGAAAATGGTTTTATACAACAAATGAAAAATAGTATTGCTTAGTTCATGAGAGCTTATTAAATACACTTTGCATATAAAAAGTCTTTTGAAAGCTTTCTTGGAATTGACTCAGTCATTCTTGTGTGTCTTCACCTCTCTCTAACACACAGGAACTTCCTTTCAAAGTTTCACTTAGTCTGTTCTACAGTTCACAAAACAACCATATCCTCTCACAGCTCATTCCTCTTTCTTTTTTTTTTTTTCAGTTTTTTTTTTTTCCTGTTCTTTCTAACCCTGCTGTAGAACCAACTTTTTATGATGGTGACCACAGCTCAGGATGATGGCCCTGTATCTGGGTGGGATTTTATAAGTCTTACAGTAGAACAAATGACAATTGGACAGCCAGTGTGAGACCAGCTGAGGAAGCGTGTACTTAGAAATCATGACTAAAGCGCTTGAGTGGACAATATTCTGTTACCTTAGGATGTGGCCTCTCTTCCTGTCATTAGAATAAAAAGTAGTCTTGGAAGCCTTAGTATCATGAACCTTAAGACTGAAATATATTAAAAAAAAAAACTTGTAAAGATTAGCATTCAGGAAATTATTCAATCAAGGACTGAAAACTAGACAGAAGTATTTACACTGTAAATATTCATTTATTGGCTGTTATATATTCATTAATTTTGCCAGGCTAATACGGCTATGTCTGGTGCACTAATAAATGTGTTTGAGAAGAGTCAATATACATTGATGAAAGCGTTTCCCATGGTACAGCTTTGCCTGATGTGTAATTATCCCAACTCTCAACTCAGAAAGCCTGGTCTTCCCCATTTTACCTACCTCCGAACTTCACTTAAGCAATGTGTGAGCTTATTAACTGCATCTGTGAAATACATTCTAAGGATTTTTTGAGAAGCAAATAATAACAAAATAATTAAAAGGTGTGTGTATATAATTTACAGAACCTGTACAGTGTCACTGTGCCTGTACGAGCTCCTGTCTATGTCTCCTCAGTGCCTCTGTTTAGTCTAAACTTTCTGTTTTGCAAAAGAATGTAGTAATTGCATCATTTAATCACTAGACATAACTACATCTACCTTGCTTTGAGGAAAGGAAATGACCTTTAAAAACTGTTAACCAGACTTAGAGCAAGTTTTCAGAAGCAGTGCAAAGAAAAACCTTGTTCTTTAGTAAACAAAGTGTGTTGAAACTCTAAGTTCAACAAACAATCCAGGACACCGGAAAATTTGAGGGTTTTGATGATTCTGTCTCAAGTGTGGAATATGCAATGTTTGTTTATGGTTCCGATGTTATCCTTTTGCAAAGAAAAAAAAACAAAGTGCTTTTTGTCCTGCTGCCAAGATACTACTTAAGAAAACCAGCAAATTCATCATTTCAGGTCGTGTTTTCTTCCTCCTGTGCTCCTTCCATTCAAATACTCAACAGATTTGTGGAAATTGTCCAAAAGTCCTTCTCACATAACTCCTGCACCTTTTGGAATAAGCTTTAAGAGATGATAAACACTCTTAGAAGTTTAACATTTCAGCTACCCCATTTCAGCTGGACGTACCACAAATGGCTCTTCAGAGTAGAGCTGGTAAATGTATTTATTCAGACTTTTCCAAAACAGACACTGCTGCAAAAAGCGTAGGTTAAAATTTATTCTCTAAGAGAAAATCAGTCACACAATTCTCACGTAAGCCTGAACATCTGGCCAAATGACATAAAATTTGAATGTATCTGAATTTTTTTTTTAAATTATGTGTGTGATAGCCCACATTTGCATCACATAAATAATTTAAACTTTTGGCCCAAGTTAGGAACAGCAAGACCCGATTCGATATAAACTCTCAATAAATACTCATCCAAGCTGTTTCCTGTACCACTCTTTGAAGAAAGAAACCTTAAAGAAGCAAATAATGGGTATTGTTTGCATTAATATAATAACATAAAATGAAGCAAGCCCACAAAAAATGGCTCCTCTCACTGGGGAACTGGACAGATGGTTTGGCACCAAAATACTGCTTGCTCTCCTGTGTGCCTCCTATTTGTACTCCGCTTTGTTTTTGCAAACAGTTGTAATAGTCTGTGCCTTGTGCACAGAATTGCTATTTTTAATGAAAAAACGGGCTGCAAGTAAATATTTAAACAGTACAAAACGTGTGAATTGAAAAGTCTGAGCAGAACTGATGTGTGTGCACAGGCATGAATACAAATACGACACATTAAAAAAAAAAAAAAAAAAAAAAAAAACCCAAACAGCAAAATAAAAGCCAGCCGGGCCACGCTACCATGGTGATCTTTCAGTTTGTAAAAATTCAAGCCCTGTGGTTTGTATTTGGAGCCGTCTTTTCAAAAACTGTGTGTCACCTGTGATGGCAGAAGAAAATGGGTCAAGAATGAGGACACCTTTTCTGTCAGGTTATGTGGCAAAGGTGTGGACATGCTGACATATCCTGTTGACTGAAGGTGATGATCTCCCCCTCTGCCTTTTCCAGGCACCTTTTATTCCCTTCTTCTTCATAACTAACACTGATGTTCATGATACAAAATCATGAGAATTCATGAAGTAGACATTAGATTTTCCTTTAGAGAGAGGAATTCATTTTTCTTTAATGGCCGTGTTTAATATCATCTCACAGAGACTTGTCAGAAAAGAACAAAGAAAAGTTCCTGCCGCTCGACACACCAGCGACTGCTGATGTGTGTGTATGCAAACACCAAATGGTTTTCATAGCTAACAAGGGCCAGTTGTTTGTTCTCTTCTTGTGCCTTCTTCTGAAGGAACCCCACAGATTTCAACATGCACTTTAATATAAAAACTCCAAGCTTTACTTGAAACTCTTACCCACCTAACGCAAATCAGTTGCAACTATATCGTGAGGTTGAAGCCGTAGGAATAAATAAGTCTCGTTAAGTGTTTGAATAAAGCATACAGCCTGAGATGTTGCTGTGATTTTTAGGAAATGCAAAGTCCCTTGTTGGAGAATATAAAATGGAAAATCACGAGGGTTTTGTTTCAGAAGGGTACCAAATTTCCACGTACTGTTGTTGTTGTAGCCTTGCTCTGAGATGCTGTAGATGTTACAGGACAGATTTTGACTGGGGAACAGATGGCTATAGACATCTGAGAGAAATAAGTTTAATTTTTAAAATATTTCTCATTTAAAACCTGTCTTTGTACTAGCTTGTCTATAACATGAGTGGAAACTTCAAGCATGCAGAGGTACGTCCAAAGACCTCGAAACTCTTAGTCAGGGTCTTCTACAGAGGACACTGCACCTTGGGGTCCATCAGTATTAATCATGCACAATGCCCAAGTTTCGGGAGGGTCCCCCAAACAATTTGCCAAGTGTGTCCACTCTACAGACTCTAATGTAGATGTAACTCACCTTAGATGAGCTCCTCCAGGTCTACCGTGGCCATCTCGAGTTTAACAGAGGCCGGTTACTCTGCTGCTTGGCCAGAAATTTTAACTTGTTCAAAACTCAGTGTAGCTGTAGCTGGTCAGCTTCCATCACCTGAGCTAACATTGTCCATGAACTGTGCTCAGCTCCAGCACGCACCCTCAAACAGCTCTGTTGTGTATAGATGTGGGTTCAGTGTGTTTGGCATTTTAATGACAGGGGACTGCAGTTTTCAAGCGAATTACGAAGTTCATCAGAAGCCACAGAAAACCACAGAGCTTCAACATGAGCTTTTGCTTTCAGTACAATCCATTTTATTGAAAAGTTTGACACCGTGTAGGCTGAATAGCAAGTTATTTCACTGCAGATCAAGATTAATTTTGATACTGGCTGTTTGCTCAAATATCAGATTTATTCCTTTAGATATCCCCAGTTGAGCAAGTTCTTTGTGGAGCAGCTCTGCAAGGCTCCCTTTACTGGCCCTGTAGAGATGTTGGTTCATCAGATCTGTTTCAGACATCCCGCAGGGCTCCTGGGCCCAGTCCTCTTCAACATCTTCATCAATGACTTGGACTCAGGGTTCGAAGGAATTCTAAGCAAGTTTGCCGATGATACAGAACTGGGAGGAGCTGTTGACTTCCTCGAGGGCGGGCAGGCCCTGCAGAGAGACCTCAACAAGTTAGAGAGATGGGCAATCACCAGCTGCGTGGAATTTGACAAGGACAAGCGCTGGATTCTGCACCTGGGACACGACAACCCTGGTGGTAAATACAGACTAGGGGTCAAGTGGCTGGAGAGCAGTGCAGCAGAGAGGGACCTGGGGGTCCTGATTGATGGCAGACTGACTATGAGCCAGCGGTGTGCTCTGGCGGCCAACTGTGGAGGGTCAACTGTGTCCTGGGGCTCATCAAGCATAGCGTTGCCAGCCGGTCAAGGGGAGGTGATTGGCCCACTCTACTCTTCACTGGTGCGGCCTCACCTTGAGTACCATGTGCAGTTTTGGGCACCGCAACACAAGAAGGACATCAGGTTATTGGAGAGTGTCCAAAAGAGAGCCACGAGGATGGTGAAGGGTCTGGAAGGGATGACTAACAAGGAGCGCCTGAGGTCACTTGGATTGTTCAGCTTAGAGGAGACTGAGAGGTGACCTCACTGCCGTCTACTGCTTCCTCATGAGGGGAAGAGACGGGCCAGGTACAGATCTCTTCACTCCTGTGACCAATGACAGGACTCAGAGAAATAGCAGAAAGCTGAACCAGGGGAGGTTTAGGTTAGATGTGAGGAAAAAGTTCTTCACCCAGAGAGGGGTCGAGAAGTGGAACAAGCTCCCCCTGGGAAGTGGTCACAGCACCAAGCCTGCCTAAGCTCAAGAGGCGTTTGGGTGATGCTCTCAGGCACGTGGTGTGATTCTTGGGGTGCCCTACACAGGGAGAGGAGTTGGACTCGATGATCCTGATGGGTCCCTTCCAACTTGGCATATTCTATGATTCTATTATTCTATGATCCACTCTGGCCTGAGTGCAAGCCCAGGGGAACTAAGTTAGCTGTCTGCATTACAGACCTCTCTACTTTTGAGCTAGTGAAAACCACCCCCCGTGAGGGGTAGTGAGACATCTGGTCTGCAACAAGGTCCTCAACATGGCAGAGAGGTCTGTCTATGCCTTCTCTTGGCTCAGCGCTGACAGCACCTTGCAGAGCATCTAACTGTGGTAGTAAAGGAGAAGTGAGATGTTCCTCTTCCTCCTGAGCAGGTTAGTGCATACTCTGCGAAGCTGGGCTAGCAACCCTCTGTTCCTCTGGGGATATCTGAAGGAACAAATCTGATTCTTGAGCAAACAGCCCGTAACAAAATCTGATTTTCGTTTATTAGTCACACTGTGTATCTTGAAGGAGAGGCTGGTTTCTACTGGTGAGCAACTGATTATACCAGTCACGCCAGGGTGGTAAAGTTTGGGTTTTGAATAGCTGCAGCACAGAGGTGTGTGCTCCAAGCAGTGCCCAGATACGGATGTTTGCTGAGGGATAACTGTCCCCCCTGGTGCGCGACCATTGATTGGATGGGACAGTTGCATAAAGAACCCCGGAATAAGACCAGTCTCCGTCCTCTGAGAGAGCCCGGAGGCTGTTCCTGTTCAGCAGAAAGCCTAACCCCAGCAGCAACATGTCTCAGCTGGAAACTGCGATGGGAATGACCATCGCCGTCTTTGACAAGTACGCAAAGGCTGATGGCAACAGGCAAACCCTCAGCAAGGCAGAACTAAAGACCCTCCTGGAAAAAGAACTCCCAAACTTCCTCTCGGTAAGAGAACAGCACAGTATCATTTCTGTGTAGCTGTCCACAGACAGAGGGTTTAGTACATTAGCGGGGAAATTGGATCTAGAAACAAGCAGTGGTTTGTAGAAAAAAAAAATTAAATAAAAAAGTGTTTGCACATGTCATGTAAAACTGATACGAAAGTTCGAGGCCATTCCCTGTTTACTAAATTCATCACTCGAGGTATCAGGACGATGGCTTCCAAATAGATTTGTTTCCCTCTTCAGAATTCACCTACTTCTGTTTATCCTTGAACTTATCTGCTCACATCATGTCACAACTTCTGTGAAGGTATTTACATTGTGAGCAATTGAAGACCTTGATTGCAGATGGGGAATCTCTCTAAATATTTTTGCACTTACCTTCTCCAGGTATTTATACGACACCCTGAGTATGCTCATCAAAATGATGTACGAACAAGAACAACAGATAAATTCAGAGCAAACTGTTTTGCATGTGTCTTTAACAGTAAAAGAAAGACCTGGAAAAGTATTTTACAGTATAGATTTGTATGTAATCGTCAGGTGCATTTAAGTAGGTTTATTTTATATATATATATAAAATTTCTCTTAGTAGGCATTCAAAATGCTTAATATACCATAGTAAAAGCTTTAGTTACCTGGGAGACAAAATGCTTTTCATTGCCAATCGTTTTTTTATTTGCTTCTCTTCACTGAAAATCCAGAAAACACTTTAAAATGCCTAGTTCTTTCCACACAGGCGTAGTGTTTATCTATCTGTACAGTTGTCCGTAACTGCAAAAGCCTAGAACCAAGTGTTTCTAATGTGGCTGGGGAAATAAAAAAAAAAGCAACACAAAATAACATTTTCTGCCAGTACTTAAAATAAATGTAAATCAACACTGTCCTGTCTTGCAGACTAATAAAGTGCAAGAAAGAAACTGAGAACATAAGCCTGACTTCAGAAGAAAAGTTTCCCCTGCATTTTCCTGACATTTATATCCGTATCTTTTTGTCTTCAAGAATGTTCTGGGAAACAGAGTCTTTTAAACACTCAAGTATATTTCTGGTCTTAGATTTGGTTAGAGCTGACACAGTTCACAACTTGAATCAATCAGAGGCAGAAATAAATCCATACCACAGGACTGGCCTCAGTTTCCAAAGACTAATTTCCACATGTGCATTTTGGAAGTTCAGAGGCTAAAACTAGTTCATATGTTTCACTAAATAATCATAAATATTAGCTGATAAAATTAAAACCGATTGTAATTTGCAAAGTGAAATGGAATAAAACCTTCCAGACACATTCATCAGTCAAATCTAGGGAACTGCTTCAATTTTTAGTTATCTTAAAGGTGCATATATGTAAAGTGAAACACGAAACTACAGAATGAGAAATTTAGTCAATTAGACCATGATCAAGAATTACATCAGATTTCAGTTAAGTTAGTAATTATTGTTAATTTGTGGAAATTTTCCAAAAGTTCACATAAATTCTTTCTAGTATAATATCAGATTTAGTTTTTGTTTAGCTTCAACAAAAGCCACACACTTGTTTCCTACACTCACCTGGGTCTTTTTAGTCTGGAGAAGAGAAGACTGAGAGGGGATTTTATCAATGCTCATAACTATCAGAAGGGTGGGTGTCAAGAGGATGAGGACATTCTATTTCAGCGGTGACCAGCAACAGGACAAGGGGCAATGGGTGCAAACTGGAACCCAGGAAGTTCCACCTGAATATACGGAAAAACTTCTTTACCTTGAGGGTGACGGAGCCTGGAACAGGCTGCCCAGAGAGGGGGTGGAGTCTCCTTCTCTGGAGAGATTAAAAAAAAATACCTGGATGTGTTCCTGTGAAACCTGCTCTACATGAACCTGCTTTGGTGGGGGGGAGTTGGACTAGATCCATCTCCAGAGGTCCCTTTCAAGCCCTACCATTCTGTGATCCGTCATATTAGCTAGGTGTCTAATGCCATCTGCTGTTTATTTTTAAAACTTCATTTTCTAAAATCAATGTTGATATCTGTGTCAGGACTCAAGCCAAAAAGCCAAAAAGCTACTTTAGAAAAAAAACAAACTCTTTTCTTTTTTATATTTTGGCAACATTTAAAAAAAAAAAAAAAAGAGAGAGTCCTCCTGTAAGCTACTTTAGAGAATGTCTTCTTTTCCTTTTCATTTATACAAAAGCCCTCAAACCTCTTTTTAGTCGGATGGTACCTTGCTTAACATCAGCCTCTAGACATACTGGTTCTGTCAGTCCATCAGAACTACGACAATTAGAAAGAAAAAGATTTTTCTGCTGTTTTTCACTGCCATAGCTCAGCATCACGCTTCCTTCTAGAGGTGCCTTCGCAGACGCCAGCTCCTGTAGCAGCTTGTGCTGGGCACTAAAGCCAAAGGGAGCCCTCAAAGTGCTTTTGAGGCTGGTTCCATCTTTGCTGGGGGGTGGCGTTTAATGAAGCTTAGATTTGGTATTTGCCCCAGGAAAGCATCACTTTGTAAAACTGTAAACAGCTCAAGCTCCAGCCGAGCCTTTCCCAAGGAGTGGATGGGAAATCCACGGCATTGCATTCAGCTGCGTAATGGCTTCAGGGCTTTGCATTACACCGCTTCAACCATGAGAAATGGTTTCTTAAACTTAGCAAACATGCCTCTCCGTGCTGGTACAAGACTGCGGCTCTCAGGGGTAATAAACCCCGGAGCACATGCATTCGGGGCGGGTGGGCGGATGCGTTCGCTGCCGCTGTGCAGAGGGTGGCAAAATGTGGGTCTGCACCTGTGCCATGAGGATGCTGGGACTCACGCTTGATCCTGCTGTCCCCAGAGCTCCCAACCCGGGCCTGAAGCCAAAGCGGGCGTGAATTCCCATCCCACACAGCCCCACCTCCCATTGCTGGGCGCTGAGCAGTTGTCTTGGACAAACACGGCGTGAAGGAACTCGTGGCTTTATACCCGGGGATATAATGCACAAAACAAGCAAACAGAAGGGGAAAAAAATGTCTCCCTAGCAGAACATGTGATAACCTGATATTCTGGGCAGACCCATGGCAGGGCTGTGTGCAGGAGCCATTCCATCACACCCCCGACTTGCAGGCAACTTAATCACAATGCCCCACAGCAAGGTAAAATGTGTCTGAGCTGGTGTCAGCCTCACACTCCTCAGGTGCCTCCCCTAGATCTTAGGGATAACCTGGAGCTCCTCCAGAGTCCTTGTTTTGGGGGTGGGGAGTGATGCTGCTGCGTTAGGGCTTGTGTCACCTCTTACCTCAACCTGCTCTTTTTCTTTTCCAGTCAGGGAAGGACAAAGATGCTATTGATAAAGTCTTCAAGAACCTGGATGAAAATGGTGATTCCCAAGTGGACTTCAAAGAATTTGTCATCTTTGTGGCAGCTCTGACTTGCTGCTGTCATCAATATTTCACCAAATAATTGATGAACTGCTCACAGAAGCTGTCTTTGCCTGTGCTCCATATGCTGGTGGTACGGATCCCTTCGCTTATTCCATGCAGTTTATGAGCATGCTGGGCTGTAAAAATAAACCCTACTGTGTTTTCTTCCCTGTCTTGAATGTTAATTTCTGCTCCTTTGTGAAAGAGCCTGGGTTTAACAGCTCCCACTCACTCATATTGAGTAGTTTCTCTCTTTCTCTGCTTTTAAAAATTCTATTCTTAGCCAAAAGGCTCAATATTCATCCCAATGCAGAGGCTGCACAAGGAGCCAACTGGGAGCTGCTTTCAGAGAGCAGCATCTCTGGCATGCAGCTTGATGAGCTTTAACTGACAAAGGCCTAAATCCACGCATGGGCCACCACAGCTGTGTGGGACTGGTCCCACCAGGGCTGCCTTTGAGCCTCTTTAGTACCTTCACCTGTGTGTTGGTGCAGGGTTGCCATGTAGCTTCCATCTTGGTTAAAAAAAAAACAAAAAAAAACAAACACAAAAACTTTTTTTTCAGCATGGAGGATTCCGTGCGGTTTTACCTCCTCTCATCTCACCCAGCTCATATGGATTTACTTCTTATAACACAATAAGGTTTTTGTACCAATATAATGATCTTATTCTAGCACTGGCAATGTAGGTAGGGTTGTACACTGGAACTATTTAGTTTAAACAAATTTAAACACCCCCCAAATAGCATGCCATAATATTTTTGCCAGAAGCATCAATTATTGCTTCTTTACCTGAAAAATGTCTGTGGAAAGCAGAAGAGTTTGCTTGCAGTGGAATAGACAACAGATACCAGCTGTGACTCTGCAGCTGGAGCAAGATTGGACCAATTTGTATTTTGAAGCACTTTGCAGGTGGACATCCCAATGCAAACTGCAAACTGAAAAAAAAATAAAAAAATTTTAGTTTCTTTCTCTTCAGAATGGTCCTTTTTGGTGTTAAGCCCATCTATGCCAAGAGCCAAGTCATTCCCTGTCCTACAGCATGTGCAAAGGTGCTGTGCAGGTAGAGGTGCCTCAAGTCCCCGTGCAGTTGCACAGTGTTTTTGCGCAAGGCTCCAGCTCCTCCTGGAGACATTGTGGGAGCAGCACAGCAAATGTAGGAACAAGACCTTTGTAGGTGCAGAGCACTGGTTTAATTGCGAAAAACATTTTCCTCTTCCTGCTGAAGTCCGGTAGAATGAGCTAACTGACCACAGCCACGTACCTGGAGTCGGAACAAGAACTTAGTTTGACTGTGTTTCCCAGGTTTGAAGCTAAGCCACAGGTTTGACCCATTCATAACCTTGTACATACAGATGTTCAAATGTATTCATCTTTGAGGAACCCGCTGGGAAGAGCTCATTTCAGCCTGGTTTAACCATTACAGGTGTCCTTTCATCTACCCACCTCTAGTTCCTCAGTTTGGCTGTACCAACCATACACCACTCAAAACCTTATGCCTAATACCAAGAGCACAATGTCCCAACACACTTTAATGGATGTGACTGGACTGGATGTTCCCACTTTGGGAAAGGCTCTGCTCTTCTTCACCCTGGCACTGCTGGGCCAAGCAAGAGTGATCCAGGTGCCAGGCTTGCCTTGGTGAACCCCACCAGAGATGTGCAACCCCAGTAAGACCTCAGAGACTCCTGTCTCTCTCACACTGTGCGTGGTTGGTGTACGCACCAGCACTGTACCTGGCACAGACACCTGCTGAGGGATCCACCCACCCAAAAAGTGTTAGAGCTACAGCTGTCACGAGTGGAAGCAGCCTCTGGTGCAGCGGCAAACAGAACTGCAACGGGTGCTGTTAGCCTGTGGTCACCGTTAGAATCACAGAACTGTTTTGGTTGGAAAAGACCTTTGAGATCATCAAGTCCAAGCACTAACCCAGCATTGCCAGGTCACCTCTAAACTGTGTCCCTAAGTGCCACATCTACACGTCTTTTAAATACCTCCAGGGATGGGGACTCAAACACTTCCCTGGGCAGCCTGTTCCTGTGCTTTATAACCCGTTCTATGAATAATTTTTTCCTAATATCCAACCTAAATCTTCCCTGATGCAGCTTGAGGCTGTTTCTTCTTGTCCTATTGCTTGTTACTTGGAAGAAGAAACTGCCCCCCACCTCGCCGCGACCTCCTTTCAGGTAGTTCTAGAGAGTGACAAGGTCCCCACTGAGCCTCCTTTTTTCCAGACTTAACCCCAGTTCCCTCAGCTGCTCCCTGTAAGATTTGCTCTCTACATTCTTCACCAGCTTCGCTGTCCTTCTCTGGACACACTCCAGCCCCTCAGTGTCCTTCCTGTAGTGAGGGACCCAAAACTGAACCCAGTATTCCAGATGCGGCCTCACCTGTGTCAAGTACAGAGGAACAATCACTCCCCTAGTCCTGCTGGCCACACTGTTTCTGATCCAGGCCAGGACGCTGTTGGCCTTCCTGGCCACCTCGGCACACTGCTGGATCATATTCNCACCTCAGCACACTGCTGGATCATATTCAGGTGGCTGTTGATCATTTTCCACCAGGCAGCTTTCCAGCCACTCTTCCCCTAGCCTGTAGCATTGCAGGGGCTTGTTGTCACCCAAGTGCAGGACCTGGCACTTGGCCTTGTTAAGCCTCATCCCATCGGCCTTGGCCCATTAATCCAGTCTGTCCAGATCCCTCTGTAGAGCCGCTATCTTCAAGCTGATCAACACACTCACCCAATTTGGTGTCATCTGCAAACTTATTGAGGGTGGCCTCAATCCCCTCATCCAGATCATTGATAAAGATATTAAATGGAATTGGCCCCAGTACTGAGCCCTGAGGAACACCACTTGTGACTAGCCACCAACTGGATTTCACCCCATTCACCACCACTCTTTGGGTCCAGCCAACCAGCCAGTTTTTCACCCAGCCAAGCACACACCCATCCATGCCATGAGCAGCTGCTGTGCAGATCATCATTTCCAAGGGCGGGCAGATTCCAGAATCACATTCCTCAATATTTTTGTAAGGTTATAAACGAAGAAAGCACTGTCCTTATTGCAAAGGAAGGGTATAAACCATCCTCAGGTGTGGAAATTTAGGTAATACTTATTACCAATTGATTGATAGATGATATTCTTTTTTTTTTTTTTAATTTCTTCTTCCTTTTCCAAGTTTAGCATTAGCACCTAAAAGATTTCCTCTGTGTTGCCTCCTAGTAACCATCCTCATGGAAATTATATTTTTTACCACTGTGTGGCACTAAATGCAGCCTTTTTACTACCCACTGAGCCCAAAATTCTATATATCACTACTGAGACAGAATGCAAAGATTAAAAAAAAAAAATTTAGGAGTATTTTAACATCATGCCAATTTTATTTCCAGACAACTACCGTGTGTCCCATCAAAAGCTTTTCACTGATTGCAGTGGAAGCAACAGGAGTCAAGAGAGGCTCCATCTCTTGGGCTTTGGGTAGGGTTTAGCTGCACCATCCCAGTCTCACCCTTGTGAAAGAGTTTCCTTTGGTTTGTAAATTGTGATTTCTCGTAATTTATTGTATCATTCCACACCCTGTTGAAATTGCTTTTAAAACGCGTCTCTTATACAGAATGCTGCTGAAAAAACAGGCAAGAGATTCCCCTTATTACTCCATTTTATCTGCAGGATTTTTAAAACCACTCTATTTAGCTGTAATGTATCCCCACATTTCACTCTTATTTCCTAAACTTCCTGCCCCGATGTCTGATGCCCACACAATTAAGTCACTCTCTAGTGCCGTTTTGCCCATTTTTCTGATATTGTGAAGGTTTTTTTCTGTGCTTGTAGGGCACTTAAAGACTTGGTTCACTCTGCTTATCTGCAGTTCTGCTCCCAGCAGCCCGAAGCTGCTCCACCTCTCAAAATGGGTACCAACCAACTGTGATGAGCTACCCCTCTAACCACCAGCAAAAGATGCTGAGGATGGGATGTGGGTTTTCTCATTGCTCCTACGGACCCCGACCCTGCAAACTCTTACACTTGTGTTGAATTCTCACCAGTATCTGTGGGGACACCTGGAAAGCTCAAAGACGTCGTCCAGGAGCACAAGGATGCTGTTTGTGGCTTCACTAACCAGAGGGAGCTGTGCACGTTCAGAGTTGCAGAAAAAGGGAGAAGAGGTTTGAGCTTAACTTTTTTTTTCTTTTTCCCTGCAGATCTTTCAAAAGCAGTAACTTGGTGATGAATATTCATTTCAATATAGTACTGAAAATTCAACTGATGACATCTCAGAGAGAAAATGATCCAGGAATAAAAGAAATTAACATATAGCTCCCACCTTACCATAGAACAAAAGTGACTTTTTAGAATACATTATTTAACCCGAAAGCATTTAAGCAGAGTCACTTTAATATCTTTCAGTCCATTAATTTTCTTCCCCAGGATTATTATTTTTCACTATGAAACCAGAGTTTACCCAGAATATACTGAGTATTTCCTTCTTTGGGTAAACTTTCGTCATTCAAGGTTCAAGCTTTGGAGATGCTAGACCTGGTTTTATGCCTACCATTTATTCTCAGCTCTTAGGCCTAAATCATAGAATCACAGAACGGCAGCGGTTGGAAGGGACCTCCGGAGATCATCGAGTCCAACCCCCCTGCCAGAGCAGGATCACCCAGGGCAGGCCACACAGGAACAGATCCAGGTGGGGTTGAAAAGTCTCCAGAGAAGGAGACTCCACAACCTCTCTGGGCAGCCTGGTCCTTCAACACTTGACCTACAGTGACAAGATCAAGCTCTTTACAAAATACAGTTTGGCTGCTGGTTTCCTTAAAAAAGGTGGGTAGAGGAGGAGAAGAAGGAGGAGGAGGAGGAGGAGGAGGAGATGTTACCTATCTTTTATGCAACAGTCTCACTGTGAAACACTCCTGTAGGAGCTGGAAAATTGTGCTTAAACTTTTCCTTGACTGAAACCCACACATACCAGCTGAGTGCACTAAACAGCAGGATCCAGGGTAGCAGGAGGCCCAGGGCACCTGGCACCTGCTCCCTTCATCGTGTCAGAGACCACGAGGCTGAGGAGGCCCAGGAGAAACAGCACATCTCTGTAGCCTGGCAGATGGAGCATGTAGCCAGCTGTGCAGGTGTCTGTGTCCCAGATAGGCTATAAGGGCAGATTTTGTATTTGTTTATGTAATAAACATACAAAATCTGCAGCTGGCAGAACTGAGAAGATAAAGAAAGCCAGGCAAGTTCCCAAGTCATCGAACAGCAGAGCTATGGTCACTGCTCTGGTCCTCTCTCTTGGACCACATTCTCTGCAACAGCCTGAAAAGGTCTCAGCAGAGGAGGAGAGGGAGCATCTCCTTCTCCTTATCCCGGAGAGAGAGTCTCCCCCTCCTCCTTCTGCCCTGTAAAATGGTGGGTGATGCTCAGCCCACCACCAGCAGAGTGAAAGTCCTGCTGGCACATCTTTCCCAACCTAACCACTCTGCAGTGATCAGTGGAAAAACTCTTACATGGAAAAAAAAAAAAATAAAATATGCTGACTCCTGCCCTGATACCTGGAAGGAAGGATCAAGATCTCTATTTTGCCAAAGAGCATTCAGGGCTGCAGCCCAGGTGAGGTTCAGAGTTCTGTGAGGTCCTCTGGGACCTCACCTGCTGCCCACGTGTGTGCAGCTCCCCAACAGATGGACTTGTGCTTTTGGGTCTCTTTCTGAGACACCTTTCCCACGTGCTGGGAGTAGAGCTCTGGGCTTAACACAGGTTCCTGCAGTCTGCTCAGATCCACCCACCTGGAAATTAGTCATTCCAGCAGCTAATTGACTATGCTTTTGCACAGCTTTTTCAGGCCGTTTTCTTCCCCAGGTTCATTCCTTCCTTTTTCCTTCCTAGTAAATTATTTATTTTTTTGTTACTCCTGTACCAACCTGAAAACCTCTGGGTCACAGCTCCATTCTGGAAGCTGCTCATTGTCTGGATGGAAAGAAAACTTCATTTTTTAAGGGCACAGCTCTGCGACTCTCCAGCAGGTGATCAATAGCTGCATACACCATATTATGCTATAGGACTAGGCACCAGAATATTCTATAAATAGGTTTGCTTTTCCCTCGTAAACGTTTCCATTATATCCAAATAAATGTACTGATTTTTTTTTTCCCTCCTCATGATTTTATAGCACTCTATTTAGATGAAATTGCCAATAACATTTTCTTTTGTTTTATGACAGGCAGAAGCAGGTCTCTGAAGTATTAGGTAGCTATTGATTGTTGCATTCAGAAAGAACAAAAGGTTCCTGAAAAGAAATGGATAAGAAAGCTGAGCAGAGATCTGCTGCAAGAACCAGAACTTCCTCTCCAGGATGTAAGGACAAGCACAGAGAGACTGAAGGAACCTGCAGGTCACTACCGCAGTTTTAGCCTTGCTTCCTAAAAGCATTTAAAATTCATGAAGGCTTGAAATCCCAGGATTGTGGGTTTGCTTTGGAAGCATTTTAATGTTCAAATATTTATTTCCCCTTAGCTCCATGAAATCCTTGTTCTAGTGATTATAGCTCCCCTCTTTCTCCTCATTTCCAAACCCTGTAATTTAAGTCTGTTACGCTTTGACCAAGTAGTTTTGGATGAAGATGTTCTAGAAGCCACCAACACAACATGAAAGAAAATTTTGTGTTTCTGAATTAACTTCCTCCCCTGTGCTGACCTCAGCTAGTTCAGTCTCTCCATATTCTCCATGACATTTCCTATCTGTCAGTGTCAAGTCAATAGGTTTAAAAGGCTGAACTGTAAAACCTGCAGAACAGGTAAAAGGTCAAAGACTCTGTGCCCTCTGCTGCTCTTTCTGCAGGTACCAAGAGGGCTGTTTGAAATGAATATTGAATCTCCTGTGACAAAAACAACTTCTTCCTCCCCATCACTGACTTTCCAAGTTAAACAGGTGAGAGAAGGGGAAGACCAGAACTGCAGCTGTAGGGCAGCTGGAAAGGATCTAAAGTAAATAATAAATCCCAAGTAACTCAGAGATGATGCCAGCTTTGTCTCCGAGGGCTCTGCAGTTGGAGGTAAGGATATGTGCCCTGTCTGGGGCTCAGGCATCTATCACTCAGCTGGGGCTGGGAGAAAGAAAAAGGCCAGAGCTGCAGTTTCAGGGTGCTGAAAAGCATCTTCCACAGCTAACTCACTTGATATCACTATTGCAGAATACACAGGCTAAACACGGAGCTGGGTGCCCAGGAACGTGCCACCCTACACTCCAAATTCACAAAGATGCTGAAAGCCACGCGCTCCTTAGGCTGATATTGTTTCCAGCCATCATCTCAGAGGTAGCAGGAATTTAATCTGGTTTTGTTGGGGATATATGCAATTCCTGCACACATACCTCTGCCCTACCTTTTGATAGGGAGACTCTGTGCAGCTTTCTCACGTCAGGAGGCAGCAGCAGATCCTCACTGACACCCTTGCTAACCCACTCTGCAGGCACATTGCCTCATCTCCTCAAGCTGGAGAGGCAGGGAAGATAACAAAGGGCAGGATAAAACCAAGGCAGTGCAGTGAGGTGAGGCAGACCTGCAGGAAAGGACATTTTCACCCAGCTCAATTTGAGCCATATCCTTGTTTATCCCTGCTTTCCACGTTTTCCTTCTTCTTTTCCTTCCTTTTTTCTTCCAGCTTGAACATGAAGGAGCCTTTCAGCAGGAAGCCGCTCTGTGGTTTATTTTGTAAATAACAAACTGAAGCGTTTCTCTCCTGCTGAGTCCCCCAAAATCAAGCAAAAGAATTGTCCTCTTTTTGACAGAGGAGGCTGCTATTTTGGCTCACTGTTCAGCCAGCACAACATAGTCCTTTCTAGCGAGTCTCGCAATGCTGCACGGCAGCTCGGTCTTTCAGCCCTCAGAGAATGAGCACATGAGGAGCTGAATATAAGCAATGTTTGCTTCCAATTTGCTCAGGCTATGCCCAATTACTTTATTAATGGACTGATTTGCAGCAGGGTTCAGATAAAACAAAGCTGTGCTTTAGGTTGGATTTTGCAGGCCTCGCGGTTTCGGAGCAATAAAAACGAAGCAATGTTCACTTTCTTTCTGTGGGATATTGTCTACAGAAGCATGAGCTAGAGATCCTTCTATGGGCAGCCTGTCCACTGCAGAGCTCAGTGCTAATGAAAGCAGAAGGACAAATAATTTCATTTTCCCGATACCTTGGGTTAGGAAAGGATGGCTCTTCAAGAGACAGTTCTACAGCTTTAAATTCATGTTTAATAATTCTTTTGGGATAATGAGTGTGGTGCCTCTCACCAAGCAAGTCCAGGGTC
This sequence comes from Baryphthengus martii, assembly GCA_013396935.1. NCBI lineage: Eukaryota > Metazoa > Chordata > Aves > Coraciiformes > Momotidae > Baryphthengus > Baryphthengus martii. The sequence continues at coordinate 61,877 of VWZK01018195.1, read as the reverse complement.
CATTTGGGTGTCCTCCTGCAATCCCGCTTTTGGATGAAGTTCTCCTCCACAGAAGTGTTCTGTGTACCCAGGAAAGATGGGAGAAGACTTTTTAGAGAAATGCAGAAACCTCTGGACCGGTTGTCTGGGGTATCAGGAACGTGGCTGCCGACAGCAGCGTGCAGGGAGCGGTAACTGTGTGATTCAGAAGATACTGAGCGAGCTTGCTCAGTATTTTGAATGAGAAGGGGAGACAAGTGTCACCTCCACCACAGACAAGGCCTTGAGCATCTGGACAAGAAAACAGGAAAAAGAGGTGGCTTTACGTAAGTTTCTCCTGTTGTAAAGTATATTTTGGCCACTTGAACACTTTGCCTCTCAGAGATGAAAACATCCAATGCAAATGCTTGGAAATGCTTGGAATCATAGAATCATTCAGGTTGGAAAAGACCCTTGGGATCATTGAGTCCAACCATTAACCCTACTCTACAACGCTCACCCCTAAACCATATCCCCCCAACACCACATCTAAACAACCTTTGAACACATCCAGGGATGGTGACTCAACCACCTTCCTGGGCAGCCTATTGCAGTGTCCAACTACTCTTTCTGTGAATATTTTTTTTCCTAACATCTGCTCTAAATCTACCCTGTTGCAGTTTGAAGCCGTTCCCTCTTGTTCTATCACTAATTACCAGTGCGGGCAGAGCCATCTCGTACAGAGCAGTACAAGACACGCTGGAAGGCTGCTGTCTTGGGAGATGATGTCTGGAGCCTGCTATGAACTGGCCCCATGCCTGGACCTAGACTCCAGAGTGCTGCACCCTGTCCCATCCACAGACTCCTCTGTAACTTGAGGAGGTCATCTTTAAACCAAAGGGCTTAGCAGTGGCCGCTAGCTGATGGGTTCTGAAACTGCTGGTGTGACCCCTGCCTTGTTTTAAAGCTACCTCTTCTTTGAAAAAATCATCTTCAAATAAATATAAATCAATTATTAGTATATTTACTGTCCTGTGGAGCCTGTTACTGTCTTTCTTTTACAATATTTTTTAAAGACTTGGGCTTCATATGGCATTGTAAAAATAAACCATAAAATTGCATTTTGTACTGCCTAGGGAGAGCTAATAGGTCTAGCTCTTTTGCAATAAATACCTACTTCCCCTTGAATTTATTTTTTTTTACTACCTTTGAAAATGTACATAGCACTGAAGCACAGCTAGAAAAGAACATAAGAAGAAAAGGAGAACATACAGAGCTGCTCAGTGTCACACTTCACAACCACACGACCTTTTCAAAAGGCGTCAAATATCAGCTATACTTGGGGACCAGCAGCAGTGGCTGTCCTCCTGCCCGGCTACAGGAATGCTGATATATGGTCACCAAACAAGACGTAGACCTTGGCAGAAAGACGTGAGGATTAAGATTCTTGTTTGGAAAAGGCCTCAAAGCGATTTGAAAAAAGTGCTGGGTCCCCAGTTCCAGTTGATAGGAAAGATTACTACGTCTCACAATTGATCAGCTATATGTGGTGATAGAAGACAATTCATGATAACACACAAAAGACCCTCAGATGCTTTGTTGTAGGATATCGTTTGTTCTCTATTTACATAGTGCCTTTGTTTCAAAGCACCAGTGAAGGATAACAGCAGTGAAAAAGAAAGCAACACTTGACAATGAAAGCAAACAACCATCAGCTCTGGATCTCAAGTGAGAACAATAGATTGGGTTTACTGAGGAAAAGATCAAGACAGCGGGAGAAGCAGCATAAAAGAAAGTAAATAGATTCCTATGGCTGTATTTAGAGCTGAAATTGTGAATGATAAGGAAGTACTTTTTTTGCTGCATCACCTCCAGGTAGGATGCAGAGACCAGATCGCCTTTTCTTTTAGACTCTTTCTCATGTTTTTCTTTGCTGGTGACGGTGCCTCAGTCTGTAACAGATGCTGGAACAGATGCTGCAAGTTTAAAATCATCTACAGAGTATGTCTACCTTGCACTGATGTGCCTGACCTTCTAAGAAGCATTGCACTACTTAGCAAAATCTTTTTAGCTTTGCTTTTTGTCCCACAAATATCTGAATTGCCCGTGCCCGTTGCCCTCCTCCTTCCCCAAAGAGATTCTGCCTCACCCTCGTCATCATCTCCACTCTGCCAGGAGAAACGGTCCCCTTTTTCTCCCTGACATGCTCTTGGCTTTATCTGCCTCTGCCCCAGGAACAGTCTGCAGCTGAGCTAGCAATCACTGCAGCACCAAGGAAGACAGCAGAAGATGATGTGGAAAAAAAAAAGGTCTCTTCTAGAGAGCATGGGGATGAGGAGAACCATCTTTTGGGGCATTAAACCAACACAGACTTTCTGTGCAGGAAGGATCAAACTCCTTCACCGTTGTCCAAATAAATCCAAATGTATCAATTTCCATAGGCCACAGGAGAATCATAGAATCACAGAACGCCAGGTTGGAAGAGAAGAAGTGCTGTGTACAACCAGCAGCTGAGGACTGGAGGAAAGCAAATGTCACTCCAGACCTCAAAAACGGCAAGAAGGAGGACCCAAGTAACTATAGACCAGTCAGCCTCACCTCCATCCCTGGAAAGGTGATGGAACAACTTCTCCTCAGTGCTGTCTCTGGGCATATCAAGGATAAGAGGCTCATTAGCAGCAATCAACATGGTTTTACCAAGGGGAAGTCATGTTTAATGAACCTGATAGCCTTTTACGAGGACATAACCAGCTGGTGGATCGTAGAGCAGTGGATGTGGCTTATCTTGATTTCAGTAAAGTTTGACACGGTCTCCCACAGCATCCTTGCAGATAAAGTGAAGAAACGTGGTCTGGATGATTGGATAAGGGGCAACGGGTGCAAGCTGGAGCATAGGAGGTTCCAGGTAAACCTAAGGAAAAACTTTTTCATGGTAACAGAGCACTGGAACAAGCTACCCTGAGAGGTTGTGGAGTCTCCTTCTCTGGAGACATTCAAAACCTGCCTGGATGTGTTCTTGTGTGACCTACTCTAGGTGATCCTGCTCTGGCAGGGAGTTGGACTTGATGATCTTTCAAGGTTCCTTCCAACCCCTAACATTCTGTGATTCTGTGACTAAAGGCAGAGGCCTTGTTGTCCCACAATCAGTTCTAGCATGATGCACTGGGCAGGAACAGACTCTGTCTTCACAGTCCACCCTGGAAAATGCTGAAAGCAAACATTTCAGAACATACAGAGTAAGACAGGGCCTCAAGATAAGTGATTCTGCAAAAGATGACAATGTTAGCAGATATGTCTCTGGCTTTGGCCTTCTAAAATCCCAGGAAATAAAATTATAATTAACAGCTGTGCTATTAATTATATGCTAGGTTTTGGCTCCACTTAACAAGACCTCTTCAACAAAATCTGGAGCCTTTTTTCCTTTCCAGACTGGCTCCTACAAGATCAAGGACTTTTTGCTCCAACAGGCTGGCCACTGACCTACATAGAACAGCAAAGCTCAATGCAATAAAGGGTAAAGCTGAACTTCTTTTTTAAAAATAATCTAAGTTTAGAAACAATTTAGATACTGGCGTAGCCATGTGACTCCAGAAGCTGCAGTGGTTTAATCTGTACCTGGCTCTTGGCAGACCATGTATTGCATATGAAAAAAATCTCTTTTTAAGGTGTTACTAGTTCTGAATGGCAAACACATAGATGGAGGCGCAAAGAAGCCATTTCTTGATATGTAACAGTCTCTGAACGTAACATTTGTGCTCATTTAAAGATGTCTGCTCTAATTTATGCACACTGCCCAGCCCAAAGAAGGTTCAAATTCCTGACCTTCCAGGCAGTATGGCAAGATAAGGAAAAAATGTTAATAATATCTCTCATTATATGTCTCTAGTTGCTTACATGTCTTTTAACAGTTCTCAGAGCTGAGATTTTCCAAACTGCTCAAATGTTGGTCTAACTCTGACCTTGTTCCTTCCAGTGACTGAGATGCTCATTCAAACTAGATCCCAATACGGATGTATAATTTGGGACAGAGAAGTAAATTTTTTTCTACTCTTATGGGGTAATATTTTGCTTGTTAAATCACATTAACTCAGTCTTCTGCCAGCCCTGAAATAATTTGTCCCAGTAGATCCTATACTCATCTTGCTGCTATTCAAAGTAGTTGATGTTTGATGACCCAAGCACATAGTCAGTCTTATAATTTCTTAATTTGTATCAGGAGATTTTAAAAGTGAAATGCATGTAATCTCTAAGAAAAAAAGCCCTTATATGTGAGAATTTACTGGACACTCATTTTGTGATCGAACGCATACAGCAAGATTAGTGATCATCTGTAGCTCAGCTGTTATTTTTACTGGGTTATCAAAGCCCTGGGGAGGATTTTGCAAAGCTATTTAGCCTGAAGGAAGGGATTAAAGAGGTTTCTCCCCATGAAACATCTGTTGCAAATGTACTTTCTAATATTCAGAGCAAAATGTTAAAATTAATCAGAAAGGGGAAGAGTCTCTTCCCTGTTCAGCAGCCATACTCTCTGCTCAGCCATCCCATGGGTCAACCCACTGTTTCCTTCCCAGCCCAAACCAGAAGCTTCCCAACAACTACAGAACACAGGACTCCTTTGAATGCTGTGCCCCTCAACACCTTGATGGAATAGGTCAACTTTTTCCTCAAGATCTCTTCCTCTTTGTCAATTAATGAGAAACTAGGACTTGAAGCGACCATTACAGACAGAAAGGCCAACCATCCAGGACCTCCTTCCCTTCTTGCCCTAATTCCCATATTCCACACTCATGCTTTTGTGGTGTATGCCCTTGCACATGCTTTTTTTTTTTACCAAAGAGGTACCTGCTGGAAAAGTGTATGATCATGCCCTTTTTTGAGGCAATAACTGGTTATTTTTCCAAATGGACCCCATTATCTACAATCCTCCTATTTGTGTGATAAAGAAAAAAGATTTTAAAAACTCTGTGCTCTCTAAAAAAAGTATAAAATAATATTAAACAAACTTGGATCGTAGCAGTTCTGATACTGATACAAGAGTTATTTTCTGTGCCTTTCTTCTTCTCTCACGGGGCTCTCTGAAGCCCACTTATCCCAGACTCAGGATAAAGCTTGTACTCTAGGGGCAAGGATAACTTTTTTTCTTTAGTAACAGATAGGACTATGTTGTGCAATGCTTTTACTACTTATACTATCGCTTTCTATAATATGTGGGAGGGAAGGAGGTATTCAGTAATAAGCAAGCACATTCACTACAGAGCAATGTATACTGTGAAACCTTAAGTGCTAAAAGAAGTTGGATAAAAACAAATTCTCAGTTTATACTCCTGGATCACGCACAGGAGATTTTTAGAGAAATTGAGGAGACCAGACTTGATGTGCCTCGTTCTTAGTGCTTTTTTTTTTATCATTGAGTCTAAGAAAAGAGTCTGATTTTTTTTTTTCCAAAGCAAAAGGAGAAGTAATTCAATTCTTCCTCTGTATAAGAGGAAGAAGAATTATATTCTCATGCTTATAGATGTTGGGCTTAGTAAACTTGAGCTTCAGGATGGTGGGGGGATGGTTTACTGATAGTATCACAGTAGTATCCTAATCAGAGCCATAAGTGACACTGATCACACTGCATTTCTGTCCTCAGTCCATCCAGACAACTGACAAACCTCCTACAAGCACATCATCATTGTTGCTGAGGATGATATCCTGTCAAACACAAGAAGAGCAGCATGACTGTGGTGGCTGCTGAATGTTTTGCAGGAATATAACATGTCCTTGTCACTCCACGCTCCCAGCTCAGAAGACGGGGACTGAAGTGTCTCATTCCCCTGGGCCAAGTTCACCTGCTCCAGATGAGCTGCTGCCAGCAGACCTGAGGACAGCAGCAGTGGTGAGGCAATGATGTACCTGCTATGCATGTGCTAAGAACTAACCAAGCAAGGATTCTAAGGCAAAAAAATCCTAAAGCTGGATCCTTGGGGAGCTCCCAGGAGGGCCCAGGATTTAGACCCTGTAATCCTATAGGAATGGAAGAGGTTTCTTCTTGCAGAGCCAGACTGTGGTAACAGAAAACAGAACAGAGGTTTTAAAAGTACTGTTTCAACCTGATATATAGAAGAGTTAGAGAGAGAATTTCTAGTGCTGAGGATGAGAGCAAGGCCATAAATAAGAAGGCAGACAGTAAAACAACAGCAAATGCCTTTGCCTACTGCTATAAACTGCAATGCAAAGATTAACTGCTATAAGTACACCAGCCATGTTTTTCTACTATGGCACGGGTCCTTAAGCACTTAGAATGATAGAATTGTTTCATTTGGAAGAGACCTTTAAGATCACCGAATTCAACCATTAACCTAACATCTGCCACTGCTGCCACTAAACCAATGTCCCTAAGCACCTCATCTACACATCTTTAAACCACTCCACCACCTCCCCTGGCAGCCTGTTTCAGTGCTTAGCAACCCTTTCAGAGAAGCGGTTTTTCCTAATGTCCAACCTAAACCTGTCACTTGTTACCTGGGAGAAGTGACCAACCCCCCTGACTCCCTCCTTTCAGGAGGTGTAGAGAGTGATAAGGTCTCTCCTGATCCTCCTTTTCTCCAGGCTAAACCAGCCCAGTTCCCTCGGCTACTCCTCATAAGACTCATTCTCTAGACTCTTTGGCTTTGTTGCCCTTCTTTGGACATTCTCCAGCACCTCAATGTCTTTCTTCTAGTGAGGTGCCTAAAACTGAATCCAGTATTCAAGACTTAACTTCACCTCGTTGAGGTTGCACCAGAAATTCTGGTGAATACATCCTGAAACTGAGAGTGGATACAGCGACCAAACGACCAGGATTTCTTTCCAAGACAATGAGGAAGGGGTGACCAGACTTTTCCCATCATTGGTGTGCACAGTCTGGGAGTCCACCTTCAGTGTCTTTTCAGACCTTTTGGTTGAGAATAACAAAATAGTGAAACATGTGAGCTCTTGCCTACTAAAAACTGGAGTAAATCCAGGGTAACATCATGGGGGTCATAAAACAGCCTTTAAATAACTGCTGAAAACCTGGGCTATATTAAACTGGTGATATGTGATTAAAAAAAGCTATCATGCCCTGCAGCCTCTGTGCCCACGTGCAGGTGACACGCTGCCCCCTCCACGGGGACGCCTGGGACACAGCAGTTGACTTGGCAACTGCTGCTGTAATAAAATATTGTCCCTCCAAATCAGAAAGTGTTAAAAACATACTGACAAAATGCACCTTGCATTTTTTTTCTCATGTAATAAATCTGCTTTTATATTTAAAGACCATACTTCTTCCCCTGGAAGGACATAACTGTGGAATATTTCTTTCCTCAGAAGACACCGTATCAGCCCAATTTCTGGAAGGCCTGTGGAGGGGCGATGCAGAAGCACAAAAGAGGAGCTTTGTGCAGGTTGCTGCTGGTGGAGGCACAGGAAACGTTCAAGAGACATCCATGGGGTTTGCTGAAGAAACTGCAAGGATCAAGCTATGATACACCTCACAGACACAGCTAGCTATCGCAGGACAGAGGTCTGCCAAAGCCCTCCCCACCCTGGGGAAAGGACTGTCACTTAGTCATGTCAAAAATTTCCTGCATTCCCCATATTACGTGGGCTCCTACTCCAATACACTTCTGAGCACAGCTCAAGCCAGGTGAAAGCATTTACTCACGCTGTAAGACCCCTACAGGACTTGTACAGGCTGTTGTGACCTGTTCTTAAAGCCATTTCTTGACTCCAGCTACTTAAATAATACCTTCTGTTGAGGGTGGGTGTATGACAAAGAAGCTAAGACCATTTCCAGGTACACCCTGCCTTTGGGGGCTACTGTCTGGCTTTAGAGGACACAGAGCAGTTCCCTGACAGGTGGAACCAGAAATAACAACCACAGCCTTACATAACATCTGCAGACAAGCCTCAAACCCAGTTGACAAATATCTTGCCTTGAATATAATCTTTGCTATTCTATTTAATAAAGGCATCTATTAACTGACTACTACCTGGGAACTATATAGCATCCCAAGTACAGCAGAATCATAATTCATGGGGTGAATGGTAGCTGCCTCTTTTTCCTACATTTTTTTTGCAAAATCACTCCAGGAAGGCATGCAGAGAAGCAAAGCCTCTGAAACATTTGATTAGATAAGCTGAATCCACAATGTAGAATTTGGAAAATGCCCGGGTTCAGGGTGGAAAATCCAGTCATCTGGCTGGGTGATAGTGGACTCCGCTGATTTATTTGTGAACCAGCTGCTGCTCTTCTGGGCTTCCCTCTCCTCTCCAGCCCAGTAATTCATTTGACCACCACTTCTCCCATCTAAAGCTTCTGGGATTTTTCACGCTGTCTTCTCTCTGCCTTGAAACACACAGGTACGCTTGCTTTTTCAGGACTGGTTTTGCAGCGGTAGGGAAATGGAGGTGCACAGATTAGCAGGACCATTGCACACGACAGGTAATGGGGCCATGGAGGAGATGACTTTCCAGGTCCCCATCCTATGGCATTTATGCTGTATCTTCTTAACCAAAAATCTCCCTCTTCAAGGGAAGGAAGAGGGCCTTGTATACCTCCTGCTGTGGCCCTCATGCTGTGGCCCTCACTGGTATTTATTTCCCTGAAATCAGACTGTAGTAATAAAGAAATCAAAGGGACAAGACTGTGACTTGCACAAGGGCTGAGAAGCTTCTTGAGGCAGCTCCAGGGCCAATCACAGTCATTGAGATACTCTGAATTAGCAGCACTCTGTGTGTGTAAAAAGGTACCCTGATGAAGAAACACGGATTATCCTTTATATTGGCAAATATACTAGGATAAATTCGCACAATATTATAATCTAGAACTCAAGGTGTCTGTGGCCCTTGCCCAGATAACTGCACCCAAACTGTAGACTGCTCACAGCTTGAGGTTAATTCACTAGAATCCCAGTTACCATTTTTTAATATGGTCTGAAAAGTGCTGGGAGTGTGTCACTTCCCCCGCACGCTCATATTGTTATCCACACAAAAACACAAATGCAAACACAGAGTTAGAGTTTTGTGAATAGTCCTTACAGACTTAATTAGGCCGTTAGATAAGCAGGATGTTTAAAGCAAGAGGACCATCCTTGAAGTTATTCAAATGATTAATTGGACACCTGTGAAACCCTGAGAACAGAGCCAGACATCCTTGAAGAAGAAAACATCCTGGGAAAATGCGGACCTATGCTTAGAGATTATATTGTTTTTATTGTTTTTGCTTAAAATAATGATTAGCACTGTTCTGAATGAATTACCTTCATTTTAGCAATATTATTGTTATTTACTAAGCAATCATAGTGAGAAGAGTGTTACTAACTGCACGTATAAATGTAGCAGGAGCAGTTTCCTTATGGTGTGCTTGATTTGTGGAAATCCACCGAGCATCCCGGCTTGAGCAACTCTGGAATAAACAACAATGTCTCTCCTGAGCGTGTGATTTTTGGCTATCGCACAGCGGGCAACGAATCTGCTTTTGTTGGACAACAACATCTGGGAGCCAGAGACAAAACCCAAGGTGGTCCATTGGGCCGTGGGCAGCTGGGAAGAGCTTCCAATGAGCACAGCGATGGCTTCTGCTGATGGAGGGAAAAGAGAGATTGGGAGCTGGGGGGGGATGTTGTCGGTGGAGGACAGAAAGCAAGGAATCTTCAATTCCTGAAGCTGAATAGCAGATTAAAAGGAGGATTCGCTGCTTGGCATTTTCTCTCAGCAGGAATCCGCTGGCCAGTTGCTGCGGAAGGAAATTCATCAGTTTGTTTACAGTGTCACCTGGAGCTCTAAAATAATTTTTCGGTGGCTAGAAAATATTTGGGTTTAACTGACACTGGTAGTGCTGCAGCCCCAGGGAAAAATATGATGAGAGAGGAGGGAAACAGAGCTGAAAATGCAGGAGACGTGCTGTGTTTGCACAGTAGGCTGGCGGTCCCGGAGCAGCCTGTAATCGCTCCTGCCTGCCTCACAGAGCAGGTACTTGGCGGGGGGATGCAGAATACGGCTGAATAACCCAGCTGTGCTCCAGAGGACGCTTCAGCTTCAGCGGCCTGTGAGCAAGAATCAAGGCATGTCTTACAAATAAATAATTTTTGAATGACAGAACATGTGAAGGCTGATTTCAGAGGCCTTTGTGTGCTGGGCTGGGGACTTGAACATCTCTCCTGTGAGGAAAGGCTGAGAGAACCGGGGCTGTTTAGGCTGGAGAAGAGAAGGCTGAGAGGGGATTTTATTAATGTCTATAAATATCTGGGTGTCAAGTGGAAGGGGCCAGGCTCTTTTCTGTGGTGCCCAGTAATAGGACAAGAAATAACAGGTACAAGCTAGAGCACAGAAGGTTCCACCTCAACATGAGGAGAAACTTCTTTGCTGTGAGGGTGACAGAGCCTGGAACAGGCTGCCCTGAGAGGTGGTGGAGTCTCCTTCTCTGGAGACTTTCAAAACCTTCCTGGATCTGTTCCTGTGTGGCCTGCCCTGGGTGATCCTGCTCTGGCAGGGGGCTTGGACTAGATGATCCCTAGAGGTCCCTTCCAATCCCTACATTCTAAGATCCTATGATCCTATGATTCTATGATTGCTGTGTGTAATAAGGCTCAGGCAGTGACTGAAGCATTTCCTGCAGCTCTCTCCTCCCTGGTGTGAGTTCCCCGGTACTCACTCAGACATTTGTTCTCACAGTGTGATCTGGCCTTCTGCAAAAGGTGCTCATTTTCATCTGTCCTCTCGCCTAAGCTTTGCAAAGCTGTGAAAGCAGATTGTCTCGGAGACATCTCACACTCTGTTCCTTTTGGCTGAAAAGTTTGGGTTCCCATTTTGGGAAAAGAGTTGTGGTGTAGCTCCATCGCAGGAGGACTTTTTAAAAGCTTGATGTCTGATGTCCCTTCAACTAATCATACTCTCCAAAAAAAAGTTTATTTAATATGTCAGAGCTAAAAAAAAGTGCAAATATATCATGAACATGCAATATAAATTACATATGCAACTCTAATAGTATTCAGGCTATGTCATGAACATGCAAAATAAATTACCTATTCAACTCTAATAGCATTCAAGCCTCGTGAAATTCCTTTGCTGCTACCTGGACCTCTTAGCTGAGAATGTTTCGCATAAATTTAGTCTCTTCAAATCAGAACTGAACCTATTTTTTGGTGCCAGGGCAGGGAAAGAAGCCTGCGTTTCACCATTTTTAATAACAGAACAAAAAGGAAAAGAGTTTTCTTTTCCCAGGATTCTCCAGTGAGCATTTTTCACAACCAATATATTTTCTTCTTTCAAGGTAAATACATCGCCCTCTTGTTGGCTGAAATAAGAAGCCAATGAATCTATATTAATCTCATCATTTTCAGCTGAAAAAATCACCTGTACTCTAAGAAGCTAACAAGAATAGGTAGCTAACAAGCACCTCTGTGGCTTGACTCTTGCTGTGTGCTGCTCTCCAGACAATTCTTTAAATACAAAGGCCAGAGTGAAGGTGTTGCCTTTACACTGTATACCTGCACATTTAGCTGTGGACACATGCTGATTCCATTTCTTCTAACAAACATCTCACTATTCATCTCACCAACACATAACAGCATCTCTTCTGCAGAACAGTAATTACCATTGCTCCGTCTGCGCGCACCACGCACGAAACCAAAAACCAGAGACATCCCTAAGCAAGGAACAAGTAAGCAAAACCAAATGGCATAAACCCAGGTACTGCAGGAATATGGTGAGATTGGAATAATCTACTTTACAGTTAACACAGCAAGAGGCCATGCTGGAGGCACACCAACAACTTTTATTCCTTCTAACAAGTCTATTGTCACCCGAATTGGACATCAGGGGATCATACGGGCCACAGATGTGACTCAGACTTAAAGGTCAACCTACAAAAGACCCAACAACCACCATAGTGAAATTCAAGAGAGATACAGACTTCAGAGGAGAGAAGAACTTAGTTAATATCAAAAAGTAACACAAATTCTAACCTGATACCAAGAATAAAAGGATATTAAGAAGTTCCAAAGTTCTCTATCAGGAAGTACAAAGTTGCCTTACTCTAAGGAGCCCCAAACTAATGTGTTAATAGTAGTTGTATGGTTACTATGTGCTTTCACAACAGGATAAAATGGTGTTGAAAAGTTTCTGGCATTACTGATATATCAGAATGTGGTTTAGGCAGAGCTGCAAGGCAAGGTAACAATCAGCTCTTAGTTGTGTGAGGCTTTCTTTGGGTACCCTACCAGGATAGCCATAAGATTACAGCCTTTCCTCTCAGCTTAAAGATGGACCGATGGACTGTCAGATTAGTCCTACCCCTGAGCAGACTTGCCTTTCCCTTTTATCTTCCAGCTTTCACTGACTTCTGCCTTTCTCCATCTGATTAGATGAATTATCAAAGCATATTTTTGTGCTGAGCAGAACACCCCATCCCAGTGCAGCTTGGACGGATTGTCAAAAGAACCTCGTCTTGGTTTTTATTAGGCTTTTTATGAACAGAGAAGCCAAAGCCTGCTAGTGCCTGCTGTGAATCTATCAGACACTCCTGAAGATTAACCGACGGTTGTTAATCGCTCTGAAAGGCCTCCAAAATTTTCCTTTTTAAATCCAGGCTCCACAGCTACCACCTCTCTGTCCTCAGTCCCTCCCTTGCACCCTCCTGATGCCTTCTCACCCTCAGCTTCTCCCTGACATCTGCCACCACCTCCTTGTCCCAGATCTCTCCTGCTCCTGCCTGGATTTCCAGCAGTCAGGGCTGCAGCCTTGGTGGAGTTTATCAGCTCAAGCTCTGTCAGCAATAGGTCTCGGACCCTCACCGGGGCTGGAGTACCTTGCCACCGAGGCAAGCCTCGGCTATCTGAGGCAATGTGGGCACTGAGGAATCTCAGTGTCACCCAAAGCCAACAGAGACCTGCAGTGCCATTCCTTCCACCCATGCCATGCCACCTTAGGAGCCTCTGTACAAATTACTACGTCTACATGTCACAGTGATCTGCCTGTCAAAAATAGTACCTTTGGTCTTGAAGCCGGTATGGGGATGATGCTACACCCAGATTAACGAGCGCATTCACTCTTAGCAGGGCCAATTAGTCAGGGTAGGCTGGTGGGTTAATTCAGTTCCAGGGCTGGCTTGTTTTCTAGCTGTGACCTTGTTTGCCTCTCATTTGGCTATCTTTGCATGCTGTCACGCTACACCTTGAGACTCGGCAGCATCTCCGCCACTTCTGAAACGTCGCTTAGTCACCTAGTTCATAGAAGCCTCGTCACACTCAGCAGAGCTATACGTAAATGTCCGCGAAGTATCCAGGCACCAGCACACTTCTCAGGTGCCTTCAGGAATCCAGCCCACGCAGCCCTTTACTGCCAACCTGAGAGTGGCCGATCGCTCCTTCAGGCAACACCTGGGCTGATGCGTTGTTCGATGTATCTATCACGAAAGTAAATCAAATTGAAACATAAAATGTAAGAATTGAATTAAAATAGTAGTGGTCACCATACTACTAGTTCACATGAAGAGAGGGCAGCTGGAACGGGCATCCAGAAGATTGAAAATCCACCAGAAAATACAAGGTCAGTGACAAGCCCTGAGAACTGCTTACATTTTTTTGAAGAATAAAATCCTGTCTGTCTCCCTCATGTGCGCTTGAGGGAGGAAATTAAAGATGTACATAAAGTCTTCAAGAAAACAGTTTAAATGAGGTGATTGTCTTCAGATTTACTTACAAAATAAATTCCCTTACACTGGGCTTGTAGTCACAAGGCTCAAGGCCATAGTAGCAAAAAATTTGGTAGGCCTTTATCGTAAAGACGCAATCTTAGCCAAAAATAGAGTTAAAATTTCTAAAAGTCAGGAGAAAATTGCTCATTATACCTCAAATAATCTGAATTACTGTATCATATCCACATTTTAGTATTACCTAGCCATCAAAGTTGAAATATCTTGTTATTGCCTTAATTCTCTAAGAAGCAATTGCATTACTAAAGACATTAGGAAAATATTGGAACTTTCTTGATTACTAGGAATGATGTAGCAGGATCAAAAAGAAAAAAAAAAACAAAAACGTTTTATTCAGTATCTTTAACCAAATTTCTGAAAAATTTTCTCTTTCATCTCTCAGAAAATTGAGCCTGTAATTATATTCAAAACCTTGGTAGAGACTTAGCATTTCTATAATTGTTATCCATTTCTTTCTACGTATGTTAATGTGCCATTTTTTAAGTTTTCAAAATTCTTATGTCTAGATGATTCACTTTGAGCAGCAGCAAAGGAATCTTGAAAATTGTCACCTTTTTTTTCCCCACATTTTTGCAAATGTGGTCACGGCAACCAGGTATTTTCAGTCTAGGTATTTACAGAAACGGTTCTGAGTCAAACGTGAAGCAACGACGGGAAGTTGTGACAACCTTCCTACTCCAGTAAAACTGCTGGGAGATATTGAAAAGGAGCTGCTGTTGAGAATAACTCCGTTAAACAGCAAATGCAGCCGTCGTGGTTGCGCAGGGCGGGTTTTATAGGAGCTTCGGGAAGGCGTTGGGGAAGGCAGGCTGGGTGGGGAGGTGCGATTAGCGGGGCCCCGGCAGGGACGGGGTTATCACCGCTGGGGACTCCTGCCAGGTCACGGGGAGGCTCCATTTCTCTGAAGCGGACAATCTGCAGGAGTTTAGTCATAATAAAACAGGATAAAGTGTGTTTTCATAAATACGGAAAGGACAGCGGCTCACGCTGTGAAAACAGCTGCAAAAACTGTCCGTGTTTCAGAGGCTGATTTTCTCAGCTTCAGCCTTTAAGATATTTAATTTTTCATAGGATATTTAATTCTTCATAGAATATTTAAATGGAACAGGGACTATGAGCAGAAATTTAAGGTCTGAGTAGGGAAAAAAAAAATGTTTTTTAAAGGGAATACAGCATTTGGGATTTTGCTTTTGCAAAATCTGATAAAGAGAGAGAGAATTGAGGGAAAAAAAAAGGAAGCAAACTTTTTAATCAGATATTTTCCCACAGAACGATCAGTGAAGCAGAGACGCTCCTTTCAATTTGTGCAAATTTCCAGTTTAGCGAAGTACTTGAATATCGCAGGGAGAGTTTCAGAATGAAATGTCCGGATCTCTCAGACCCTGATTCTGCTCAGAGAAACCAAAAGGAAAACCTCAGGCACTTGCTGGCACTTCCAAGACTGCATCAATAAGTACGTTGCTTTGCTCACCTTATACTCGCTGTAGGGTGGCTATTTTTGTCTGCGGTTGTAACGCCGCAGCATAGTGATAACTCACTGTGAAAAGTGCGTGGGGCTTCACCGGGTAGTTCCATCAGTGCTTGGGCTGATGTTCAGCCTGAACCTCTCACCAGGTGCCTTGGCAGGGCTCTGGGTAGCAGCGTGGCACATCCACTTTCAAAGCTCTGTCAACGCCGGCTTTTTTTTTGCTTATGAAAAGGTTGAATTTTTGATGCCTTTATTCCTGCTCAGATTTGAGAGACTGGTCAACAAAGAAAAAAAAATTGCACATGGGCACCTAAATGTTTCACCTAGCTTCAGGTCTGCTATTAGATAGATGACTTAGATGTTGCTCATATATTCTTGTACAGATCAGGAAGCTTGTTCTCGCAGATCCCTTGTAGGACTAGGACCACGCTTCTTCAGTTAAGAACAGCCCTCCAAGCTCAGCCGTGTTTGGCTTTGGCATGTTGCATATGACAAGACCAGCTGTACTAGTAAGGGTCTGGATGTCTAATCAACCAGAAAGAGCAAGCAGCTATCTCTGGCGTCCTCCCTCATCCTCAAGCAGAACACATTTTTCCAGAGCCACTAATATTCTTGCAGCACAGGCCTGATTTATGACCTGTGCCTTCAGGAGCTACTGCAATGCACATACTTCAATTGATAGCACGAGCTACAATAGCACAAACTGATAACACTTACAGAGGACCTTTCTGTAAATGATTTATATTTACAGAAATTAATCCCATTAATATTTCCTATTTTCAAACATTCGAATCCGTGAATATGAATGCTCCTACATTCGTATAAAAACATCCCCTCAAGATGCTTATACTAAACCATTATTGAAACGTGCACAAATATATATATATAGATATGTGGGAGAAGCACAAGGTGAGAATTAAAGACATACACTAAATATACTCGATCAGAGAAATACACCAGAAAAAAAAAAAAAATCTGTTTTTAAATTGTCTATTCAGCCCATATAACAGTCCAACAACTACATTGCTCATGGTTTCCTCAACAACTACATTGCTCAGGCAGACAGTTCCCTCAGCTGCTTCCAGTTGAAGTACACAAAGCTGAACTGAGCAATCAGATAAAAAAGTCAAGCTACTTTCTAATTCCCACGAATTCAAGCACATTAAACAATTAGCAGGAGCATTCTGCGGATTAACTTTTGCAAGCCCTGCTAGAGAGGCCTCACGCCCTTATCCTCGCCGGGACCGCGCGCCGGTGAGCTCGTGCACAGGTTACACCCGCGCGGCCCCGTGCCGATCGCTGCAAAACACCTGGCACGTGGTAGCAGAGTCTCTCCTATTAATTCAGAATGGGTTTTTTAACATCTGTCAGTTATTGGTTTGATAGAAGGCAATAGAGAAAGGTGAAAAGGGCTGTCCCTTTGACCCGCAGCGCAGCGCTCTGCAGCAGCAGGCAGTAGCCTCGGGTGGTTTTTATGCCCGGGATTAACGGGGATTGGGAACGATGCAGAAGCAGCACGCTGAATCAAGGGTGGGAAAGCGCTTTGCGGGGCAATTTCTCCAGTAAGATTCAAAACCAGCGACGATTTCCAAGTGCAAACAAACACCCTAATGGCCTATACTCAGAGTTTGTTTATTTAATCTCAATTTTTGTACAGTAAATGATGCGGCTCAGAGCTTGTTTGGATGAGTTGACAACGCTGCGTTTCATGGCACTGAGGTTTGGCTGCAAGTCACAAAACTATCCGAAAATTTGTAACAAGTGAATGCAAATAAGTTTGTTAAACTTTGACAGCAAACGAGAGAAAAAAAGTGAACTTGTTTTCAATCAGAGACATCACATCATGTCCTTTTCCCTTATTAGGGAAGGCAATGAAGCATTTCTGTTTATGCTGAATTTACTCCTGGTAGTTGTGGTTACAATTAGTTTTGAATGATGTCTTCTTTTAAAAAATCTTGATCGCCCAAATACACATTGAACTTTGATGAAAAAAAAAGATTCTCTTGGATCCATTCTCAGTCAGAGGGATTTCCACCTCTGCGTTTATTTTTTTCCTCACGTTCCCTTTGGCCTTACGAAGGATTCAGTATTAAGGAAAGTGAAACATTTCTTTTGCTGCAAAGTCCTCTCCTGGTAAAAGCAGCATGTCTCTTCTTTTCCTCATCCTTGATTCTCTGTCCCTTTGGTGCATTTCTTCTCTACAGTCTTCAAGCATCATAAAAGCCACAATTTTCTTTTCCCTAGGTTTCTGATCGTTATCTCTTACTTGTTTCTATAGTTTGATTGTAAATGCAGATTTACACTTAAGCTTGCCTCAGATATATACATGCATTAAAACTATCAGTAATATCTGTGCCAGGCAGAAATGTCTCCACGTTTTCTGTAACAAGGGAGAAAATCCTGTCTTGATTTCCTCTTCAGCAGTCTCAAGAATATGTCTGTGTAATAAAAGAATTATTTTTTTTTTGTCTTAGCTGAAGGACAGAGCTGCATAGCTCATCATGCCAAGCTAATGTATTTATGGTCCAAAGAGCTCTCCTCACCCCCAGACTTCAGGCTTACAGTGGAATCCACAGTATGTAACGATGATAGGAACATGATATACTTTACTGTAACCTGTGCTTCGGACAGCTGTTAATGCCAGTCTAGCTTTCTGTAGTTTGAAGCCAAAGGCAAGTTGTCTGCAGCATATGTATAGCTTCAGTCTGCGGCATACATACTGTGAAGTCAATGGCATGCTGAAGGAGATGCCACAGAACCAAAGAGCCATTTGTTAAAATTCACCTCTCAGATGTTAATGTACATTTGGGATCATTTCTCTGCCTAAGAAAGAAATTAATTTCCTCCCTGATAAATTATTATTGTGGCAGCATCTAACATCTTGCACAAAGATCCAGAGACACATTGTAATGAACTTCACACGGAAACACTGGGAAAGATCGTCCGGCCGCAAAGAGATAAAAGTCAAAGGTAGCAAAAAGGTCAAAACACACAAAGGAGAAACCAAGAACTATAGTGGGAAGGGAAACTGAAAGATACACTGACCTTCCCACAACTGCTGAGCAGATCAAGAACAGAGGGATTTGAACTCCGTCCGTTGGCTCCAAGTCCAATCTTCTATTGTATGCTGCTGCTCCTGACAATCCTGGTCAGAAGAGAGATGCCTTACTCTTTCAATATTGCCTCAAATCATTTCTTTTTAAGTTGTTCTTGTTATGCAGACTCTTAAATGTTCAGCCCCAGTTTATGGAAGTATTATGCTGCTTTGTTAATCAGAAGATCGTAATATTTTTCTCTGAGTGTAAATGTTTTCAGTGGCATGCGGGTCAATAATATCCTACTTCGTGCTTAGTTTGTGAACGTGCAACACATGCACATGATGTAGATCCAAAAATGAGCACAGGGAGTTTCTCTGCAGCATCTCAGTTAGTAGTTCTGGTCCTAAACCGTCAGGGAAGGGGATCAATCAATCTTATTGCATTTTCTTGGACTGTGGCTCTCATTGATCTGTTAAAAAGAATATGAATAATTTTTAAGTTCAAACCTTCAAAAAGTTAAGCAGTGTGGAAGGATTGCTTCGTTTCATTTAGTGCAACACTCCTAAGACATCCTTATAGGACGTTTACTTTTGTGCAGCAGGATAATGTCATTGATTGTGGTTTTTTTCTTCTATAATCACATATTTCTCTACTGAACTGCTGCTAGTAAGCAGTTACCATTTTAATTGTTCGTTTCTTAACATTAAATTATATTTATCAGTACCTAAATGTACCTGAGCTCTGAAAATACCACACGAAGCATTATCCAAGGCTTCATTAACCTCATCACATATATTTACAGCTTCTCCCTGTACTCTTGTGTGCACACATTAGTGAAAGCAATGGCAACATATATTGATTGCACTGTAGATTAGATTTGAATTATTACAGTTCACAGAACAAAGATATAACTAAATTCATGTGATATACAGCCGCTGTGGGATAACTTTATCTTCTTTGCAACGTTTTCTAGAAAACTGATTCTCTGTGAAGTCCTTGTTTTTCATCACACAGGGTCCAGGTCTCAGGGAGCGTTTTGGAGCGCAGGGGCATCACCCATGGAGCTCAGCTATGGATGCAGCTCTCACCTACACCTGAATTTCTCATCTACAGAGCCAGCTCTCAGGTGCCAGACTGAATTTGTAAGGGCACAGTCGCAGGCAGGCCTCGTGGACAAGCAAAGATAAGACATAGGTGCAAGATTTGCAGCAGAACAATGTGGACAGCACGGCCATGCTATTTATCTTCCTGGAGCTCCTTGGAAAGGGCTCAAGACACCTCCAAGGGCAAATGCTTCTTACAAGAAAGTGAGCACCTCCACGGCTAAAGTCTTCAGTGATCTATAAAGGATTAAGCATTAAGGGGAAACATGAAGAGCCAAAGTTCTGTAATTGATTTTTGGCAGAGAGGAGCACTCAAAAACCCCCATAGATTTGGTAGTAGCAGGCAAAACTGATTTCTTGGATCTAGTGCTGCACAGAAGTATGAGAAAGGCATAGACAGGAAAAGACGACAGCAAGGCCACAGGGCAACAACAGAGAGCAGAAGATGGCTGCATATTAAGAGAAGGAGAAGGAAAAGAAGGCAAAAAATTATTAATGTCAATTTTCTTTCCATAAAAGCCCTATTTTCTACTCATCTTTTTCCATTTTACCTTAGCCTTTGACATCAGCGAACAGTGTCTGTTCATTCTAGCAATAAACCTAACCCACAGCTTCTCGATCCCTCTATAGAACGAGATTTTGGAACTTTGTCATTTGAGTATTTGCACGTTTCTATCTGATTATTTGCAAGTTTCTATCGAAGGATTTGTCTGTGTGACGTTCTGACCACTACATCCATCATGAAACACACCTTGGAGTAAGCCTAACTATGGGGTTTGCTTGCTCGACCTCTTACAATTGAAATGAAATTCCAAAAGAGGAGCTAACCCACATGTGTAGAATCATGAGGTCACTTTAGCATCATGCAAATACATTTGGAGGGAGCAAAATTAAACATTTAAGCATGCTGATTAAGGCATTGATTCTGCAAATACTTACTACCAGGCTTAATCCCTTTGAAATCAGGGGGACTATTCACGGTCAGAAAAGCTCTGCCTGTGAGTAAACATTTGCCTCTCTCAGCCCTTGAAAGCGATTGCAGGCGATATTTTTCTTCTAGATGGACAGTGCTCACTCCTTGGCAGTCCTCAACTATGAAATGACATATATTATAAATGTGAAAATTATACAGGACTGCCCCTAATGACAGCCTGTAGTCAGTTAATTGGCTCAGCGGTGAGATGAGAAGAGCTTAGTCATTCCACGAGAGGCACGCAGGAAATGCCGACACGAACTGTCGTAATTAGACACATATTATTAGAATTTATTAAAACACAACTAGTTACACTGGTCGTGCACATTCCGTAGGCAGGCCTTTCGACAAACTGAGCGATCCAGGTCCTGTTTACAATAGAAAGTTGTGCTGACCTAACTATCTGACTACAGTTAAAGCTGTACATCCCAAGTTTAGGAGGAGCTGTGTCAGAACAGCTTCTTTTTCCTTAGCAGAAGGAGAACGAGCAGCAGTGCTGAACACATTCATACCATCTAAGCACGTGTAATTTTAAATAATACAATTAATGGGTCGTAAAAATTCACACAGCTCAGATAGCATAGTTAAATTGTTATATAAGGTATGAAGAGACCAGACTCTCTGTTCCACAATGAAATAGGAATCACTGAATCTCACCTCTCTTGCATGCAAGAAAAAGGAGGAGAAGAAAGAAGTGAAAATGCCCAGTGTTTAGGATAAAGCCTTTTATGTCTGGACGTCTTGTGACCTAACCAGCATTTGCAACTCAGTGAAATGCAATGTATTCATTTGCAGGCTGTCTGTAAAAGTACTTGAATCGGTCTGAACTGATTCTTTGAACAGGAACGAAGAGGGAATCACTATGGCTGGAGGGAGAGAAGCTGCTCATTTAAGAAAACAGTAAAAGGTCACAGAGGGATAAATGCTTCTGCCAGCATTAATTTTACTATAATGTTCCAGTTTCTCATCTTGCAAACTGAAGGGATTTTTCCTTGTTGGTTCAGACAAAGTAATGGATATATACGAATAAGGAATGCACTGCGTTATGGTAGAAGCTGGTTAATACCCTCTGAAGAAAACTTTTGTTTTCCAGTGATGACTGATGAGCACCACGGTGCTGCTGGACAGATGGCAGGACCAGGCAGCAGAGACTGGGCTTCTGCTTGGGACCCTGCCTCCGGCCTGTTGCAAAACCCTCATTAAACCACCTTCTCTCTCTGCGTCTCAGTTTCTTCCCTTGCAAAATGAAAGAAGGTTAATTTGCAAAGCACTTTGAGAAATAATGGTGACAAACAAGTGCTGTATATTAGTTGGGTGGAACTGTTATTAGTTTCTATACACTCTTTTCTTGTGCAATAACCACCATTAAAGATAGAACTTTCAGCTTGATTCCTTATTAGATAATTTACAAGTTTGGATACAAATCTGAATTCAGATTTTCAATGACGTTCAAAGCTTCATATTAGTGAATGTGATTTTTCAGTTTCGTGTTACAGAAAACGCAAATTCTCATAACAAAACATTTTGTTCCTATTTATTATCTCAAGTATCCAGACACAACCACTCTGATCAACAACCCTACCGCTTTTAGAAGATTCCCCTCGTTATGGATTTATAGAGAAACTGCTGCACCTAATTCCATTACCAATTGCTACCAGTAATTCCATTAGGCTGAATCACTCAGTAACCTTGTTTCTGGCGCTATAACCAGATATATCACCTGAAGTAGTGAACTGAATGCATCGTGCACTGAGTGGCTGATGAGAAGGATACACTGAAAGTTAGGAAAAGAGAACAGAGTACAGAGATGGGATCTAAACAATCTGAGCCAGGGTTTGAAGCCCATTGTTCCTTGCTGTATCTCACAAGTGAATTTATTACAAATTTTTTTTTACAAAAAAAAAGGTGTGATTTGCATAATTTTCTGGCAGGTGACACCACATCTTTTACATCAAGTCTCAAATATGGAAATAAAACTATTCACATGTCAAAATATTTTCAGGATTAGATCTGAAATCATAGAATCAGAATGGGTTGGGATGGAGTGATCTTTAAAGATCATCTAGCCCAACCCTCCTGCAGTGAGCAGGGACATCTTTAACTAGATGAGGTTGCTCAGAGCCCCATCCAACCTGACCTTGAATGTTCCCAGGGATGGGGCATCCACTGCCTCTCTGGGCAACCTGTTCCATTTTCTGTAAGATAGAAAATTCCTAGGTATGAAAATGGTTCATTCTACAATTCCTAGTAAATCTTGCCAGTATTTAAAGGTACAGTTTCGAGTACTGCTGATCCAGGTCCCACTGGCTTTATCTGTATCAGTTTTATTGTTTGCCAGGATGCATGTAATGAAATACATGAATAGCTTTTGTTTTATTAATTGTCTTTTGGATATCATCCCAGCGTCTTCTGGTCATTCCAAATCATGTTTGCCAGAGATAGGTTTGAATTAATTCTCCAAATTCAATGACTTCTCATCTCAAGGCAGTTCAGAGGCAGGCTCTGATATACTCCCTTCTCTTACACATTTCCTGCCTGCGTTCCTTCATCTTGTCCCATGCAGATATCTGAAAACCTCGTGCAAATTATGAATGCTTTTTAAAAAGCTCTAATTTTGCCCAGATTTGTATGAAAATTATATTGTAAAAATGTATCTGGATCATGGGAGCAGTCTAACATCTTAACAGGTTGTGTTTTTCCCATTCCCTGTAAATTGTATATTTTCTGGCCCTGACTTAGGAAACCACTTTAACCTGTGATTAAATCCCAGTGAAATCAAGATCTCAGCACACAATTGAGGCTTAGCCTACACCTCAGCGTTTAAAAGAGCAGCTTGACAACATGCATTTCTGAAGGAATATTTATCATGGCAAACCAGTATTTCCCGGTGACCGAGACACAGTCTCCAGACAAACCACCAGAAGAAATCTAAGAGATCATAAGACACTGAAACTTTTATTAAATAGCACTGAGACAACTCAGATATTCAACTTTTGTGAGGCCTGACATAGTAAGTTTGGTAGCTCCACCCTTTCCATACCCTGCAGGTGCCTTTTGGCATTATCTCAGTGCTCCACAACCCACACTCCCTTATCATTCACCTTCAAGAATTCAGTCAATCTCTTGAAACACGCATGGAAACGATGTACACTTATACTGAGAAACGCAGAGACGCACCACTCAGCACTCGCTCCTATCTGAAAAAAAACCCAAACAAGGGTATAATTTATAGACATGAATATATATTAGCATATACATGTACATTTCTGGATTTCTGCTTTTACTTTTAGGAACCTGTGCAACAAACTTGGCAACATCGGTATTTCCGTCTTCCCCGGGGAGTAAGGGATCTTTGTGTACTTACCAGGCAAACACCGATTCACCTCTGTATACCATGTTCTCTGACTTTTTGCTAAACTGAAAAATTCGCTGCATCATTGTTATTCTGTGCTTTCTAGAAGTCCACAACAGAACTGTCAGCATGCTGGAGGCGGGAAACTATCAGACTTTATATATCTATATATGCTATACCCTGTCTAAGTGTGGCAGAGCTTGGATGGAGCTCCCCCTGAGCCCTTCCAGGTATTGGGGTATACAGGGAATGTTCTCTTCTGGAAAACTAAATGTACCCCATACTGTCTAACTAATGCTTTATTTTCAGAAGCAGGTTTTCCAATACAATATAAATATTCTGTGACTTCTTGTGGACTCCCTATATTGCAGTGTACAAACGGCTTTTTTGATTATCTGACGTTGCATGGAAAAGGGACTGAAAGTGAAAGAATCATAGAATCATAGAATGGTCAGGGTTGGAAGGGACCTTCAAGATCATCCAGTTCCAACCCCCCTGCCACAGGCAGGGACACCTCCCACTAGGTCAGGTTGCTCAGAGCCCCATCCAGCCTGGCCTTCAAAACTTCCAGGGATGGGGTTTCCACCACCTCTCTGGGCAACCTGTTCCAGGGTCTCACCACCCTCATGGGGAAGAACTTCTTCCTAATGTCCAATCTGAATCTCCCCTCCTCTAGTTCGGATCCATTCCCCCTTGTCCTGTCACTGCCCAACATCCTAAAAAGTCCCTCCCCAGCTTTCTTGTAGGCCCCCTTCAGATACTGGAAGACCACACTAAGGTCTCCCCAGAGCCTTCTCTTCTCCAGACTGAACAACCCCAAAGAAGCAACCCTTATACAAGACAAAAAGAGTATTCCTAGTTGTATGTTGTAAAACTTTCCCAAAGAGATAAATTATGAAGCTTATGTTTTTCCTTGGCATTACCAAGGAAATCTCTTACTGAGATATTTAAGCACCGCAAACAGTAACTGATATTGTCTGCAAATATGATACACTACCGTGGGTGTTGTGCAAGCCAAATACAGCCCACAAGACAATTCCTCTCATACCATCTTGTACAATCTTGGAGAGGAGATGAAAGGAAATGACTAATTCAGGAGATGCATGAATTTCAGCAGAAGTTGCTGCTTCCACATGGAGTGGTTTGCCATTGGTTGGCAAGCAAAGACTGGCTTATTTGACCAGCAGCAGCTCCAGGGCTAAAGAAGCAGCGAATGCAGGTACATGAACCTCTGATAAACCTTCTCAGCAACTTCTGGGAATGGGCTGCTGCTGCAACAGCATTATGACAAGAGCCTGTCTGTAGAAAGCTCTGCTGCTGTTGTGCGTGAGAGCAGAAATGTGTTGGTACAACCTCTCTCTTCAGTCCTGGGAAGGCTGGGAGCCTGGTGACACCTGTGGAAAGACTGAGCATCTGCTCAAGGGAGCAGCACCACACTGTCCACTATGCCTACACTGATGTACTCTTGACAGGTGATCAATCACGTCAACCTCCCGAGCTGCCATAACGTTTCCATCGCAATTATATCTATGTATCTACTTATTGTGATGTTTTATCGTGTGGGTTTTAAATATGATGTATTAAAACACTGTGCAGTGTAATCCAAATGCAATGAGGCATGTAACTGTAAAAGCCAAAATTAGGATACAGAGAACAATGTATTTTAAATTAAGTGGGAACAAGATTACTTGTTAGCTGAAAATAATGAGCACCTTCAGTGCATTTTGTGCATGCAAATGATATCTGTGCCAAAGGAATATAATATTAGCTGACATTACAAAACCTATCAGCAAGAAAAACAAGAAAAGTGCACTGGAGAACCTAATCATTACAGAATTAAAAGAAAATCCACCACCCCACCCCCCAAATCAACAAGCAAAGAAGTACACTGATCTAATGTGTCGCTGCATAAACTCAAAACCTAGCTGCCCCCAATGAGACATGCCTCAGGTGACCCCCTGAAATGAGATGGTAAGCCAGGAAAAGGTGTGCAGTTAAAATGCTTTCTGCAAAAAAAACCCCAACAAATTAATAAATCATGGAAGCTTGTTATCATCTCATGTAACTACAGAAAGCAGAACAGTTCACGTAAACAATCACACACTCAAAATTTGAGACCGATCACAGAAAAATGTAAGTACTTATTGCTGGCTTTGGGTGAGAGCACTAACAGCAGTGAAACCAGGCAGGTATTACATTTCAGCTGAGCTACTGCAAAGGTTTTCCTTGTAAAACAAACGGGGCTGTACTTTTAACGTGCATTGGAAGTACTTCTCTCTACCACTAGATTGTGTAACAGTTTTCAAAACTCCCTTGTCACAGCTAATGACAAGCAGTGACTGTCTAGAGAAGTCAGTTAATGAGTTTGCTGAAAAGAAGCTGCAGCTGAATATCTGATTTTCACTGCATGATATGTTACCAGACAGGGGTATATCTATGAAACAAAGTACAGGAAGACCAGTATCCTATATATGGCTAACTTCATTCACAGAAGACAGACTGCAGAGAAACACAGAAAAATGTACCAAATATCTTAAGGCATCGAATCTAAACCGTGGGAATTGACGTCAAAAGTTGAGTGACTGAAAGCAGGGAAGTTGCCTTCTTTACTTTTCCAAATGTGCAGGTCTTAAAGATGAGAGAGCAAGTAACACATTTCAGTTATAAAAACCTATCTCTGCTCATTAGTCTTTCTACCAGCTTTGTAATACCTCCAGTCTGCATGGGGTCTAAAATTCAAGAGAGCTATTCAGGTCACCTATCATTCACAGAAAAGCTTAAAATTTACTAGTTTCCACATCAGACTGCAAAATTTTCTACAAAGAACCACACACACACACTTAAAGTATCCCAAACTGAACTCTTAAAGCTGTAATTGAAAAAGAAGGGCCTAAACTCCTTCCCAGCGAGCCCATTCTCACACATTGCATCCATGAACAGCACTGAATTTAGCTCAAAATCCATTTAGTACTCCCAGCTGACATTAGCACTCTTATCCTGCCTGTGGAGCAAGCTCTTCCAGAAGACTGCTCTAACCAGCAGTGTAGAGAATATCTTGGGATAAGTTCCACATTCTCCCTCCACTTAACTCTCAATAATTCACTAGACAGAGGTAGTATTTACATTTTGCTTTACAGAGTTGGTAAACTGCATATATATAAATGGAAATGACATCAGTTGGAATGAAAATGGAAATTACATTAAACTGAATCATATGGCGCTTGAAGTTCAAGACTTTTAGACTTTTCATTTCAAAGGAGCATCTTCAACAATGAGATACAAGGAATTTGGGTCTGGTTGTATTCTTCTTGGTTCTGCCTTTCCTTTCTGAACAATAACCTAGTTGCAACAAGAGGGGTGGAGAGTGGCCTGTATCCTAGAACATTCTACCATTTGCTGAAAAATGGAAAATCAGAATCATTGGGTTCAGCTTACTCAAGACTGGAAAGGTCCTAGAAGAAACAATCCTGTCTTCCAAGACAAATGCACAGATCAATAGATTACTGCGCACAGGACTGCCACAGCTACATCCTCCACCGGTACCTGCCTGCTCTGAAGACACAAAACAGTATTTTGAACTCAGAAGTTATGTTTGCAGCTGCCTATAAGGCAAGACCAAGGCATTGACTTGGACACAGGACTACGTAGTACTCAACTGTTAGCACAGCTGGCCAACAGCAACTGCCTGGCATCATCTGGAGACAGCACGGGCCAAGAAGCATCCCCAAGAGGAAACCTGGATGCAGCCACACTGCAAACCACTGCAAACCAACTGTTGGTTTTGAGGAGGGAGAAGAGAAGAAAGTGCAGTCATGAGCATGTGAAGTGAGGGCTTCTTGTGGCTACTACTTGTAAAAACGTCTTGGGGTCCAGAGTGATTTCTGGCAAAGCCAAACTTGCTGATTCTTCAGATAGTTTTCAACAGTATTTTCCACCGATGAGGTTTAAGTAGTTCTCCATTGCAGAATAAGAGTCCTAGATCAGCTGGCAGCCCTAGGCACTTGGGACAGAGAGGCCGGTACCTCATACAGGTGCTCTGCATCCTTTTTTTTAACGGGGACTTATAGACGTTCATTGACTGTGGAAGAAATATTGCCATAATAACTTTTGGCACAACAGTGCTTCAATTCCAGATATGGGAATCACTTTTAAGCACAACAGTGAAGCAAGGACTTTTCAGCTTGTTTCTTAAGAATATAATTCCCTACCTGGAAAACTTTGCAATGTACAGAAGCACATGCAGCTGTGATAGTATGTTCCCAGAAATAAAAATCTGTAAAACCAAAACATTGCAACAAGGCAGAAAGCAATGCCCCTAGCTGCCAATTCTTATCCACCGCTATGAATACTGACACTGACATTTAGGAAGAAAATATTTGTTCTGAAAAATAAACTGTTCTCTTACTTAACTGCATTCATTTTACCTCTTTAACAGACCGAGTCCAAGGACCCATCTCATAGGGTTATACTCCTATCTGTGATCTGTAGTTGTGGCCCAAACGTGGCATCTAATATTCTTCTTTGATACCCCACCACTGGGTGACCTTGGTGTTTAGTGCCTCCTCCTTGTGCCATCTGATCACAGTAGGTTCACAATTTAGCTCTATCTGGGCCTACAATCAGTCTTAGAGAAAAAAAAAAAACAAACATGTTGCTTTCCTCAAAGAAATGACCTGCATCTTCCCAACACCTGGAAAAGATGGCTGGGTCTAGATGTTTAACTATTCCTTTATTTCATGACCTTTTCAACTGTTGGAATGTGTGGGTTTTTTTAACAACAAGTGAGCGACTTTCACGCAGCCAGCTAAAGCTATGCCTGCTTTTATATCCCGGCAGTTGATATTGAAATAGTATCAAACTCAAAAGACACAACTATTTCACAACACAAAATCCTAATGCAAGCAGAAAACAAGTGGTTTTCTTCTCAGCAGAGACAACTTTCTTGAGAGAAAACACCTTTATAATACAAACAGTACAAATCCACAAATTTGCCTTGGAAAGAGAGAGAGATTTTTTTCCCATTAACAAGTTCCAGTGAGCAACTCTTCAAATGAGTGTCTAAATATCACTCCATTAGAATTACAAGCCAAGATATCATGAAAGATAGTTTAGAGAGCATGTCAGTGTAGTTGCAAAGTATTGAAATAGTAACTACTTCTTGACAAGAAAATATCCTTTCCTTCTCTTGTGCTGCTCAGTGCTTTCTATTTCAGGCTGACAGCCCCGTAGTCAATCACAGTAGCGAGAAATCTCTCCTTAGTACAGTCAGAGGTTTGGAAATGCAGGTACTAAATCTCAGCATGTATTTCTAAGCAATTTTTTTCTAAGATCAAAATACTTGAAATCATGCATACAGATTGACTTCCCTGCCACAGCTTTCAAAATTCTTTTTTTCTGAATTTTTTTTTAAAGCATATGGAAATATACACTCTTTCTGCTTTGCATATTTTTTTACCATGGGATCAGACAAAGGAAGGTTTTTTGGTCAGTCAAAACATAATGTCAAAGTGCCAGGACAATAAGCCATTACTACACAAAAGATCTTTTCTTTCACTAGGGTCTGCGACAGAGTATCATGTTAAAAAAACTGTTGATGCATTGGACAAAAAACCAATAACTTTGATGCAATTACTTTAAGAACTTGATGCATTTTCACGTCTTTCTTTCACTTTTTGTTTAATATAGATCATTAATAAAGATGGAAGGACTCTTTTAGTATATTCATTGCAAAATCTGTGGCCCGATTGTCAGCTAATGTTACGTGATCAACTCTGGTTTCAGCATTTTCTCTGCCTGAGAAAATGGCCAATATCTGAAGAAAACGTTTGGTGGAATTAGTGTGGAACAATAATTGTATTTCTGACAAGTAAGGCAAGGATTGGATGCTGATGCTGCAGGCTACTCAAGGACGGTTAATTGTATTCATGAACTATTTGTAAGACAGCAAGCTGCCAAAACCTCAGACATTTCCAACATGGTAATTCTGGAATGTTGTAGTAAATAGGAAAAACAGATGTCATAATGTGTTTCATCTAGTTTAAAACTTAACATGTAATTAAGTTAATGGCTTCACAATAGCTGATGTAGCAACAAATATAATGCAATAAAATTAGTACCTCGTTATGACATCAAATTCTTCTACATATGCATTACAATAAAAAAAAAAAAAAGATCAGATTTTGAGACATTGGTATATTTTATGGTGACTAACCATCCTTAAAATGCAATCACATGTAATACTTGTTTTGGATTTAATTACTTGTGGGAATTATTTCATTTTTCTAACGCTGTACTTTCTGTAGACTTTTCATTACACCACTAGTGAAAGCTGTTCCTTGGCTTATTACAAATGCTGTATCAAGGTACTTGGGCTTTTATATTCATTATGTAGTATAAAGCTTTCATTTTATTTTTTTATTATTTTTTTTTTACTGCTTGGCTGTTTGTCCAAAGTGGCGTAGGCAATTATCATGGTTCTTTTACATCTGAGTAGTTCTTACGGTAGACTTCAGGTGGTCTGTTCTATGCACACAGCAGCATGTTGAGACAGGGCTCTGTTCATCTATTATTTTTGGACTTCCCAAAGGTTTCTCAAGGTATTACTAGGATTTCCCAATTGTTAGTGCTGCAGGATGAGAAAGGGTAAAAGTACATCGAAGTAAAATAACTTCTTAAAACAAACGTAGAGTCCAAAAAAATACCAGCACCAAACCCAGACATTCTTGTTGCAGAATAGCACTGTCTGATCTGCACTTTCTGTGAGAATTTCCTATATGTGGATTGAGCTCAAAAAAAGTTAAAGAACATTTTGAGGTTATAGTTGTATTAAACAGAATATAATTTTATTTTGAATTATGTAATTGGTTTCGTAAGTGACTCAGATCTTACAAACTGACCGTGCCAGCACATTCCTATTAAAGATATTCAGACCTGTTTGAGAAAAGTCTGGAAGGAAAAAGGTCAAACTGTGGCCTACTAAAAATTAATGTTACTTTTCATTCGGTGTGGCAGATGAGGTCCTTGATGCTGACAAGAAAGCGGCCCTCAGATGCTGTGGGTATCTAGAGGTTACTTTTTCACTGTGCAGGGATATTATTAGGAAAGAGGGATCAGTAAAAAGGAATCTGAAATCTGATCTAGCGCTGAGGAATGCCTTTTGAATGAGCCATTTGAACTGAGTTATTAGTTCTGGGAGGTGTGAACGTTTTGCTCAAAACCTGAAATGGACCGTGAAAAGCAGTAAAGAAGTTCTGCAAGCCTCACGCAATTAAGCGAAGCAGTTTCAAAGAGATAATTATATACTTCCGAAGCTGTACAGCAAGATATCCAATAAAACGCATCAGGTATCTGTTGGATGTCCCTTGCTTCACCTTACATTAAGGTCTAGCCATTTTCCAGATTTTACGAATATCTGTGAATTTATGTATATATTTGGATCCTGCACAAGAAGATTATCTTTTTTTTTCTTTTGTTCTTGAACTATGTTTCCTGATGAATGTTGCTCTATCTCCGTTTCTAAAACGCTGAATGGGCAGATTGTTGCTATGAAGCATTTCATACGAACAGTTTATGGAGTGTGAACAATAGAGGACTGTCTAATGATTGGTTATCATGACTTTCAAAGTGAACTGATACAAAATCCCTACTCAGGGAAAATCAGGGGGTTTTTATTGCACCTAACAGGAATTTTTAGGGAATATTTTAAACTGACCAATTTTAAGGAAATAAGATGGCTGGCCGACGGTAAAGCCGTGGGTATGTAATACTGAACTGCTATGCAATTCCTCTTTCAGCACGGTCCTTAATAGGAAAAATAATTATATGATCGATTTTTAGAAGTTTATTTGAGACCCTTTCCAGCAGGGGTCAGAATGAAAAAGGGAAAGAGTGGTACTTGATGAGGGTGACAGCTTTTTAGCTGTCCAAGTCCATCAGTCACTCAGATGTGGTTTATCATTCTTTTCAACACAGATCACTTAGCCTTGATTTTCCAAACAAGCGCTGTCACCTGCGACGCACACCCACCTAGTTGTTCTCGCTGTGTGCAGGTTGTTATTACACAGAGGCAACAAACAGGGTTCCCATAGAGAATTTCCATCTTTGATAGCAGTTCAGAGAGAAAAAGCCGCTGACTCGAGTTAGCATGCTCTATCCCTATGGCTTTTTGGAGGAAAAGTTCATTAGCTGCTTCGCATGCCAAGGGACCAGCTGTCCTTCAGCACATGGAGCAGCTCTGATTGACCAGGAGGACAAGTGGGAAATAAGCTCACAGCAGTGCCAGCACAGCATATGGTCATGTACCAGCTGTTTCTGAAATGCTTGCCAAACGCAGATCAGAATCGGGTTGGCCGTTAGGAAAATAAAACCCAACAAAAAACAACAAGCAAACATGAAATTCTACTGTCAAGATTCCTGGGATCTGACCACAAAACCAGAACCGTCAATTTGAAATGTCACACAGCAACTACGCGAATATTCGGAATAATCTGTCATTGGCTTGTGTGCTCTGACTTGCTTCATCAGAACACTGATGTTGTGAGCATCTGTCTCTTCTACAGAGCTTTCAGGGGAAAACAATTTATAGAAAGGGTGAAATAAGGTGAGTGGATTTGTATTAATGATATACATTACTAATACACCGAGAATGCATTCAGAAGACTGAACAGAGATTAATTTAAATTGGTGCCAGTTGTTACCACAGGCAAATCCCAGGTGTCCCACATTTTACCGCATTATATTTCTACCTTGAAAAGAAGAATTCACATTCTGAGCTCATGAACAAAAGGAGATTGGATTGGATCGGTGCGAGTCGTATTACAGAGCTGGTGAAATGCTTCTGATAAACCAGGGGAATGACTCAGCAGAAAACAGTCAGCAGGATTTCTCCCCCAAAGCTTTTCAGTTGCACCTTTTCGGAACAAGAAAATAACTTCAACAGCAGTGAAATGGTTCAGAGAACCATGCTGTCCTACCGCAGAGTTTAAAGTACTATTTTCTCTTTAGAGCTTTCCCCAAATACTCCTTCAAGGTTTTGAGAAAGCCAAACTGATTATGTTCATATGACATCATTTACTGCCTCGGTAGCGTGTAAGAGAACGTTGGTAGCTCGTGTAGCTACACAGTTACACATATTTAACTTCTGGCTAGCCTAAATCAAAGTTACGACTAAATTAGGTGCTAAGGATGTTCAAAAAAGGCAAACCCCAGCTAAAGAAAAGTAACACCGATGCTGATCCTGTATCAGGAAATGAGTATACAGGCTGGGAGGCAGTGGTTACTATCTTGGCTTGTGTTCATGCTTCTTATGAGATGTATTTTTATATACAGGCTTAACTTGTCAAAAGGCCTAAACAGGACTACATCCGGGGTGTGGGGATCATCTTTTCAAAGATCAGCTTGGTTCCAGTGACTGAAGATGTTGTTCGCACAAAAGAGACAGTGTTAGCCATCGTAGATGACATACCGCATTTTGGAACTCCAAGAGCCACACGCTTAGCAGCCAATAAAAGGCAGAAAGCCCTTAGGATTATGCAGACAGAAGACTACTTTGACAACTTACATGATGTTGACTTTCCTTAAACCTGCATGCATTCATATATTTGAGACGTGAGATGCTAGTGTACACCTGAAAAGGGCATGATTATTTTCCCAATTAAGAAGCTTAATTAGTACTTTCGTGTGTCGTCTTTGTCATATTTTAAGTCTTACAGTGGCCTATTTTCACCCATCTACTATGCTAAAAATGTTGCTCTTTCATTACTCCACGGTTGTGTAAACAGTTCTGATTAAGCTGGCATTTAATAGTACGGAATAAAATTTCCCTGGCTCCTGAGGAAGCTCACCTACTAAAACTGATGCCATTGAAAGTCAATCTTCTAAAAGACGACTTTCCTTCCAGACGGCTTTTCATTTATTAGCAGCAAAATAAACTTTATTTGCTCACCCTGCCCTCACAGTCTTGTTAAGGATTCTCAAAAGGACCTCATATTACAAACATCGCCACACTCCATCATCATCCTCCCCCCCCATTTCCTCCTTCGCATTCCTGCCCCGGCCCTGGGTGTTTCCCGCGCCGTCGTTAACACGCAGCAAACCCTTCCGAGGGGGCGAGGGTGGCTCCCGCCGGCAGCTCGCTGAGGAGGAGCCGA
>VWZK01018195.1:0-27354 GCA_013396935.1 Baryphthengus martii | reverse complement strand
AGGACTCGGGGGCGGGGCCGGGGGCCCGGCCGGGGTGCCCCGGTCCGAGCGCCTGTCTAGGAGCTGAGCCCTCTCCGGTCCCCCCCTCCCCGGCTTGCCGCGCTCACTTATCCCGACCCGGCCCCTGGGGTCCCGGCGTCAGGTGAGCAGCTTGCGCCAGGAGTCAGGAGGGAGATGACGGCCTGGAGCGGGGCTCCGTGCCGGTTCCGTCCTTTCGGGCCGGGTCACGCCCGGGAGGACAAGGGAGGGAGAAGGCGGCGGTACCCAGCACTCCCCCGTCGTGGGTGCCGGCCTTCGCCCATGTCACCCGGCGCAGCGGACGGGAAATGGGAGGATGCGGCGCTTGGGGTCAGGATAGCGAGAGCCTGAGCCGGGCAGCCCTTTCCTTTCCCTTCCCTGCCCAGCCTGCCCATGAGGTTGAAGTGACAGGGCTTACCGCACCGCCCCTCTCCGGGCTGCTGCCAGGCCCGGCTGGCGTGCCGGGTATGGCTCATGCCGTGACCTTTCATCCTGTGCGTAATTGTACAAAGCGCAGGCAGCGGCTGCTGACCCGGCGAGGAGGAGCTGGGAGACGGCTCTAAATGCCTCGCGTTAGGGTAGATGGAAACCACCACTGGTTTAACTGGGCTTTACGGGGTTATCCTGGGGGCCAAGCTGGTGGGACTCGCTCCTTTCTCCCCCCCCAACCCCTTTCTAACAGCATTGTCCTTTAGGGGCCTATTGAAGGCAAAAGGCGGATAGAAAGGCTAGGGCTGCCGCTGCTCCAGGAGGAGGAGCTGGGCTGATAGGAGACTGATGGGAACCGCATCCTATGGCCGCTCGGAGCCGAGCGCCGCCTGGGCGGGCCCGGCAGGGCCGCAGCCTCTCGGAGGCAATGGGCGGAGTGGGGGGGTTGGGGACACACGCACACGCAAGGTTTGGCGAAGGTTACAGCTGAATGCAGAAGTGACACGAACTGACACTTCGTGCCGGCAAACTCATTTCCATCTTCTCCTCGTGTCGTCCCGATTAAAAGTATATATTTACTAAGTCGCGTTATGAAACTTTGGGAAAAGCGAAAGCGTGGTGCCTTTTTTTTTTTTCCTTCCTGTTTTGTCTTTGTTTTAATTACTCGTTACAGTACCTGATACTGATCCGAAGGGTGAAAATAGTACGATTTGCTTGTCCTTTCAAATAGAAAGCATTCCTGTCTTCCAGTCTTTTCTGTATATAAGTAATACGGGTTGTAGTTTATAGGCCTGCAATCAGAGGACACCGTGGTACTGGGAATTGATTTTCCTCATGCAGACCCTTTTAAGTGTCTAGCTTTCTACCCTTCTGTTACACACCATATATTATTACTTCAGTGTTCTTGGGATGAGGTGGGAATTGCAGATCCAGTTCAGTTTCTCAGCTGTCAAAAGTGAGCTCGTGATGATTCAGTAGATAATTGTGTAAAACAAACTACTTCACTGCAGTGCTTAAAACCCAACTATTGCAGGCTTCTCACCATCCATGGGAGTCTGAAATTGACATTTTTCTTTATTACTTAAGACAAAAATATGCCTTATAAAAGTAAATGACATGGAACTTGATTGTTACTTGACATGTAACTGTACAGATTTTATTTTGTACTAATCCTCCATCTGCTGTTTCTCGTCAGTATGGATATGCTAAAATGGTAGTAGTGTACAATCCCTCCCTTCCAATCAGTAAAGCATATCATGTGGGTATCAAAATCTTCTGATTTGATCATTGAGAGATAAGAGGGGATGTAGGTAACTTGAATAAAAGATGTACTACACTACATACGTAGAATCTTCATTTTCAAAGACTAAGAATTATAGGGGAAATCCTGATTCACTGAGAGCATCAGCAGTTTATTTCCTCGCCAGATTCCGCAGAGCAGATCCTCTCGTGTGTACAGTCACAGAACTTGGTCAGTTCGTTTGTTTTGTGCACCGTGGGGGTAACGATTCTCTGAGGCCACTGATTCTGTAGATTCGTATTGGATACGTGACCCTCCAGCTTTTCTGCTCATCAGCAGGCGAATCGGAAGGAAAGGAAGGGACAAACAGATCTGTGCGCAATCCAAGAGGATAAATTGGAGGCCTTCAACTTCTCTTGTCACCTTAATATGCTGATTTCATAGTCTGTATTCCCCACTGCTTTTGTTGTTGTTGCTAGTCATTATTCTTCCAAGAAAGGGAGATTTCATAGGGGTAAAATGATGTCAGCATTTTCCTTTGCGCGTTTGCTGTGCGTTCTTGCAGCAGAAGGGACAGAGGGAAGTCCTGCTCCTAACTTCATTATTTGTTCTTGAGCATCTTGTTCCTAGGTGAATAGGGGGAATGAAGGAAGCCAAGAGGTTGATTTTATACTTAGCACAGGTGAATTTTCTCTAGAATTTTATTGGGATTTAGACGTAGTGCTGTAGAGTCAGACTTTCTATCTACTTAGGTAGAATCCTAGCAAAATCTTATATCAGTTTGCTTCTTTTTGTGGGAAGCGGCATGCAAAATTTATAATGGATGTTGAAAGTTTCAGTATGTGTTAGATGGCTTTAAAGGAAATATTTAAATGCTAATGCATTCAAAATAAGAAAGTTGAGCACTTTCTTTGTAATTTTTTTTTAGTTTGAGTAAAGGACCTTTATTTCTTGTCATTGCATTACAGCTTGTTTTGTTTTTTTTTTTTCTGAAGACATGCATTTGTACCATAGGCTTCATACCTGTCAGACTGATAATGTGAAGCCCCTAAAATGGTATAATGGTAAGAGCAACTAATAGCTCTTAAGTAAAATTAATAACTTATGACTAATAAAATGAATAGCAGTGTCTAGTAAAGCAGAATGTGATGAAAACAGCAAGATTTAGAATTCCTGTAGGCTAAAAGAGGTAGCAGGAGCTATTCTAGTTATCTGCACTGCTACTGGAGCTTGAAATACTAATAATCTTCTAGAAGCTATTTAATATGCTCTGCTTATTGGGATAGTGTCTTCAGTATTGTGGAACAGAGATTGGAATCCTTTATTTTAGTCCAAGAGCAGTGAAAGGCTGGTTAGGTAATTTGTAAATGTAATTACGGAAAGGAGTTGTGTTGTGTCCGTCCACGCAACCCCACCCCAGGAGTTTTTTCTGAGTAAAGTTAATTTCATGATACAAACCTAGAAATCTTCAAATGAGTATTGGAATGCTCAGTTGCATTTCAGTTCACAGTCAAAAAGAAAATTGGCTGATGCGAGGGAGTAATATGTGCTTTTTTTTTTTCATAATTCAGAAATAATTTACCAGATTTTTCTAGGCAGAAATACCAGATAACTGCAGGATTGTCAAGAGTCTTTTAGTAGAAAAGGATCTAGTTGAGCTAGTTATAAAAATTTTACTAAAAAGTATCTTATTTTACTTTCCCAAAAGTTGATTGAGTGCATTTATAATGGATACTAGGGGATTGAATGTCCATTTTATTGGGACCATAGTGGTGGGGGAAAGGGTTGAGTAGTTTGAACTTTCACAACGAAGATTATTCTTTTACAGACTTCTTACTAGAAGTTACTTCTCTAGCTTTATGAGAAGCTACTGAATATTTTTAAGCTTTCATCTGCTATTTTCTTCATAATTTCGTATGCAAGTGTTTGGATTTATCTCTATAAAACTCTTCATTGATTGTTTATACATCATCTAGCTTCTGTTCATAACTTAGCTTCTCTATGTCCACTACAGTAGCTTGTCTTTTCAAGAGATTTATTTCTAAGGCAAAAGTGTGGAAATTTCAGTTATAAAGGATTTAAATTAATTTTTCACTGGAGTGATATTACATGTCAGAGATGAATTATATCCTGCTAAGTCTGTACATAGTCTGTGCTCAGGATTGCTATAAAAATTTTCATTTTTTACTATAATTTAGGTAATGTTTAAATTTCTCTTCTTTACTATATTGACGAGGAAGTTTTAAACGTGTGGTCTCTGCCAATTTTATGCTTGTCTCTAGCTGTCTAGACCTCATTCTAGGAAGGATTTAATGTAAAAAATTATACTCCGTGCAAGAACCTTGTTAATAAATAAAAATAGATTGTAACAGGGATGAAAACTGAATATTTTGGTGGTCTTTTTATAGCGTTAAAAGAATATTTCTTTGGTTACTATTACATTTATATGAGGAGCAATGTCTGCTGGATGGAACGCTGGGTTAGGCTTGAAGAGATCTGCAGTTTTCTGTCAGCTCTGAGTGATTTCAAGCAAATAGTTTCATCTTAATGTACCTGTGTTTAAGATGCTGTATGGAAAGGAGGAGCTGTTACACCTTTTATATGTTACTGGATATGTTACTGCGTTAGAGGAGAATTCTGAAAGGAGCCATAGTTGCATTGCAGATGAGGTTTGGCATATTTAGACTCTGGAAGAAGGTGCAGAGAGGGATAGCAGAGGTTAAAAAAAAAAATCAATTTTTCATGCAATTGTATAGTTTTAGCATCAGAACAGCAGAGTTGAGTTGTGAGCTACATATTCTCTGCAAGTTTCCTCCAGGTAGTGTCTGCTTAGTCAGGATTTAGATTGAAATAATAATCTTCCAATGGTAAAGTGGGAAAACATGCTGAAACACACACAGAGTGATTAAGGATATTATTTTGCTCATTTAGCACGTGTCATTTGTGCTTTTTAAGAAAACCAAGTGTTTTATTAGCCTAAAGAAAAAAGCTGCTTGAAGCGTCGCAGGTGAAGAACTCGGTGATGTGTATTGCTGCCATTGGATGAGTAATGAATTCTCACTAAATCCTGGTGCCACCGGAATCTGTTATGACAAACTTGAAGCAAATGTGAAGACTCTGTGGCTGAGTGGGAGTGCAGCATTAAAACACTGCTCTGCATTTAGGGCATGAGCGTCTTGAAAGAAAAGGAGTCAGCTTCCAGTGACTTCTCTGAAAACTTTCCTTAGGAAACTTCAGGAAAAACTTACAGAGTTTCATGATTTTTTAATTCTGCTGGCTAAAGAATCTGAGCTAATGCCTGTTACTAATTAGCTAAAGGTTACTGTTGGGTGAATTCCTATTCTCCTGATTTTGTCTTCTGGGGCAGAAGTTCACTCTGCTACTTAGGTGACTATTGCTCTTAATGGTGGAACTGAATTACCTGGAGTCATTTTTGGTTAATGGAAGGTTTTTTTTAGCTGCTTTGCTGGAAGTCGTGTTGAATTGTGTGGGGTGACACAAGAATTTTAAAATATTTCTGTAAATCCAGATATTAGTTTAATTTTCCTGTTTATATAGCCCATTTTTTTCACTAGTGCCTCTGAACAGGATCTTATCAGGTTGAGAGAAACCTCAGAGTTCCAGTTTTCAGTAACTTTGTTCCTGAGTTGTGAAAGAAGTGCCTTGGTTAACAGCACAGTAACTTCCTTGAAGAGAAGTAATATAATGCTGACCCCCTGGTTTTGTAAGAGGTTTTCTGGTAGTGATAGCTAAAGATTTTGCATTTTAGTGAAAAAAGATTTCTAGCTGTTATTCGAAGTAGCAAACAGCAAATTAATTATTTTAAGAGCAATATTAACCTGACCTACCTGTTCAGTTTGTAAACATTTTTTATTTTAAAATAAGCAATAGTGTTTTTAAGCAACGTACCTGATCATAAAAGTGAAGATATGCTATGGCAACAAATATCGCCACTATTTTTATGAAAAAAAAAAAGAAAAAGTTACTTTCCTGGCAACATGAACTGATACAAATATACTCAAATGCCAAAATACATTTGCTTTCATGAGAATCGTTTGAACTCTGTTCAAAATTAGAGTCTCCTACTTCTAATACCAAAAATATATAGAATTTCATTTGCTAACATTTTGGATTAAAAATTAGAGGTGGCAGAAATGCAGGAGAAAAATAGTGGGGGGCGGGGGGAAATCCTTTGTGGATCTGCCATGTTTGCTGCAAAGTCAGTATCTTCTCTGCTCGTTAACTTACAGAACTTGCAAATTCAACTTACCAAAACTCATTGTGATTACTGGGCCTCTTCTGGCTGATATTTTTTGGATATTGGATATTTTTACAAAGTTATTAATGATAATATTGTCTATATGTGACTTCTAACTAAATTTATGATTTCTTTTTTTTTGTATGAAAAGAGTTACTGACGAG
Organism: Baryphthengus martii; assembly: GCA_013396935.1. Taxonomy (NCBI): domain Eukaryota; kingdom Metazoa; phylum Chordata; class Aves; order Coraciiformes; family Momotidae; genus Baryphthengus; species Baryphthengus martii. The sequence continues at coordinate 21,245 of VWZK01018195.1, read as the reverse complement.
ACTATACAGTTAGGCAATAGTTATATTTGGTTTGAAACCCTTCATGAGGCTATTTTAAGCTTTTCAAAAAGGTAGTAATTAACTTGAATCACAGACCAAGTATAGAAAACTTCGGTAGTAAGCGTTCAGAGAAGACCTTCATACAAATTAAAGCAGTTAATAAAACAAAGTAAAATGTATAGTGTGGTCATTAACCAGTTAGATGTTTATATACAACTGCTTTATTAGCTTTGGAAGTATAAATAGCCTATAAATGGGCAGTGGTTATTGGATCTTGGAGTTCATCATTCATTCTCCTTTTCCTTCCCCATGTGTGCTTAAGTACAAGTTGTGTATTAATTGAAATAAATCCCATGACGGTTGCACTGAAAGAGTTGCCACTGAGCCACATGGTGCTGCAGTAGCTTTCCAGCTGATGGGAAGAGCATTGAATATTTTGCCAGGGTGGCAAAGAGCTGTTAGTAACAGGTCGTTTGAACTGCTCTAACAGTTGATTAAATCCAAGCCATCAGGAGGGCGGGAAGGAGAGTGATCAAAATAGTTGAGAGTACAGATCTGATCTTTCTGTTACTTGCCTGCATCCTCCGTGGTGGTGTTAAGCTCTGCAGTTAGTCTAGAGGATAGAAAGGGTAGTAAACCAAGTGAGGCACCAACTAGTAGAAAGCTTACAGATTTTACATGCTGGAATTCCTGAAGGTAAGTGTCTCGGGGAGCTTGAAATGTGTATATCCTTTGTAATGGTAGTTATATTTGGTTTTGTTTTTTAGTAACTCCATTTATGTTTCCTTAAATCTGAGAGAGAGTTACTGAAGCGTGATGATGTAAGTAGTCAGTGATGCTTGTGTGAACAGCTTTTGATAAATAGTGTCCTTGTGAAGATTCACATGGGACTGAACAAAAAAAAAGACTGTATGTGGCTGTCCCTTCCTTGAAGTTCCAGCTAGACATGTTTTTCTCTGCAGGACTTCTCAGGCTCTGTAGCAGTTGGTGCAGGCAATCCCTGTGTTTAACAGCCTTGAGGAAAACTGGGGAGAGTGAGATGTTTGTCACTGGGTTTGCAGCGGTTCACTGATAAGATCTACAGTTTTAAATGAAGAAAACCTAAGTCATACCAATGTCTTCAGTGGTAAAAAGAAACGTAGCAGAGCAGTCTGAAACCTGATGTCGATGATGCCGAAATTACACTGGGCAATACTGTAAAGCATGATCTGGGGCAATATCTAATTTTTTTCAGGTGTATACATGCCGCCTTCTGCATTAGCACTCACCCTGCCCCTTGGCTTCTCCGCACTTTAGTGATCCATCATATTCCGGGCTACTTAACAGTGCAAACCAAACTGAAGCAACTAGTAATTTTGTTGTCATCTCCAGGCTGCTGTTGTGGTGGGATTCTGCTTGTGTTGAGGTTGAATCTGCTGAATGATATGTTTGGGATATGGTGGTGTGGGTCAGTAGGGAATTTCTGTAAAAATACTGAAGTATATATGATATCTGTTGAAGGACTTGGATTGGCTTCCACACTTCACGTTCCAAGGAATAATGGTGGTCTGAAAGACTTGCATCTGAATTGGCTGAAATGTAGTTTCTGACGTTTGCCTTCCTAAAGTTTTCTTGTTATACTGAAGTGGACTTAACATTGGGCTGCTGCTGAACAAGGCAACCCCACACTTGCTCTCTTATGCCAGATGTAGAAATTTTGTGGCAACAGAATGAGTTGTTCACTTATTTGTATTTTTTGAAGGTTGACCCACCAAAAATGATTTTTTTTTTTTTTTCGATTTAGAGCAAACTGATCCAGTTCATCCCAGCAAACACAGGAAACAGGTTAATTATAAGGACTGAGAATGCCAGGAAGGGATAGTGGGAGAAACAGTAGCTGGTCCTGTCTTGGTGGCAACATGCCCTTGCCTTCCAGTTTGTGTTACGCTCAATAGCCTTGGAATCAGCCTCGCAGGTCCCTCTGTCCCAGCTGCTGCTGCTGTCTCGTTCTCATCAAAGTTAGTTGCTGCTGGTACGAAAAACATCACTTTTGATTTTTACAAACTGAGTCTTGTACTGGCAATAGTAGTAATTACTTAACATCTTGTCAGTTATATGCAGCATTGGTGTATAGAAGTTCATTTTTAATGTGGAAAATATTTACTGGAATTTCTTGTCATTAGATGCAGGTTTGTATTTTTAAACTTATAAAAAATACTGTGTTTAAAGTATGTGATATTTTTCTTTTTTTTCAGATAGTTTTGTTGTGTGTTGGTTTTTTTGTTGTTTTGTTTTGAAGTTAGTCTCATTTAAACAAAGGAGTAAAACTTAGTTCAAAGACCAGTTTTGAGCAAGCTGGAAATTGAGTTCAAAATCTAGGCGGTAACAAACTAAACTGGAAAAAGAGTTCTCATAACAGTTTATACTAACTGTTTTTTAAGATTAGAATGAAATTATTAGGACTATATTGGTAGCTGGATAACCTTGTTTGGAGACATTCTTACTAAAATCATGTAAATATTGCCGTTGTTAGTGGCTGCTGGGCATTTGAAGTTAATGAAGCAGTATTTCCCTCCTCTAGACTGAAACAGCCTGTAAATGTCTTTCAGTTTATTAAATCTGATTAATATTTGAAGGTGTTTTCAACAGTTGTAAGCCCTTGAAATTAATACTGATATTTTTGGAGACATGCTTTGGCTTTGAGGGGGTGCAGGTTAGAGGTGTGTGGTACTTAGACTTACCTGGTACAACTACACAACAAACTCTGGGACCAGAAGTTGTTTCACTTGTCAGGCTTTATTTTTGTTCAGAAATGCTCTGGGCTCCCTTCTGTTTATTGAAATGATAGGGGTGGCTCCATGCTGCATAATGAAGTGCTTGCTTTTTATTTTTTTTAATGCATCTTTAATATTGGATATGAAATAACAAGAATAACGAAATAACAATAACAATTGAAGGTAAAATTTACTTCATATATTATCGTGCCACCTATTGAAACATGATCTGCAAAACTTGCCAGCTGTTAGGGTTTATGAATTACATTTTTAAGTTACATTCCATGAGGTGAAGAACCAGTTCCTGGGTCTGTGTTATGTAGAGATGCTTCTTTACAAGTCTGCTCTATGTGATGGGAAACCTTTCAAGAGTGTTTGTGAAGCTGCTTTCAGAGCTTCTTAGAAGTTTTGGTGTGTGTTGGACACGGTCTGTGCTGTGACTGCTCTTCACAGCGTAGGTTTTGCTGCTGGGTCATGCTTTTTCTTGTTTCCATCTTGCCTTTTTTCTTAACTCACAAATTGTACATTTCCCAGCTTATATTATATGTTTGTTTGGAGGAAGTGGAGAATATTTTTACTGAGAATTTGAGGTCTTTGAAATGCAGCTGAACCCCTAGTGCCGGTGCCTCGCCCGCTAATTCTGCAGGCCATTAACAGCTGTTTCCCAGAGCAGTTTTTTTGCTTTCTGACATGATTGATGTTCTGACATCTTGTAAAAAAGTTCATATATGTTAATAATGGGCAGCCTTGTGAGCGGATTAGCTAATTGAACTCCTCTAGCTACTCTTTTTTGAAGTGGTGTTCTCGTATTGTGGTGTACATGAATGTTTCATAAGAACAGCTGTACTGGTTCAGACAAAGGCTTTGTCAAATCTGTTCTTGTCTGCACTAGCAGCTGTAAATGACCTGTGAGGGACTAAAAAGAACAAGGAGAGTATCTGTGATACCTCTCCTGAATACTCCCTCAGCCTCACACTATTTTCAGTCTTGGGGATTTCCTGAGCCTGATGGGGTTTGTTTATCTAACTGGAAAGTCTCGTGAGATCTCTGCTGTTCAATAGCTTTCAGATTCCATCTAATTGTTTGGGATTTGGTGGTGGGTTTTTGTTTGGTTGGTTTTTTTGATCCTAAGTATCTTTTAGCAAGGAATTTCTAGTAGCTGTTGTGTGAGGTTTTGTACGTACCTCTTACTAACTCATTGGTACTTTCTATTAAAAAAAAAAAAGACATTGAACAGTCAGTCTCTGTTGGTGGAGAGGTCCATCTGTTGATGTTACAGGACCAGGGTTGCATGTTATGTATAATACGTGAAAAACATGAGATGGCTTAATTTTATTTTTCTGTGATTTGCTGTTTTGACTACTGCTGTGTTTGACCTTATAGTTTCATGCTATATCTACCATACTGCTTAGGAAATAGATCCTGGGATTAATAGTCAGCTCACAACTCACTGTTTTAGGTATTAATAGCACGAGATTGTTACTCCCTCTGTCTCATTTCAAGTTTACCAATGGTGAAGTTTGTTTGCCTTTTGATTGCCCAGTCCAGTTTCATAAGGTCTTTCTGCAGTTTTTTTCAGTTATATTGTCTTCTTTGTCTCTGCTGTTGTTTGGTACCTTCTTAACTGTGCCACCCATCTCATCTTCCAGATTGTTTACAAATTTGTTAAGCAATGCAGGTCCCAGTGCAGAATCCTACAGAAGTGTGCTGGTGACTCCCCTGGTGTCATCCTGGTTGTTCTTTTCCTTTACTAACCTAAGCAAACGAAGCTTATATGGCAGCTCTTGAATCCTTTGAGTATTTGAATTAAGCTTTTATACAGGATTAGCAGCTTCAGATTTTCATTTGGATAAGTGTTATGAAAATAAGCTTGCAGATTTACAAGAAAAGAAATAATCCTGCAATAACACCCACACCTGGGTTTCTGTCTCCTCAGTGGGTGCTCTGGCTTGAGCTGAGTTCCACTAGAACCCCAGCAGAAGCCCAGCCTCGTTAGGCATCAGGCAACTGTGAAATATTTATCCATTACAAATGAGATTGTATCACTCTTGCACTTCCCAATAATACTTCTTAAATTCCGTGTATATCTAAAAGTTAATTCACAGAGCTTATTCTATTGTGCAAACCACTTCTAGTGTTCTTTGCTTTGATTCCAGGCAGGTGTTTTAATCTGATTTCTCATGGCTCAGCAATGCTTCTGGAGCTTTGTGGCAGAAATTGTCTGAACCGAGTTGGAGGAAGAGCTTTGTTTGGAGCCTAGACATTATCACTTCTTATGTTTTACGATAGCCTTTCAGTGCCTTGGTCATGAATCAGGTCCCTGCTCTGCCCTTTATTGTACAGTAACATCAAATATCACGAGCTTATAAAAAAAAAATTGTCCTTGCTCTGAAGACTATACAGCCAAATTTCTTAGATTATTGAGGAATGTGATTAAAAAATAACTTCTTTTACTTCTGAATTCACATGTCTTTTAAATGCCATGTGAAATTTATTAAGGACACAGATGCCGTTGTTTGCTGGATTTTAAATAGGCTTTGTTTCTGGGCTTTGACAGTGCCCTCCTCAGTGTGTGGTTATTTGGTTTGTATATTAAGGTTTTGTTTAGATTTTTTTTTCACTGAAAGAAGCAAAAGAAATGATGGTACAATTGCTGATTCCTCCTTAATAAATATCAATTTTGGACTTCTGTTGCTATCGTATGATGCGACCAAGTTTTTGATTATTGGTCGTCTAGAGGGGACTGAAATGAATGTGATTTTTAGTATCTTATTGGCCAAACTTGATAAAATTTTCAATTTGATTTTAGCTAATTAAGGTTTGCATATTTTTGCTATGTGTACTTCTCAGAGAAAGGATTGTTCGCTTTTAATACAGCCATTCTGGGAAAAAATACTATGTCTTAAAAAATGTCCTGGTTAAAAAATACAGACACTTACATCCACATGAAAAAAAAAAAGTTAGAAAGAATTCTGTAATCTGTTTTTCATCCATGCGTTGAAAAATTATCATACATTGTCAAAGACTGTAGCGGGGGGAAAAATACTTCTGTAAATGAGAGGTGTTAATTTTAAACTATGTAATGTACTGACATATTTTGAAGAATAGAAGAAATTTTGTATAAAGCAGCAGTTAGGACTTAAGTATTGTGTGAGAATGCGTTTGGTCTAATTGTTAACATATAGCAGTAGGCAGAATGAAGGGCTGGAAACATGCATGTTAACCCTTTGGGGAATGGAAGGAAGGAAAAAGCATCTGTAGCTTTATCCAAGAGATGGACTTCTCTGTAGTAGATGCATCAAAGTGTGTAAAGAGTAACTTTGAAGCTGGAGACACTTTGCAGATTATACAAATAAGTAATATATTAATTTTAACTTCCTTCAATATGTAAATCCTATATTTTTATTTTTTTCCACTGAAAGTGTAGACCTTGGTGTTGTGAATTTAAATCCACAGATAGTTTGCTTCCTTTTTAAGTTATCTTTTTATGATCTCTGAGAAATAGTCTTTGGACCTTTAGTTTACCTGAAAAGATGTGATTTTTCCTTCCCACTCCAGTATTTTCTACTACTTTAAGAGCTGATAGAAGGTATATCTTGAAAAAAGCTTCAAAGCTTGTTAAAATGCTAAGTCTACTTTTTTTTTTTCATTGACAAAAAAATATTTATTCAGAACCTTGCAGTGTGGCTATATAATTTTCAGAGGCCTTGTGGTGCTGCTAAAATGCAGATGAGATTACCTTGGATTAATTCAGTGGGTTTTGTGGTTTGGCTTTGGTCACTGTTTTCCAAGATTAGAAACAATTGGGGGGGGGGAAAGGCCTTACTTTTAAACTCCTTAAAATAACTTTTTTTTCTTTTTTTTTCTTTTTTTTTATGGTATAAAAGAGAATTAAGGAGGAAAAAAAGCTGTTGAAAAGGTGGAAATGTCTTGCCTGGCCAGGAGCTTTTAGCTGATCTACTCTTTCTGTTCATAGTCTGATAACAACAGATAGATCTGCTAGCACTTGGTGGGCTTGTATCAAGCCTCATTGGAGAGTGATTTAATTACATCTTACTTTAACGGCATTCTTTGGTAACCTTAGTGTAAGTTTACACTGTATTCTGGTTGACAAAACTGTCACAAGAAGATATTTGTGTGGCTCATTCTTGTAGTACCAAAACACTTCTCTTTTTCTTTTAAATCAATTATTTTATATATTTCTTGTGACAATACTTGTATTCCATTTTCGCTTACAGGGAAGACTAGGAGTATTTACTCTTCCAAAAAAGGTTATTTCCCGCGGAAGAACAACTCTGTTGTAGGGACCTGGAGTGTTCCAGCTTCAGTAGCTGTACCATTGAGCCTTCTTCCTTTTTCTCGCTATAGATTATTTAAAGTTGTTGCTTTTCCGTAGCTAATCTCAGGAGACTAAAACTCAGTTATTGCCTTCTGCTTAGGTCAAAACAATGTTTAGTGACTATCACAGTGAGTGGGATTTTGAGAGAGTATCTATTGTGAGATAGTCTAAGTTGTAAAATCTGCGTGTTTACACAGTATTGTATTCTCATTCCTTTACAAGACACTTCATAAATTGGCTCCTGTGCCTCTAGTTGTTAAGCTGTTGACAGCTTATCTAACAGTGACCTTGTTAAGGTCAGTGATTAGTATTATGAAAACTAAAGGTTACTTAAAAGGAAAAAATCTACTAGGAAGTGGAATAAATAGAAGTTATTTTGCAAGATTTTCGTCATGTATCTTTGACTTTAGGATTTGTAAGTAATCAGTAGTTCTTATGAACTATTGATAGAGATGTTTAGATTTTTATTTTGTAATTCTTATTATAAGACATGTCCCTCCGTCATGTTGTATAGCTGAAAATGGAGAATTCTTTCCAGTTTGGTAAAATAACTAGCCTTGAACTAATTACTTGGGATATGTTGTAGTCTCCCTCTTCAGATTAGCCATGGGCATTGTGAGCCTGGAGTAAGTGATTTTTAACAAGACAACGTGAAAAAGATTAAAGAGATGATAACTTATTTGTTAGAAAACGTTACTTCTAAAATCAGGCTTCACAGCTCTCAGCAAAACTGTGTGCTCTTGAGTGACATGTATTAATTTGATATGGAAACCTCTCTAGTACTAGGATGGGAAAATGCTCAGTTTGCATCAAAGTTTACTTTCTGTAAAATGAGATACTTGAGACAGTTGTAAAATGAGAAGTCTCAAATATTATTTCAGAATTTTGTTCAGATTTCCAGTTTTCAAATTATATACATGGTATAAATCCTGATGTCAAAATAGGTAATTGAATGTGATATTAAAAGAAGCTGGTAGAAATTTAGTTGTCTCATTTCTTAATTCCTGTGAATTCTGTCTCTGTTGCTGTCTCTCCCCTCTCCTCTTTGTCTAAAAAAAAAAAAAGCAAAGCCTGCTTTAACTGGTCAGCTGAAGTCAGTCAGATGTTGTCAGGCTAGTAGATCTCAAGAACTGAATTTCTCAAATGCCTCATGAAAATAAGTGTTAAGATAGAAAAGGGAGGCCACGTTATCACCTCATTCAGGGAAAAAGCTGAAACGTAAACAGTGTTTACTAGGTGCTGAGGATCTAAACCACATGTCTGAGTTTTGATTGAAGTGACTCAGTATCCAGAAGACCTTTGCTTTGTTGTATCAGAATCAGAACAATTAAGTTGGAAGGAACCTTTAAAGACATCTAGTCCAACCCCCACACCTCTGGGCTGGGACATCTTTCACTAGATCAAGTTGCTCAAAGCCTTGTCCAGCCTGACCTTGAAAACTTCAAATAGGTCATTCACAGCTGCTCTGGACAAGCTGTTCCAGTGTCTCATCACCCTCACCCTAAAGAATGCCTTCCTTATGTCTCATCTAAATCTGCCGTCTTTCAGTTTAAAACCTTTGTCCTTGTCCTGTCACTACGTGCCTTTTTCCCCATCTTTCTTACAAACCCTCTTTAGGTACTGAAAGAGCCTTCTCTTCTCCAGGCTGAACAACTCCAACTCAGCCTTTCCACATAGAAGAGGTTTTCCAGCACTCTTACGATTTTTGTGGCCTTTCTCTGGACCCGCTCCAAGAAGTGCATGTTTTTCTTGTACTGGGAACCCCGGAGCTAGATGCACTACTCCAGGTAGAATCTCATGAGAGCAGAGTAGATGGGGAGGGTCTCTTCCCTTGACCTGCTGACCATGCTTCTTTTTATGCAGCCTAGGATACTGTTGGCTTTGTGGGCTGCGAGTGCTGGCTTGTGTTCAATTTTTCGTCCACTAGTACTCCCAAGTCCTTCTCTGCCGGGCTGCTCTCAAACCATTCATCCCCTAATCTGAACTGATACTGGAGATTGCCCCAACCCACGTGCAGGGCCTTTCACTTGGCCTTGTTGAGCTTTGTGAGGTTGACATGGGCCCACCTCTCAAACCTGTCAAGGTCCCTCTGAATGGCATCCCATGTCTCAAGCAGATCAGTTGCACCACTCAGCTTGGTGTCACCTGTGAACTTGCTGAGGGTGCTCTCAATCCCACTGTCTATGCCATTGATGAAGATATTAAATAGTATGGGCCCCAGAGAAGTTGGACTAGATGACCTTTAAGAGTCCCTTCCAACTCAAACCTTTCTATGATTCTATGAGTGTGGACCTTAGAAGGACACCACTCATTACTGGTTTCCACTTGGACATTGAGCCATTGACTGTCACTCTTTGGACATGACCATCCAATCAATTCCGTTATTCACCTAACAGTCCCTCCATCAAATCCGTATCTCTCCAATTTAGCTGCAGGGATGTTGAGTGGGACTGTATCAAAGGCTTCACGGAGGTCTAGGTAGGTGATGTCTGTAAGTCTTCTATTGTCCACTCCTGCAGTCGCTTTTGATTGAAGCAACTCAATTTCTGGAAGCCCATTGCTTTGCCATATAGGATACTCAAAACCTTCCATGAAAAATGTGGTCACCTTAACTAAACCCTCTCCATCCCACCTCTCTTGACTGTTTTTGATCGTATCTTTTCAAAGCAAAGACTACCTGGAACATGTGTTCGATGTCCCTCTCATTCTCTGTACGCTTCATAAAAGAAAAGCTTGTGGGTAGATGGGAGACCTACTAAATTAGAGTAAATGAATTTCTCCTTTGGTCACTGTCTCACTTCCCGCCCTCCCAGTTTTCCTCCCCATCCACCCTTTCATAATTTCTGTTTCTAATGGAACTTTTTTGCCAAGTCTGTCAAAAAAATCTTGTTTTCTCAAATGTTCGGGTAGTTCTACTCCAGAAAGATGAAATGAAGAGTGTCAGTTTTCCCAGATCTTTGATGCATGGGGATTAGGGGGCTGAGTCAGATTGTGGCATTGATTTAGGGAGTGTTCATCACATGTTGCCGTGCAGAGTACCAGCAGGGGAAGAATGAAGTAGATGTTTGAGTGGAATGTTGATCTTCAACAGTTAAGAGAATATGGACTCCTTAAGAGTTTGGACTTGTGGCTCATGATTTGGAGTATCTTGGTAACATTAGACTTATTTTTCATACTTTCTGAGCAGGTAATGAAGCAGTAGCTTCCAGGCCCGTTGCAGGATGTTTCTACCTACTGTTACTTGTGCTTCCTTCTGAGATTCTGACTAATGCAAACATATTCCTGACAAAGATGGAATACTCTTGCCTTACCTACTCCCTCAAAATGCGTTGCTATCGGAAGTAAGGTGACTTTAGCGTAGCACAGGGCTTTGTCAACTCTGTATCGACTGATTATAATGAGTTTCTTCCTTGATGATGTTGCAGTTGACTCGGTAAAGATCTGGAATATACAGTTGTACCTGGGTAGTCGTACAAAGAAAGCTCCTAAAAACTAACGTCTTTTGTTGTGCGGGCGTAGGTGCCAACTCTAAGGTCACCTTTCAATTTTATTCGGCCGCAAAACACATGAAATGTCACCCACAGTAATATAGTTAGTGGTTTCTGGTTTGAGTGTGTTGGTCGTCTTGCAGCAAGGTGCAAAGAAGACAGTCGACTTTGCTTAGAGCCTTTAGTATTTGTTTCTTTCCAGCGAAGGGATATTTCTTGCAAGGATTGGAGCTTTGTTTTCTCTTGCTGAGCAGCTGGAGAGGAGAGAGAAGGCCTAAACAAATGAGATTGGCGTGTGGATGATTGGCAGACCAGTCCAAAAATGCCTGGTTTTGGACTGGCTTCTGAGTTAGAGGACAGAATGCCAATGTGTGTGGTGCTTGCACCTTCTGCTTCTTACTTGTTGAGATTGGTTTGGGATTGTGGTTGTAAGTCTTAGGATGTTTTATCTATTTTAGGGTATGGTTTAGAGTGTAAGCTCTCAGATAAGACTGGTGTATGCTTTCTGTAAGGAGGGTTAAATGCTAATTCTGGCACTGGTAAACTATGTTTTGCTTCAATTTAACTTATTTCAGAGGTTTATATTTTTATGAAGACACATTTGGGGTGATAAAATGTTTTGCTGTCCTGAGGCAAGGCAAATACCAAAACTAGAAAACCCTCCCAAAAAACCAAGCTGGAAGATAGCAACTATTTATTGGTAGGATTTATGAAACTTTTGACCAGATGAATTTAATAAATGCAGTATTTTATAAACAAGACACTTCTTTCTATTCCAGCAATGCAAACCAGTAGGTTTATATTGTCTTCTAGTGATGCAAAATAGACAGTCTTTATGCAAATTAACATAGATTTTATTTTTTTTTTTTCACATCAAAGCGTGGGGTTTTTTTTTTCAACTGATAGTGAAAGTAATGAAATCTCAACTTTCCAATGAAGTTAGGTCAAACATGTATTTCAATCAATGGATTAGTTGGGAAATCTTTCGAAAAAGCCTCTCTTCCTGCATTAAAAAGTACCTTTTCTGAAAGTCACCTGTAAACTTGGAATAATTCCTGTTACTCTTCAAAATGACACTGAGTAGGTGTACTATATATGTGGAGTAAGCAGTTTGTAAACGACCGCTTTCTACAGCAGGTGTGTTTTTCACTGTTTAATATTATTGATGTATGGATACATATTATCACAACTTATCATTTTTTCCTCTTTATAGGTCCTGCTGGGGACTTGCATCTGGCCTCAATGTGAAATTAAGGTAGAAAAAACACATCTACATATGTGTTTGCTATTAGGATTTAGTTTATTCACTGGTCATGCCTGAAGAGTGATGTTCGTCTCTAGACGGCTAACTGCCAGGAAATATAAATGATTGTCCTAGAAGTCAAGCCTCTCTCCTATTTACTGGAGTGAAAATCACCTCCAGATATCGACGGAATATCAACTCCAGAAAATGCTTCACGTTATAAGGATGCCAACCACCTAGATTCATGCGCCCTATCTGTACAGTTGTTGTGGATGGTTTGCCATCTGAAAGCTCCTCAAGCTCTTATCCAGGCCCTCTATCTGTTTCTGAAATGTCTCTGCTACATGCTTTGGGTCCAGTGCAGACCTGGCTGGGACAAGAGCTAGAGAAGTGTGGCATTGATGCCATGATTTATACTCGGTATGTCCTCAGTCTTCTGCTGCATGATAGCTATGACTACGACCTGCAGGAACAGGTATTTACATATTTTAGATGTTGTCCAGTGAAAGTGAGTTTTTGTATCAGTTATGTTTTGTGTATTTATATACATGGGTACGGCTCAGGTGGGGGGGCAGTTGGTTTTTTTTGGTGTGTGGGTGGAAGGGGGGTATAAACCACACGGAAATCAAATTTGGTGGGAGGACTGAGATGAATGTAGTTAGTTTGCTGTATGAACAATTACGTTAAACAAAGTCTTCACATTGCTACAATTAATATCAGAAGTATTAACATGGGAATATTCTGTATCATAAATGTAGACCTTCAGTACTCGTGATTATAAGGTTAATTTAATATTGGAACGTTAGTAAACTAATGTAATTCTTGTAAACTGTCTCAAATTGGACTGCTTTACAGTAGTATGTAGACTACCCATCACTTCTCTTCATGGATTTAATCTTGTGCTATTTTCAGTAAAGAAAAAAACCAAACCCAAAAAGCAGGGTGTTTTTTTAGTATATAAGTATTTAAAATATGTTATTGCATATACATTATTCATCTCTTCTAAAAGAATGTTCGTGCTGAATCCTGATAGAAGGCATGCAAAAGAATTATGGAACAGGTTTTTCTTAATTTTAAGTTCTCTGCGTTATCTTACATTAAAATACTCTTTAATAGTGGAGTTTTCTGGGTATAGGACTTGGGGAAATTCTGGTATTTTCAAGAAGGGGTGAGGATGCTGTTGATCATAGACTTTGTCTTATAAAGTGGCTGTGATTACACAGTGGGAAGGAAGGAAAGAAAATACCTCTTATTTGGTGGCTTAATTATTGGTTCTTTCTGTTTGTTTTTTTTTTCTGTTGTTTTGGTTGTAGTTCACACATTGCTACCTACCTGCTTCAGAACTTTCATTGTTTTCTAGTTTATCGTTTTAAAGCTTGACCAAGAGCAGGGCAGGGCATTGGGGAATATGTACAGATGTAGCTGAAGCTCTAAAGCCCCTGTGTCAGCTGCTGCCAGTTTCTGAACTCTTAGCAACCATTACTGTGTCAAAAGCCTTCATGCTTCCATTGTGCAAAACAGAAACTTTCTGTACAAAAGCAATTTTTGTACAAAAGTTTATCTGGCCAAAGTGGAAGGCACCAGGAACAACCTCGTGATTAATAATAATAATAATGATCATAAGAAAAACCCACAGTAAGCACTCTTTAAAATGTACCTTAACGGTCTGACCCTGGTCAGACATGAATAGCTGTATTTTAGGAGGGGACAGAATAATGTACCAAAACCTATCTGAAAGGAGGATGTGGGATGAGGACAGAAAAAAGAAACCAAGCGAGGAGCTTTCTAGATAGCCCGGTGGCCTTGCAGGGAAAAAATAAGTCTTATTTCTTTTCAGTCCTTTTTAGTGTATGGTCATAACTGTGAAGTCACTGCTTTGATAGTTTGGAACAACTGAAGTGCCAAAATGAGTTTTCTTTTTATCAGGCTTTGCAAGAAGCAGGATAACTTTATTATGAAAACCTCATTTAGTTTATTTCTTGTTTCGATACCTTAACTGGGTGCTTTGTGAGACCACAGCAGAGCTTTAAGGAATGTGTCTGTTCTTTTTCCAAGTTGATTATCTGAACCTAATGAGCCAAAGAGAGAAGAATAGCACACGCTGACCAGGGGAACCAAACCTGGTGTTGCTGGGTGGGTGTTGTAGTACAACCGTACAGGATGTCTTTGGAATGATACTGAGGTTTGAAGAAACTGGAATTTTCTCTTCCACCTCCTTTACTTTGATCCTGCTTATAACATACTTCTTTCGCATTTGTTTCTTCTACTTCAAATAACCATTTTCTTAAGTTTTGAGATCTAGTATCAGTTTCGGTTGGGGATGGTATTCTGTAATCGTGGTTGGGTGTGTATGTCGTGAAACATGCTGCTGCCTAATTCCTGTCTCAGATAGCTTAGTCTTTAAAGACTGCACATACAAATTGCTTATATGGAGAACTGAGGAAATCTTAAAACACATGTGATTGTTCTTGTATTGATTTTATTATTTATTTTGATCTTACTTATTGCCTACTGGTTATTTGTATGACCTGACATTTTAAAGTTAATTTTGGATTAGTTAAATGATTCAGAAACAAGAAAATTACTCTTAAAGCATATGTTTGCATATCCAATTTTGGTGATGGTTACAAAATCAAGACAAAGGAGAACAAATGCTAGTGTTGTTTAGAAATATAAATCAGGGAAGAGTGCAGCAATTAACCATCTAAATGAGAAATAGTATAGGAGTAAAGTGCTAAGAGTTGCTGAGCTCTGTTAATTCAGATTAATTTCCATGGAAGAGTTGGTTCTTGGCGTCTCAAGAGTTTTTTCTCCCATATCATTCCTTTGATTCTTGAGAAAGACGACAGAATTTCCAGGGAAAGAACCATTCTCAATAGTGAGCTTACTGCAATTTCTCCCCAGCTTGGAGAGCTACAAAGAGGATGGAGGTTCTCTCTTCACAAGGAACCACGTGGAGAAGACAAGGGATGATGAGTACAAGTTACGCTGAATGAAGTTTCATCTCATTTTTCTTTTTCATTTTTTTTTGTCTTGTAGTGAGACCAGTAATTCACTGGAACAGCCTCCTCATGAACTTGCCAGAATCCCCACTGCTAGAGATTTTCAAGATGTAGTAGGACAGGGTGCTAGATAATCTTGTTGAGGCCCCCTTTACCTTGAAAGGGTGGACCAGGTGATCTTTCTAGGCCCCTTCCAACCTGGGCTGTTCTGTGATGCTTTGCTTCTAGAACTCTGTTACTGGGGGGAGTGAGTAGTCAGCACTTCTTCCCAAATCTACATCAATGAATTTTGTTTTGAACAGGTTAGAAGGAACATGTGGTCTCTGAACACCCAGAATGAGGGTACACATATGAACCATCCATTGCAATGCCCTTTTTTTGGGCAAAGGAAGTAGTGGTGAAGAAGATAAATTTAGGAAGTCTTAATCTTGTGGGTGATGTATAAATCATCTTCATTAGAAATGTTGCAAACTGAAGATGGTCTTTAAGATCTTTCCCCCTTAGGATGTTGATGACATCATTAGCACTGTTCTAGTCACTTCAGGGAGCCACTTTCCCTACTTTCTTTATAGTGTTCTGGTGTCACCAACTGTAGCATGGAAATGAAACTCTGAAGTCCTGGACTGAGATTGTGCCACGTAAGTACAGAAAGATTCAAAATAAACAGTGAAAAGACATCGCCAACCTTATTAGGCGTACCCAGCTATCTAAGATACCAGTGGTGTTGTGTTACCCATCACTTCTGTTGATGTTTAAAATAACTATTTCCAAAGAATAATGGAGTCTTGATCGGTTAGGTTTTCAGGGTTATTTTGGAGAATAAGCAGGATGTTTTCTTCTGATTTGGTGGTATTATATAGTACGTGAGTTTTAGCTTTGATTCTTCTGCAGACTTCTGTGGCTTTGGCCACCTGACCTCTCTTCCTTCAATATTCTTTGGCTCCATAGAGTGAGGTGGTTTGATATGTGGATAAAAGATAAAATGTGCTTGAAGGTTTGGTGTGTGAGGCTGTTTGATTTGTTTAGGTCTTTTTGTGCTTTTGGAATTTTTTCTTCTTTATTTTGTTTTTGTACATGAGTCTGGTTTTTAGAAGGTGATTTTTTCCATTTGTTTTATCTTTTTGTTTTTACTGTTAGTGTTAATTCCGTGCTTTGCCCAGTTGGATATCGTTACACGGATGCAGGCTCCATATTGCAAACTAATAGATCAATAAGTCACGAGTTTTCTGAGAGTCCATGGAGGCTTTTTTCAGGTACTTGTGTGCGAGCCTGTAGGAGGGAGGTACCATACAGAAGACATAGGTGAAAGTAAAACCCTAATAAACCACAACCAAATTGTTTTGGAAGGTTTGCAGTTTTTATTCTGAGTCATTGGCCTAAATTGAAATATCTGTGAAAATACTGGGAGAGTCAGTAAGCAGGTATGGTTTGCCCAGCTGTGTTTCAAAGTTCCAGAGAGTTTTCAAGAAAGGAATCTTGTTTATGGTAAATTGCACTGTGGTAACCAAGATCCTTCCAGAGCTGCTGTGGTTTATATGTGTGTTGTAGATACCTATCAAGAATTACTCTTAACACCTCCTAAATATACACAATTTAAAAGTGTTTGGTTTTTTTTTTTAAATACTCGGGTACTGAAGTTAGTGATGACGTTTAGAGCATGATTCTTATTCAAGCCATACTTGCTACTTTTGGACATGACTCTAAAACCTTAAGATGTAAAAGTTCTTAAGCACTCCTTCATTATTTTTTTTTTTTAATTTATTTCTCTCCAATTTTTTATTTTTTTTTTAATTTTGTGACAATGGTATTACTCCTGCAAGGGTTTAAGAGGGTGGAAGGGATGACGCTCTTCGGGATTTTTCCCCGGCATTGACTAACGGAGAATATAATACAAATGCAGTATGAATTGGCTTTGGACATTTTCTTTGGTTATTGTGACACAGCAAGATGTTCATAGATGTAGTTTGGGGTTTTTGTGACTAGTTTGTTTAGGTCTTTCATGTAAGAAGACAAATAAGGACTTCAGTAGTAGATCAGGGTTCTTTTTGTTTTTTTTTGTTTTTTTTTGTTTTTTTTAAGAAATAAAAATGTTTCTTGCTTACAAATTTTCTAGAGAACATGATTCTGAAATTGGATTCATACATGGTCAAAATTACTAAAGAAATGTACCGAACCATGTTATAGAACATATTATGTTCATTATTTAAGTGTGTTATGGCTTTGTGGGTTTGTTTGCTTGTTTTGTTGTGTGGGTTTGTGTTTTTGAAGATACGAGGCCTATCAGTGGT
Organism: Baryphthengus martii; assembly: GCA_013396935.1. NCBI lineage: Eukaryota > Metazoa > Chordata > Aves > Coraciiformes > Momotidae > Baryphthengus > Baryphthengus martii. Next base: position 4,132 of record VWZK01018195.1, on the reverse strand, counting down.
CTCTGTTCAATATGTTTGGTAACAACTGGTATTTTTTTCTGAGGTAAATGACCTTTTAGATGCTTTCGATGTGTTTAGGGAAACCTCGTAAATTTGGTATGGATTTAAAAACTGTGTGATGGTAACCAAAGCACAGAATGCTTTTGTTAAGTATCTATGCTTTAATAATTTGCATTTTTGTCACTGATTTTCCTTGTTCTGGAATAAAGGATAAATTAAGGAGAAAAAAAATGTGCAATAACTTGCAAGCTTTTGGGGACTCATAGAATCGCTGTTGGGGGAGATCTGAACATTGTTGAGATAGCCTTTTGAATTCAGCCTAGATTGATTTTTAATCGGAATGCCTTGCTGTTTGTTTCCTACTATTAAACCAACGAGGTGCTTTTAAGATTTCTGATTATTTTTTAAATGCTAATTAAAAGTATTTTCGTAGATGCAGGTGTTCTCAGACCAGTTTGTGACACAGTAAATACGGCCTTAAGATCATATCATCTGTGTGAAGGAGAAGGCATTGCCTTAAAATATATTTTGTGTGAAACATTATTTCATTGATCTTTATTTGTACAGTATTAAAATCAGTGTTCTGTGTTGTGTCTTTTCTATATTGTTTGTAAGCATAGCTGTTACAAGTCCATTTCTTTTTTTTTGCTTGCAGACTGTTCTCTCTTTTGAAGGTTTTTAGTTAAAAAAACAAACAACAAAACCCAAACTCCCCAGCTAGACCCTCTGCAAGATAAAGCCTTTGTTTGGAAGCCTTTGGTCATGCAGCTGGAAGGTCTAAATACACTTGTTGTGCCTACTTTCTGCAGCAAGTGTCTCATCTTTGCTTCTGATCCACTTCTTTCACCTCATGTTTGAAAGTTGAAATTTTTTTCTAACCTTTGAAAGTAAAAATCATAAAAAAGTTTTTTTTAAAAAGATACTATTTTCCAAACTTTCAGAATTAAGTAGCTGTTGTAGTGCAAACCATTTTCTTCTCTAACTAGAATGAGATTTTTTTTCCTATAGATTTTTCAGTTTATAATAGAGAGGGTTTCCTTCTGTGAGGCTAATTGTTTGTAGACTGATTAGAGGTAGTACCATTCGGGTAACCTTTGCATGGAGAGACAGAAGAAGTCTTCAGAATGATAGCTACACTTCTGATGACTCTCTGAGCATTGTTTTTATTCTTGCTGCTTCATCATTAGAACAAGCATATTTAAAGTCCAAAATGTAGCTTTCTTTTTTATATTAGGAGGAGATCAGAGTGGTAGAAAAGAGACTGCAGCCCAGATACAATAAATTTTAGGTCTTTACTCTGTCTTTTTATCTCCATAAATGCTTTTGGCCTATCACTCTGAACTGGGATGGGGATATTATTGCCAACGCTTCTGCATTTGCCCGGCGTGTGCTGGTGACATGGGACGCTTTTTACTGACAGCGTTTGTGATGCACCTGCTGCTATCCAAGATCCAGTCAGACGTGGGACATTTGTTCTCCCTGTCATCCCATATTAACCCAGTAGAGGGACCTGATGTCTAGATTTATATTCTAGTTTTTCACACGAGTATTAGGGGGAAGAGAATGTGTTTTGTTGTGTTTTGTTCTGAAGTGAAAATCTCATCCATAACCGAAAGATGGGAGGAGAAATGAGGATTTGGTCCTCAGTACTACACTAGACCTGTATTAAATGTTAACCTGCCTACTCTGCCTATGTAACAAAATGCAAGTTCTAGTATAATTACAACTGCTCGTTTACCATCCCTAAGAAATAACTGAGTCATTCAACTCCCCCCCCCCTTTTTTTTTTTTCAAATGCAGAGTGTAGGTCAGTTAGAGTAGGGTGCTGCTGTGTGACTGCTGCACACAAGTGTCATTGAGTTTCAAAGTTCACCAGCAACGTGTAGCTACCAGTACCTTTCTTTCATGCAAAACGTTTTTCAGTTTAGTTTGTGTTTGTGCTACTGCTGCTTATTAAGCTGTACAACGTTCCTGTAGGAACAATTTTTAAAGTTTTCTGCCTGTAACCCAAATTGAGTATGTAGAATTCCAGTTGTGGAAATTTGTGTATGAAGAGAAGAATAGTTAGTTGGGAAAGGAAACTAAGACTCCTGCCTGTACTTTTTTTTTTTTTAATGATTAATTTGAAGTCCCTCTAGTGTTGAAATGTGTACTTGTTTGCAGGGTTGGGAATAAACCCTCTCTTTTTCTCATACTTACACATGTAAACTGAAGAAAGAGCAGATTTGTCATATTTAGGGAACACTATTATCCTCAAGTTAAGATGCCCATAAAGCTTCTTTGTTAACAGACAACAGTAAAAGCTCAGACAGCTAAGTTAAGTTTTTACTCTGTAAACATTTTAACTGTGTTGTCCCTCCTCCCTTCACCTTGCAGGAGTGGCTAGCTGAGGACTGTATAACTCACACTGTCATATTTAAACTTTAAATTTTGTATACTTTATTAACTTGATGAGAAATGTTGGGAGGATGCGGATTCCTCTTCGTTTAAGCAGGGGAAGGTGGCTGAAATGGCTTTACTGTGAAGGCACATGCCTCAGAATTCCCAGATGCTCTCTCTGAAGCACTGCGTGTCCAGCTGGGTGGGACCTCTTGTTTTTGGTCTTAGAGCCGAGTTGTGATTCCTGCAGGGCAACGGGCTTTGTGCTGGGAAAGCACCTGGAGCTCGGCACCTGCACCTGTACTTATTTGGCAGGCGCCGAAGTTGTTTCAGTTGGGTTCTTTGCAAGTGCTGTCAGTGCAAGAGCTTCCCGCCGAACCTCAGGGACCTCTTCTGACCAATGCAGCTCAAGTTCTCACTGATGAAATGGCTCTGGGGGACTTTTTCCCTTCTCTCCCCTTCCTCTTCCCTCTCCGCTTCTCTCCCCTTCCCTCTATTTATTTGTTTGTAGTTGGCACTTGACTTGCTTATCATGGGATAACTGCTCTGTTCTGCATTTCTGTCTTGGTGACCGTTAGATGTGGGGTAAGTTTGGGGTACCGTGGACTATGCGTATTCTTATTCTGAGTTAGGGATGGGAATTGTGGTGGCAGGAATTGGAGCTCAGCAGTGGGCTCTCAGGATCATCGTACTTGTGGAAACTGTACGGGTTTCAAGGTAGTCAGCTTCAGCTGGTATGTTAGTGCAAGAAAAAGGCATTTTTTTCTCAAGGACTGTGGTTATCTGAGAATTTTTTCTTTTGAATTCTCTTCTGCCTTTGTTACTGGTGTGAGCGATCATATTGAAATGCTGATTCCTTTGCAAACATGTCTGGTCCAATATGTGAAATATTCATTTCAGGACACCCAGTTTAGGTCGGGTGTGTGGTGACAATCTCGTGCTGTCCCGCTGAAGTAGGCACAGCTGTGTGCTAGAGTTCAAATGTTACCGTTAGCTTTGGTCGGTAATCAAAGCTGGTCTTTTTTAAACAGTACTATATTACATTTTGTGACTTTAAAAATTGCATCTAGTACTTTGTTATGGTGTATCTCCTGCTCATGCAAAAAGAATAACAGAATCACTTTTCCTAACAGGCAGGGTTTGTTTGCAGCCATCTGAGTGCTGAAGGCATTGTGTTGTTTTGGATTCTGGGGCTAGCTGAGATACCTCCTTGGTGTTTGTACAGCAGGCCGTTGCGTGACAGTACATTCACCACGTGTCTCCAAGGATAGGTGTGCACTGCCTGTATTCTCTGACATCAGGTGACGACAGCGGTCTGTGCTGCTTGCCACAGCATTAACTCCAAGAAGGTGACAGTAAATGCTATGAAATAACTGCTCCGGTCATAACATGTCCCTCTCAGATATCTGGACTCGGTAGTGGCAGTTTCTTCGGAGTTTTTGGCTTTCTTTTCTGCTGTGTAGGTAAGACATGCAAGTAAAACGACATCTTTGTAGCTGTAGCTTTGCTATATTTCCTTCTTTTCAGCTTTTACTTTAATGGGCAAACTCTAAAAGCAGCCTGCTCAACAAACGTAGGATTTCAACAGATGCAACATTTGCATGTTCTCTCACTCTTGGGAGCTGGTGTGATCCAACTTCATCTGCTTGGTTTCAGCCTAGAGAAACTTCTCATTAGTGAACACCTCTTAAACTGCCCTTTCAGGTTGGTAGGATTATAAGCAAGAGTTTATTTATATTATATATTATACTAT
>VWZK01018193.1:86804-112847 GCA_013396935.1 Baryphthengus martii | reverse complement strand
TCTTTTCTTTTCTTTTCTTTTCTTTCTTCTCTGCTTTCTGAAAGATAACGGGCATATAAGGGATGCAGAATTTTAGATGATGTATATACATAGGTTATTTGCATGCTGGAAGTTAAGTGCAGCCTAAGTTGTTTCGTAGTTCAGGGTTAGTGGATCGTGCAAGATCAAGCTCTATGGCAGTTTTTTTTCTGCACACTACTGCCAGAACTCCAAAATTGCATTTTTGTACTTACAGATCTAAAAGCATTTCATAAAATACTGCTTAAAGCTTGTTTTACGTCAGCTGACTGTACTGTCATAGGAAGAAACAAATAGGTTTTGTGAAAAGTTTGCACCTGATTTCCTAGAGTGGTGCTTGTTTCATTCTCCTCCCGAGGTTTTGCTTTGCTATGATGTCATTTAGAGAGCCAAGAACATTGTATTTTGTAAATGGTAGTGAATAATAAATGCAAATGTAAACAAATGGGCACAACAGTGAACCATGCAGCGGTTTACTGTGTTTTACTCTTATGTATACTAATTGCTTTCTGTTTAATACATGGATATACAGCATGTTAAAAAGCCTACAGATTTCCGTAGTAATTCCTTGAATGGATTAGAACAAGACAATTCAAAGGAGTAAAAAGAATTTGATCTTCAAATTAACATCTGTCTTTACTAACATAAATACTATTTATTTACTTCGTACATATCTTTAGCCAATTTTGCCCTTTATTTTTCCTCAAGCTTTTTATTTTTTTCTTCTGTTTTACTGCTCCTTTGTTTTTGCAGTGGAATTCACAGTATCGTTGAACTATGGGTTTTCCCTTTCTAAATGTCACCTCTTGGTCCTTCTTTGAGAAATACAGACCATTTGACAATCACCAAAACAGTAGACCTTGTCTGTCATCTTCTCCAGTACCTGCATCTTGTTTTTCTAGGTTTCCCCAAGCATCTCTAAAATTCAAGAGCTTGGAATCCAATTTGCATTGGCATTACTGACCGCTTGAAAAATGCTTGACTTACTTAAACACATTGGGAACTGCTGTGAGGGCTTGAAAAACTATATGAGACAGCAGAGTGTCAAACGGGACATTCTACTTTTTGCTGTGAATATTTTTTATATGGAGTGGAAGGTTATTATTTCCTTTGTTATTTTTGATATATTGACATAACTGTTACGTTTTGAGTATAAATAGATTAGATTATTAGGCTACTAAGGAATGAATGAGTATTTACACTATTGTAAAATCTTCTGAAGATTATTTACACTATTGTAAAATCTTCTCTACACATGAGGGAAGACTGGATTTTCTTGTATCCCATCTGGCACCAAGTCCAGCTGGGAGACCAGAAAACTTCTGTGCTCTTTTCATTTGAATTAAACAAAATCAATATTCAGACCTAAGTTTCATTTTTCTGTTGAGCAATTTAGGGAATGTGAAAAAGAACGCAGCTGTCCCTGAGGAAGGTATTCTACAGAAAGTCTAACACACTAAAAGATGCACTGCTAATGAATCAGAGCATCTTTAGTTTGTACTCTGAAACGCAAGCTTATGGAAGCTTCCTGGAAGCGCGCCGTCCTGTATAACGGCAGCGTGCATGACTCTGAAAGGCAATGTACATTTGCTTGCTTGAGGATCACATGAGAGCACTATGAATAGGTCAGACAGCTATTGCTGATCCTAAACAATCTGTCAGCAACTGTCTTTGCAACAGGCCACATTATTTATCTGATTTGAGGGTGACTTGGCCTTGTCCTTCGCAGAGAGAATCTGACAGCCTGTTCAGGGGTCAGTGTAGGCACTGGCAGGCTGGTATTTCCCCCCCGATAATGGCAATTGCTCGGTTTGTGGCCGGTTTGGATTTAAATTCAATTGCAATGTGATGAAGCTATTAATGGGCTGGTGAGGAGTTAAGTATTTTAAAAACTGGCGAACTGCAGGCCGAGTCCTAAAACTGAAGTTCGGCAAGGTGGGACATTGTTTGGATTACTGAGCTTTACCAGATCCATTCGTGGTCCTTGCCTATTAAAAATAATGTCTCTTTGCGAAGAAGGTGAGCAAAAAATGGCAGTGTGAAGGCTAAAAAAGACAGCACACCTCTGTAAACAAAAAGAGGTGCAGGGGATGCCTGGTCAGGCATAGTTTTCCTTGTAGCAAAACTCTTAACAACTGCATCTTTTAGTGGCTTGGGTGGCACAGTGAGTAAACGTCCTTGGCTTTTTCACCTTTTGGGCACCAATCTTGCCTTGTGTTGAAAACGAAAATTAGTTTTGGTGGTTTCATCTGAGCGGACGTTTGTCTGCATCACAGAACCATTCAGCCTGGCACCAGTGCTGGTCGTTGCTTGAGTGGGGCCCAGCGCAGGAGAGCAGGGGTGTTGCAGGTCAGGGCTGCAGTCGGTACTGAGCGTTGAGAGCTTGCCCAGTCAGCCCACGCTATCAGACTTTAGGCAGTGCTATTTACTTTGCTTTCAAGAGCATCTATTTGTCACTTTCTCTGTCTCTCTTCCTCACAGACACTTAAAGAACAAAAACCTCTTTTATGCAGCTAAGCATTTGAAATAATTTTTCCAAGTCAGAACGAGAGAGAGACTGGAAAAAATTACAGCACAAAGCTCAGCTTGCAGATGAACGATTGCCTTGTCATAGTAAAATCCCCTTCCTTTCTTAAAGTTCACTGGTGAGTGGGCTACAAGCAAGAATATTGGCTGGACTCTGCTGGAGTGGGTCTCCAGGATAGGACTTTTCTGCTGCCTTCCTTTCGTCATGCAATTGCTTCTTTGCAGTAGCCCTTTCTGCTGTGTGCACGGCAGATAATGAACGGGTGACTGCAGAGTTGAAAACATCTATCTGCACAACATCTGCCTGTTCATGGTAAATTTGTTTATTTTATGTTATGTTCTGTCCTCTTTTTTATCATTTGCCCGAAAGAGATTTCTTCTGAAGACAAGAAGACATCCTGCTGCTCTTTCCTGTCGGAGTAGTGAAGCAGGAAAAATGTTGAGAGATTCCAAGAACCCAGTAGAAACGTAAGAAATAAGGACTTGAGACATAAAAGTTGCCATGAGCAGTGTAGAGATAACCAAGTTTATTTTAATTGCTCAATTTTGACTCTGGGCATCTGACCACTGCTGGATGGAGCTCACAGTGGGCTGTTTTACTGTCCTGCAGGCAGCAGCGTTCTGCTGTCACGCTGTGTGTTTTTGGTACTGAGGGGGGTCAGTTGAGTGTCATCTGAGTGTCTCTGTGTTATGTTGCGGTCTGACGTGGAGACATATCCTGCGTTCTGGTGCACGTTGAGGCGGCTGCAGCTGGTGTCACAACCACATCGGGAAGGTCCTGAAGACCCGACCCCGTGTGCTTTTGAAAATGGAGCTTGGGTCTTACGTTACTACGTGGTTTTACAAATGTTATCCCAGAAAAAAAATGCACTTAAAATATGAGATACTTTGAATTTAGTGGCCTGTTCATCTGCCTGTGCTCTTTTTTTCATCTGAAAGTACTTCACTAAAGCTCCTTCAAGAAAGAAAAATCTACTTTGTCATACCAGCTTTCAGAGGCAGGGAGGAGTAGGTGATTGCTGATTAAGATGAGACAAAGCAGCATGTCATGAACAAAGGGAAAGAGCTCTGACATACATTTCAGAGTGTGAAGCTCCATTTCCTGCTTTGCTTTGTGGGACAGGGTTCTCGTAAAGCATGTGTTCCACTCCACTTGCCCACCTATGGTCTTCTTCATCTCAAATACGACCCCTGTGTTACCTGAGGTATGGCGATTCCAAGTAGAGACTGATTTCTGTTAGCAGTCTTCTTCCTCTTCAAAAGCAAGAAAGGAGGAGGTAGCTAGTATTGAAAGTATGGGGAAAACTGTTTTTTTCCAAGGAGCGTGTAGTTAAGAAGTTGGCGTAAACGAAGGGCTTGCTGCTGAGGGGCTTCCAGAGAACAGAAGAGTCTAAGGCTGCTGCTGAAATCTGGACTGTAAGGATGGTTGCCTACTATTGTTCAGTGCTTTTAGGTATGAGAGGCTGGAATTTTTTTATGCTCTTGAAAATTAGGGACTCGCAGGATTAACCAGAGGCAGTGAAAGCAGAAACTGTTCGGGCTTCCCCCGACACATTTGCCAATAAACCTCAATCGTGACCTGTGATAGTCTTGGTATCCCGATCTTGCAGTGTTGGCATAAACACTGTCAATCATACATAAATTCTGTGCTGCTTTTCTGTCACGTGGATAAATACATTTCGGAGTAAGGTTGAGACTGCCAAACTCTTTATGTCTGAGTCTTTGTCCAGATTACGAAACCTGAAAACTCTGTGGCGTATTATGACTTACTGTACTGCAGTCTTCTTAAACATTTCTTCTACTCATAAATCACTGGCTCCTATTCCCTTGCTCTGTCATGCGTAAGCTAGGAAGTAACTCTTCCTAGGAGGCCACTGTTCACAAGAAAAATAAAGTAAATCCATGTTAATGAAAAACTGCTTTTTACATTAGTACAACTAACTTGAAAAAAAAGATTTGTGTTAAAACACAGGTGCTCCAGAAGTGTCTGTTCAACGATGTTCTCGTCCAGATGGACACATCAGGTGGTGGATGACTCCCAGCCAAACATCTTGTTAAATACTTGCAGGATTTCCCATAGCGGATCTTACTTTAATCAAATAATTCAAACGTCTCTTTTCTAAGTACAATAGAAGGGCAGGGCTTGTGTTTACAAAGCGTTCAGTATGGAAATCCTGTACTAATTGAGGTACATTTACTTCACTTAGAACAGCATCCACGTAGTAACTCTTTAAATAAAAGGCTTTTTGCCTGGTCCAGAGAGGCGATCACATGCAAATCTAACCCGTCATCTACAGAAAATCATGAGGAAATGGCTCAAGAGATGTGCACTGTAGACAGCAGAGCTGTTCCCAGCTAAAGATGACAACTTTATGGATGATTTTCTCACAGTGGATGTAAAATAATTTATACCAGTGGAAACTACTAAAGAGACCAGTCTTTCTCTACCTGTTTCCAGAATGAGTCGCACGGGCAATGCCAGACGTTGTCCTTTTGTAATATTGTGGATTCACATCTTTATAAATTATTCTCTTTTTAAGGCAGCAGATATATTTTCCGTGGGTAAACACAACGCGCTTCCACCCAGTCTGGTGCAGGATCTGGAGTTTTTATTATTAACAGTAAAGCATTTAGAGTTTCACATAAAAGGTGTATAAAAAGAAAAAATAATATTATTACTTGGTAATAATATTATTAGTCAGTAATAGGTGACTAGAATCACACTCTTACGAGTTCCTTATTTTGCCATGTCAGAAAATGCCAGAATCAAAATAAGTCACATAGAGAAGATTTAAAGAGAGAATCAGCATTTCCTTCCACACTGGGTTGGAAATCACATGTTGCTTCTGTATTCTATACAGTGAAATCTGTTTTTTCCTTTTTCGCTTGAATCGTGATTCTGCTTTATTGAAAAGATTATTTTGCCGGTGTGTTAAATACCTGGCAAAAAAAAAAAGGTGGTTTAGAACATTTTTAGGTAAATATAGGTCAACACAAAGGAATCATACAGTTGGAAATATTTTCCAGTGTTTATGTTCAGATGTTCAGACCTGTCTGGCTCCTCTCTATTTGCATGTGTTGGGGTTATAGGCAGTCCGGCTACATTCCACATTGACTTATATAAATATATTGCAGATTGTTAACCTCCAGCCAAATACCAGCAAATTTCCCTTTTCGGGAAGGTTGGTGACTTTCCGCAAAACTGATCTACTGTGTGTGGGACATCAGTCTTCTGTGTACGCCCCGTTGTGGACGTAAAGACAACAGTATTTGGCTTTATGAGAAATGTGCTGCCATTGCAGTCACTATGTTACCATAACAATTTAATTAATATTTGTTCATATTATGATTACAGATTAAGCACAGGTTAGTCATCTAGTAGAGGTAGGGTGGCTATGTCTCCATATTCTGTAACTCCAATTCCCAAATTATTACTCACTGAAAAGCTTCTTTAGGCTAAAAGGAATGTGCTTGCATCCATTTGCAAAGTGTGGTGACTTTGTGAGACTTGAGGAAGGATGGTGAAAGTCACTGGCATGACTATAGCTGTGAAGCACAGAAGGCTGGGCAGATGTTTATGAAAAAGATAAATCGGTGATTAAAGTTGGTACAGCAGATGAAGGGGAGAAGATGAGAGAAATCCTAATTAAAAAGAGAAAACGATAGAAAATAGAGTAACCAGAGGGGAATGTGGCATTGTGAAAAGCTTTGCAAATTAGTTTGAGTGAGTTTGACATTGTGAAATGATAAAGAAATTTCAGCAGAAGAATGGCGGTAAGTGATGAAAGAAGAAAGCTTTCTTAGTAGTGGCGTCTTGTGCACGAAGCTTTTTTCTAGATTGTATCCCAGCTCTGAAGGTATTCCCTCCATCCAGGAACTTTTAAGAGTAATCAGAAAAAAACATTCTGTTTCTGGCAAAGGAGATTTAATTATAAAGTTGTGTAATGATGAAGATGGGAGTTCTATGGGAAGAAACTGAAGATGCGTGCAAACACCTGTATATTTTTTCTTGCAAATTTTTTTTTAAGATGACTGTAAGTGCTGCAGAATAGAATGCAGATAAACATCAGGGAATTTTCTGGATTAACTCAAGTTAATCTTTAAAAAAATATTTCCTTTTCATGTAATTATTTTACTTTGAACAGCTGATAATACTGTTTCAGAATCCATCCATGAGAGAGAGATGTATTATTTGTTTATCAGATGAATCGAGAGCTCAAAGACTGCTCTACCTTTGCAAAGCTCTTTTTTCTGTTCTGTATACTGAGAAATTTAAATAGACGTGTATGAGCTGCAAGGTGTGTATGTCTGTACTGGTTTCTGTGTGCATACCTTCTCTTTTCTTTTCCTCCTCTTAGGTTGTTTGATGTGTGCACCGTATCACGAACAGACAGAGAGACCAAGTTAACATTAGTGTTTGAACATGTGGATCAAGACTTGACTACTTACTTGGATAAAGTTCCAGAGCCTGGAGTGCCTACTGAAACAATAAAGGTATTTAAGAAGAAAGATTTTGGATATTATAAAGACAGAAATCTCAAAGACAAAGCACATTTTGATTTCAGAGAATTTTGTTATATCAACATTGAGTAATGTGCAGCTTGGGACATGAATTGCAGCAGAAAGATGTGTATTCACTAACAGATGTCATCTCTCTGTGGAAACGTTGCACTTGTTTTTTTCTCTTTTAGATTTATAAATCCCCTGAACCTCTACTGTTTTACCAAATGTAGCGTTACAAATCATTAAGAATGGCCTTTGCTTGCAGCAGCAGGTAGATGATTCCATTATTGTTTAGTCCAAGACTACTTGAACCTTTCCTAGAAGATGCTTGGTAGAGTGCTGGGCATTGTTAGAATGGATAAAATAAACCCTGTGCTCCTATCCCCTAGCCTTTGCCTTTTGTTTCCCCAAGAGACACCTTTTCTTTCATGTACCTCATGCCAGAAAGGTTTCCACACGTTCCAAGAGCAGGAGATGTTCACCATGGGTCTGTGGTGAGCTCTGCAGAGGATGGGCTCAAGGAAGGGAGTAGCCATGACCAGTTGTAGTAGAAGCTGGGAAAACTCTCAGTAACTGCAAGAAAGGGCATGAAGTTTTCCCATCACGTTACCTCATATTCTGCATCTGCAAGGGAGGACCTCTTCCCAGTACAGGGTGTACTAAAATATGTATATATGTACACCAACTTCTCTTTCCTGGGAACTGCAGTTCCCAGTGTTACATTGGGGATCATAGCTTGAAAGGTTTGACAGAATATTTACACCTAGGAAGAGAAGAAGAGGGGTTGGTGTTCCTATATTGTGACTGTGTCTGGTTAACACGTCTTTTGATTTTTCTTTTTTTCATGAGGAGAAATAATTTACGCTTTCAGAGACCAATTATCTTGCATTTGTATAAGTACTTCCTGGAAGTATGTTGTGTCATCTTAGTCTGCCAAAAGTCCTGAGGGAGGGAAGGAAAACATGAAAACTATCTGAAGTTCTGTTATTTTGTTTTTGTTTTTTTTATTTTGTTTTGTTGACAGCTTCAAACTTAGGAGTTGTTTGATCGTTCGGTATATAATTAGACATCAAACTGATAAAGATCTTTTCACTTGTGCCAAAGTCACAAATGTATAATGTCAGTCAATTCCAGCAACTATGTTTTCCAAGCAACCTTTGTGGATAAAAGAAATTTTTTTAAAAATGGGTACAGCTTTGGTTCCCAGCAGAAGACTGGAAGGTACCTCTTGCATTCAAATGACTCTTCTGTGATAATGCTTTTACGGTTCTACTTCCTTTTAGAGCTTTGAAGCTACCTAAAGGGATTTCAATATAACTAACATTATCAATATAACTTACGAGGTGACTGACACGTTATCTAACTAAATACATTGAAATGGAAGGGAAGTGAGTGACAGCCTCTGAAATCTCATTTTGAAATGTCTTTTGAGCTATGTTTCATTTAAAGCAAATAGAAGACGTGAGCACTGGCCTAAAACATTAGTGATTTTCTAAAAGCCAGTTCTAAATTTGCACTGGTGGACTGTAATGCCTATATATTAAATATTATGAAGTGTAAACGTACATTTCATGGAGGTTATAGGCTGGTGAAGGAAATTGGTAGGTTTACTTCTGAAAAGCACTGTTTATCCTGCATACGTGGTTTACCAGTTCAACCCAGTTGATGTATCTGATAATTTGGCACAATAAAAGAGAAAACATTAGCTACACAGAAACAAAGAGGAATAATTCTGATCCTTTAGATACAGTGCAAGTTCCACTAGAGTTAGGGAAATTAGCGAGTGTGAAATTCAGCTGGTGGTACATACAGCTCCTTTTAAATGGGTGAGGAAAAATGTGAAATTGCTGTTTACTTGGTTGCTGCTGTTGATTTCAACTTTTGCACAGTAACTGATGTGTTGTTTCTTGAATTCTGCTTGGCAAGGGGAAAAAAAAGAGATTTGGTTAACTTGAGTTGCACCCTGTTGCTTCACTATTTATATGAAATCATCCAGTTTATGGAAGCACTTTTACTGATAGTTGGGGCTGATCACATGAGGAAGGGTCTCAAGGCTTATTTCTAATGCATTTCAGTACCTTTCTAATTTTACAGTCTTTGTGGATATTCCCCGTAGGAACTGAAGCAGAGCGTACTTGGGGCCGCAGGGAAATACTGCCATTTTGCAGCAACTGAGCATTTAACCCAAAGCACATACATCGTTAAATGACTAATCTGAATTTTTTGTAGGTTGGCTTTTGAAGTTAATATGGATTTGTACTTCATTTGTTTTCCAGAATTGCAGATAATTTGTGTAGCGTATGTCCCCTCCCCAGTAGCACAGTACAAAACAACTGCCAGTATTGTAAGACCATCTGTTAAAGTTCTGCCTGTGTCAGCAACACAGAGGTGCCAAATGAGCCGAGTAAGCTTGAAATCGAAGAATCTAATACACCTCTTTGGCACATGGTGTAAACTCAATAGTTGTTGGTGGAACTTGAATGACATCAAATTACTTTGAGAGAAGTATCGGCCCCAAAAGATCTCTTCTGTGTGAACTGAACTGGCTGCCATCATTGCGTATCATTTAGGGGAGGGAGACTCAAGTTTTGCTGGTTTGGGGCATGCTGGGGATTTTTAGTTACCGGCTGTTGACACTGTTATCATTTTAACAATTTTCTCTGCGTTTAGCAAATAGTAGTCAGACTGTAAGAGTTCAGAGAAACTAACCTTATAAATCATTTAAACACAGTTAAAGCTTCTGTCCTAATGCTACTCAGCAATGCCTTTCTCATGTCTAAGCTCTGCAGCAGGAGTCACTCCAGAGGTGTGCCCAGAAAATGATGGAAGAGAGGCCGTTTCCCTTTGAGGCATTGCCTGGTAGTGGGAATGCTTACCCAGGATGTAGGGGAGACATGCTCTCTTTCCCTCCCTGGCACCAGGAGCATGAATGGTGTACTCTGTTTCTGTACCTGTAGCTCTGGCGACTGAGTTCCGAGTTATTCTGGACAGAGGCGCTTTAAATCTTCTCTGCTGAAGCACTTCTGTTATTTTTTAATGGAATATACTTTGGGATAGAGGGGTGGAGAATGCCACATCCATGAGTATTTGGAGTCTTTGAAAGAGAACTATGGTCAAGCCCTTAATTTAGTTAATATGTCTTTTGTAACTGCTGGATTATAGCTCTACTCACCCTTGTTGGCTTCCTCTGTCAAAACTGGTTAATATGATGGTCCATACGAGATAAATCAGAATCAGCAATGACATCTTCCTTCTTTCCTCTCTACCCGTTGTCTCCTCCCTTTTTTTTCTTCCTGGGATACTCTTTAACTTTAGGGCAGTTTATGTGGAAAAGGAAGGTATGAGCTCAGTTTCCTTAGAACACAGCTGTTAGTCATGCACAGGTCTTTGGGAATGTTAATGGTGTTAGGAATTGAGCCTCCGAAAGACTTGGCTTATTAGGAACTTTTGTTAGTTGACATAAGGGGAGTGGAAACGGGAATGACACGTCTCTGCCATGGAAAGATTTTTTTTTTTAAAAAAAGTTACTTAACAGGCCACTAAAGCATTTTGTTGCGTTAGCCTTTCAGACTGAAGCATGTTTGTTTGAGCTACGTTGTCACATTTTGATGTGGTACTTGTGAGAGTTTTTTGATCCTATAAGATTTGGATATGAATATGTTGTTATAATACTAACTACATTTTTCATGTGGAAATCATGTGCATGCAAACAAATTGATGTTTACAGATTGAAATTATTGCAATGTATACAGCAGTCTTTAGCTTTAAATTAATATATGCGTGTGATGACTTCCTATAGAGTGGTAAAATAAGTGGTTTGGGAATGACCCTCTGGAGTTTCCTCCAATTATCTTGTTCTGCCAGGCCAAGGAGCCTGTACGAACGAGAGGGGATAACAAACTCTTACTGAGGTTCTTTCATTTTAGTACGGAACAAATTCACTTTGCAAGGTAATGTCATTGTAAGTAAACTTGTGGCTTCTTACGATGGTTTTCTTACAACCGACGAGAACTCAGCCTGCCCAAGCTGCATCACGCTAACTGGGCTGTGCGTGTTGTAATCTGACAGTCAACAGAGGAGGGAACAGAACAGAAGCCTGGCATAGCAGTCTATATATCTATATATAGTCTATATAGACTATAGATGGGATGTTAGAAGAGCTGGGGGTGTCCTTCTGCCCAGGTCTGTGATCTGTGAATCTTTATGATATTCCACCCAGCCTGGAGCAGGGCAGCCAAATCACAGAGAGAACAGGGTTTAAAGTATATCCTTTGCTCTGGTGTTTCCTAATTCCTCACCCAACTGAATGGTTTCTGTGGATATTACTCTATTTCTCCTTTGCATAGAAAGCCTAGATCACCATCTGATTCAGGGATCCAGGTCTTGCTATTTAGATGCCAAAAATTGAACCTAATTTCCTTTTGTGGATTTATCTGGTAGTAGCCTGTAGGTTGAATTTTAAATTACCTCCAGCCCTAGAATCAACATTGGTGTTGCATCCCTGTGCACTTCCTGCAGCGTACCTTGCCTGCTGTCAAACCAGGCAGACTGGTCACATCTTCACAAGACTCTTAGAGAATTAATAGGAAGATGTTGCTTCTCAGAAAGCAAACCGGTGTTCGGCGCTGTGAGGTGAGTCATCAGCCATCTGCCACGGTTCTACCTACTCGGCCGACCACGTATGAGATGTGACCAGATGTCACACAATCATATACAGTTCTGAAAACAACACAAGGTATTCCAGGAAAACAAACTTGCCTGTAACTGAGAGGCTTCAGTAGGTGGCCGTATTTAACAACATCAAAGTTAAAAGTCACTAGAAGAAGAGCTACTCAAATTAATAAGACAGATACTAAGAGAAGACCTGGTATTAACATTTTCCTGTCAGTACTTTCGTGGTAAAGAAACAAATCTTAGTGAGGAATTTAGAGTCCACAAATAGTGGATCAGATCCCCAGCTGATACTAAGAGGTGTGTATCCATTTACACCTGGGAAGGATCTCGTTCTTTGTGAAGTAGTTTGCAATAAATTTTGTTCTGAACCCGTATCATGAATTAAAGAAGAGTTGCCACTCTAAATAAATAAAAAGGACCGAGTGGACGTGTTATTGGGTAAATATTTTATTTTTTAATCTGTTATGCTACTGTCAGGAGTTAGATCACTGCGTAAGAGCAGGTGCCCTGCACCAGTGGCAGCTCTGAAGGAACTAAACCATAAAAAGAAGATACTCTCCCAAGGGTGGTAGTTCCCTCTGTTGCAGGTGTTGTCGTTTCCTTCCCATCCTATGCTGCGTGTAGAAACACAGCAGCTACAAAATAAGATGTTGTATACATAACAGTTACTTCTTTAACTGGACCTTTTACAGTCCGTGTACAGCCACTGATTTAATTATGGTGGTGTTAAATATCTCCAAATCCCTACCATATTCAAATGCACACATTTTCAAACTAATGACAATGTATAGGGCTGGGTTTTTTTGTAGTGCTGTAGCACAGGGTTGCCCAGACCTCCATTGCTTGCAAATAGAGCTCGTAAAAACGTGGGGCAGTCCAATAATTTTAAATCACTCTGTCCTGACTAGCATAATGCATGGAAGTAACCTGCCTGAAATAATAGTTTTAGTCTTTCAAGAGAATGACACTGAATTAGAAATGTCATTGTGAAAAGATGTCCATCAGGGATAATAGACAAGGATGATGTCTATCTCTAAATAGACATTTCAACATACTTTCCTTTTATGGCCTAGACTCTCAAGGCAGCAGAACAGTCCGGTAGGGCCCTAGAGGACACATCCTTCTTGAAGTCAGAAGGAGGCTATTGTTTTCAACAGATGGAGGGCCAGAAATCATCTTTAATTCAGAAAGTCAAAGGGAATTAAGAAACTGAAGAGATTCTGAATTGTGGGCAAGCATGGAGATTGAGCCTTTTGGTAGAATAGAATTTACGGTCAAGTCATTGCAAAATTGTTACAAGCACTGGAAGTGAAGTGTTGCTGTCAGCTCATTTCATTTCTATTGATTCTGGACGTTGATGTGACGCAGAAGAATGTGTATGCATCCTACTGCTCTGGATTCCCTTGAGATACTCTTGGGTTTTTAGTGACCCTGGGGTTTTGCTATTGGAACATCAGAGTGGTAGCAATTGTGACAGATAGATAGGAATCACTTTCTTAATAGTAGCTTCTGCACTGCAAGGAAGTTAGGCCCTGTGGCTCCGCATACCCACAAAGCTCTACTTCAGCCCAAAACAAGTGCATGGAGATGGGGAAGAGGAGACAGAATGACACAAATTGCAACAAGGCTGGGAAACCCGGCCGACATTTTTTCTTCTTGAACTCCAGATTCTAAGGGTGGAACTCAGGTGATCTGGGCGAAAAACATGGTGGCAGGATAACTTTTCCCATCTCAGCCAACACAAGCTATTGCAGCTCAGATTGTATTTTCTAGAATATTCACAAATACCCATATTTATTCACAGCAAATGTACAGCTGCAGTGTAAAATAATTCAAAAGATGGCCACAGACAATTAATAGCTAATGGAAGATAATATAGTAGTCAAATAATTTATCTCTTTATAAAAGTATTTTCTCTTGTTCCACCCCAAGAGAAATGTAATACTCTTGCACTAGCTGTGTGCACTGCTTCTATACCAGTGAATAGACACATTATTGTATCCCACGGTAAAAATTAATTCAAAGCGTGTTACTTCAGTGGCACACCGATTTTTATCAAGACGTGTTGTGTTTGTTTCTTTTCCTCTGTAACAGATGTATTTAACTTATGCCAAAGAACAAAGCCCCATACAAATCGACAGGGAAAAAAATATTTAACTTTTTTTTTTAATTGCATGTTTTCATATGTAGAACTTCAAATTAACATTAAGAATTTTTACATTCACTGTATATATATAGGCACATAAACACACACATATATAATTATTGTAGAAGTCCTCTAGCATATTTACAGAAAAAAAAAATGCTGTTTGAGCAAGTGGGAGAAAGAGAAAGGGAAATCTGATGATGATCATCACTCTACTGTCGATGAAGTTCATGCTCTCAAAATAGCTGTGGGCCAGAAGAGGCCAGAACTGGCAACTCAGATGCTTAGAGGAGAGTCAAAAGTACAGGAATAGAGCGGGAGTGGCACCAGTTCTCCTCCTGTGCTTAGGGAGTGGTTTGGTGTGTGTATTGTTTGTATGTATACCCGTGAAGGGCATACTACATACACACATGTGGAGATCCACATCTATATCTGCTGATTCCCAGGGCCCCATCCTACAGGCATATGCTTCAGCTCATCATCCAGTCCAGCTGAGCTAGAACGAAGGCTGCGGTGGTCATAGGGAAGGAACAAAACGGGACCCAGTCGAGGCTGCGTCTCTCCCTGAAGCAACCTCTGACATTCAGAGAGCTTCCAGGGATTTCAACTCAGTGTTCTCTGCCTCTGCTAATCCCATTTTTTCTAACCTTTTCTGACTTCCGTCCTGCCCTTCCCCTTCAGTTTTTCACCTCACTTTATTATTTACACTGTATGTACACCTCTACTCTTGCCCTCCCTCCAGAACTTTTGTCTCCAACGCTTTTCTTTCCATTTTGCTCGTCCCCTCCGAACTGACTCTACTCCCATAAAAAGCAACATCATGGAACTGTCACACTGTTTCTCCACCTGGGGTCTGTCTTGTCCATTTTATTTGTGAGCTTTTCATGGAAGAGGCTGTGTGAAAAACCCTTGACTGTGTAGAGCCCACCATAATAGGTCCTCTTTTTTGGCTGGCCTTGCCACAATATCTTGTTAAACATGAGTCATGATAATCAGACAACAGCATTATTGTCTAAAAGAGTCCTTCTCCTCTGCTCTGCTCTTTCCCCGCCACAGCCACTTCACACATTTACACAACTGCTTCCTTCATATATCAGTGCTCTGTAGTCAGCGTATGGTTCATGTTACGGGTTTCTCAGGTTTCAAAGTGAAAGAAAATGAGCTTTCTTCCATTTTGAGAATATCCTTCTTTTTAAGAAGTCCAGACAAAGACACACATTATTAGTAGGTTCATGAGAAGCTGCCAGAAGACAGAAAATTTAGAATGGAAACAGGAGTGAAATAACAGAAATTGCTGTTTGTTGTTTGCTCTTGGTGTGACAGCAAGGGAAAATATTTAGAAATTAAAATGATTAATTTACTTGTAGTTTTGATAAAGCTGTCGTGGTTTTGTAGCATTTGCCAATTTCAGTACTCCAGAGCACAGCTCTGGGTCAAATTCTTCTGTGGTGTAACTGTTCACTCGGTAGAGTTCCTCCAGGGGTAAGTGTGGTGCAATGCTATTAGCATCAGTTAGCAAACAGCCTCTCGTTTTTTCTCTTGCAAAGCCTGAACAGTTTGCAGTTAAGAAAGAGCAAATTACAAAGGCTTAAGCTCCTAGATCAAATCTCTCCTTAATTTGGGGATTGGAAGCCTTATCTAAAGACACATAAACATCAGTGTTTTAGTTTCTTCTTACTTCTCTGTCATCATTGCAGCTATACAGTGCTGCCACTTATGTCAGGGTATACAAAACATTTAAACTTCGTGCCGGAGTGTATACCTGAACCTTCTGGTTCAGCTTCAAACCTTAAAGGAGAAAGCCCAAAGCTAGCAGAGCCTCTGCTCCAGCAAGGAACTTAAGTTTCTGCTAAATTTTACGTAAACATATTGCTCGAAGTGAGATTCAAAAGGTTGCAAATCAGAAGAGCTGATGGAGGAGAAATAGTTGTTATCCTGTGCTACTGACCTGTTGATTCCAACGTTATAGCAAAGAAAAATGGAAACCATTGTTTCCATGGGCTCAGATTAGTCATAAACACACGTTGCGCTTGTGTTTCAATGCTTTGTCAGAGTGAGGAAGTAGTCTTCGCTCAAACCTTGAGTGTAAGCAATGTCTGTGCCTTTGGAACCAGGCTCCTGACTGTTCACAAAAGTGTCCCATAGTTGGTCGTCACAGTAAAACTGACTCAGTAATGGAAAAGGGCTTCAGAGGATCACAGGTTTGATGGACTGGTTTGTTAATTACAATTTTTCATTAATATCGTAACTATCCTGGCCATAGAATTTCTCCTGGTTGCCTTTGAAGATTGTGATCCTTGAGAATACCCATTTAAAAGAAGCAGCTCTTTTTTACCGTTGTGGTAAATTAGAAGCTAGTGCATTGTATCTTTCTTAACATTGAACAGTGTCTTATACCGTAAAGGGCCCGTTGAAACTGGTGGCTTAATTGCAAAGGTTACTGCTCAGCAGTTTTCACTGTTGCTAAATGCGTGACTTTACAAACAGCACCATAAGAATTCTAAAACCAGTATTTCTAAGACCGCTTCTTTGGTCTGCAATAAGAAGCGTTACGCTGTAACTTGAAAATGCCAAAAATAATCAAGAAGACATGTTAGCCATCTCTTAAGAGTATTTAATTTCCAAGCCAATAAATTCAGCTGTTGAATTTTTGTCCTTTGTTTTAGGATGTGACAGTTCTGTTGCATAACTGCAGTTAAGGAATCTCAGAAGGCTCTGAAACGTTACAGTATTCTGTGGATGCAAATGCAGTTTTTTTTCATTGGTTTTGCAGCAGGGAAGGGGCACTGGAATGGGAGCGTGTGGCCTTTTTTTAACATCTCGTTTATGATTCATTCTACGATATTCTTTCATTTGGAATTAGCTTCAGGTATTCCTGTTCTGACAAGCAGAGTAAATATTTTAGCAAGGGCTTTTTAGAGAGAAATTTTGACAGTAACGTACTCCTCCCTTAGTGTTACAAAGGAAATACTTGCTATCCAAACCCAGGCTCAGCATTTTAATGGACACGGTTCCGAAGGAATGCGTAGGATGTCACAAATGTAAAATGCATTTAATGAAAGTATACAAATGTCTTTCATGTCTTTTAAATAAAAAATGTCTACTTTGAGACTTGAGAAAGTCAGCAGTGATCTCTGAGCCACATGCTTGTTATTACAATAGTCTGTTGCGTATAACTGTCATTCAGTGAGAAACAACACAGACCAAAAGGAAAAGACATACAAAAACGTGAAGTTAAAGGAGAGACCATCTCACCGAACTTTTTTTCTTATGTTTTTGCCTTGATTAGAATATATCTCTTTCTTGCTTTTTGTTTGCTGATGTCTATAAGGGCTTACTGAAGACATAGGAAAAGGAGAATAGAGGCCAAGCTGCGTGTGCTATAGTGAACCAGAACTGCAAAGAGATGCATACTTGACAGAAAGTTTAAAATAAAAATAAACCACAGTTTCTTTGCTTGGTTTCTGGAGCAGAAAGTCGCAAAACAAGCAGAAAACTTTGGGTTATTGATGAAATAGTTTAACTGCCTTACCTCAGCTGCTCTGAGTGTTTCCTACTCTAACCTTCATTTCAATGAAGAGAATTTAGGCCTAATTTGACTCAGGTTTATGTCTGCGAAGCTGAGGCCTTGGAAAATATTTTAGAAGTAGCTTTAGCCTGAAGTCTGCTCTTTGTTCTGCTGCAAATGTGGTGGAGGTAACCTTGATTTGCTAGTTAGTGGAGTCACGCTTTATTATGATAGAAAACTAAGAACAGTCCTTCAGCGAAAATAACAAAGACCTACCCCATGGTGATTGATGAGAACGTTGTACAAGTGAAATGAGCTGGAAAGTCATCATCTTGTCTTTTCCTTTGCCACAGGAAAAGCATAACAGAGATTTCTTTTCTTCTGGTCCTGATAAGGAATCTAACGAAGCATAAGGAGAGGTTACACAGCATGGAAATGTGTTACACCCAGCTGCTCACTGGCTTGCAAGGCTGCAGTAAATAATACAGTTGCTATTTAATAAACAAAAGAAAACAGAAGTCCTTTGATAGTGATCCCTAGACTCTCTCGTTTGCTCTTCTGAAGATACAGTTTGATTCTACTTAATTGACTGTCATTTGAGAATAACAGAGAGTTTGATATTGTATTGTATAATTTGTAATGTTTTGTGGGGTTTTTTTTGGGGAAAACAAAAGACTTGTCTTTCTAGGGCCTGATTCAGCAAAGCACAGTGTGTGCTCCAGGTTGTCTGGATCATAGCTACTTTTATTCTCCTAGGTTTTCCATGAATGTGTACAGTGCTGCTTCAAAGGAGACATGTAGTTTTCTTTTCCAAATTGCCTTACATGATCCATGGCATGCTTTTTTGCTCGTCACAAGTTACCTTTTTCAGAAGCAGTGATGCGTTTGTCATGAGCTACGTTTGTCATGTGCATCATTTGTGACACTTTACTTTCAAAAGATCCTGCTTCAGGGGAAGCATTTTGTTCCACTGATTAGCTGTTTTTACAAGTTAACTCCTGACATACCTTTGGCTTTTTATTAAAAATCTCGTAGAGCCTGTTTTGTTTGGCATTTGGGGAAGTGAGAGAATGTGAAACATTGGAGGCAATCTTCTCCCTCCCAAGAAGACTACTGACTCTCATGTGACACCTTTCCCCCATTCCCAAGCCTCACCCTCGCTCCCCAAGCAGACCTGATTCTTGTCTATTGTGCTGGCATTAAGAAATAAGTAGGCTCATCGCTCATTGTGTCACTACGAGTTGAAGATGCCTCCTTTCTTAAGAACCAGTCAAGTGTTCAAAAGAAAACAAGGCGAGGTTTTCCACTAATTTACACGAATGTAAATCAGTGTCATTTTGCTCAGAACAGGAGGGGCTATGGCCCATGGTACTTTGGAGACACTCGGCATACATGTGGGACCATATCCCACCATGTAGCCACAGGAAACATCTCAGACACATCACTACCTGTTACAGTTTGTCATGTGGTTAGAGGGTGGTGAGACACGGGCACAGGTTGCCCAGGGAAGTTGTTGACACCTCCCTGGAAGTGTTCAAGGCCAGGTTGGACAGGGCCTTGAGCAATCTGGTCTAGTGGGAGGTGTCCCTGCCCATGGCAGGGAGGTTGAAACTAGATGATATATAAGGTCCCTTCGAATTCAAACTCTTCTGTGATTCTGTGATATCTGCAATCCAGAGGTGAGCTGCTGAGTCATGCTAATAGTGCCTTCTGCTGATCTACCTTGCTCATTAATCACCTGGCCTGTGGGAGGCAGCAACCCAAAGAGATGGAGTAGGACCGCAGGATCTGAGATTGAGAGTGGTGCGAGGGGAGATAGCTGAGTGGGATAGGGTGCAGTGGAGGTGTGAAGAGAAGGGCCAGAACTAGAGATGGGGCAGGAAAGGGTAACGGGGCACATGGAGAAAAAAATAAAACAAAACAAAAAAAACCCCAAACAAGTAAAGGGAAAAGGTAGGAAATCAGAAAAGAAAGGAGGAAGTGATGGACCATTTAAGTGGAAGAGAATGGACAACCATTCCCCTACTCTAGTGCTGTTGGCAAACTAATCACGGTTTCAGTGAAAACAGAAGACTTTGTGCACTTGCTTGACAAAATCTCTTTTCTATGTCTTGCTTGTAGGATAAACTACTTGCTTGTTCCTCTTGTAAAGCTGTTGGTTCAAAAGCTGCTGATTTTTTTAATTCAATGGAAGAGAACTGCAAATGGATTGCTACTATAAATATGGAGAACAGCTCAATCTGATGAGTGATTCAGATTTTTTCTGAACTCTTTCTTGGAAAGAGTTCTCTTTTTCCCTCCTTTTGATATAGTTGTATTAAAGCAGCAGCAAGATTTTCATCCTGAAGACTATTTTGACAGTTTGTACAATACCATAACAGTATTGCAAAGCTACATGTAAATTCATGGACTGGGGATACTGGGCAAGGTGGTTCCAGTAGGTCACTGTCCCCTCTCAGATCTTCCTGGAAACCCGTTTCTAGACACGATTTCTATCCAAGAAATCTTTTCTCTTGGGTATATCCGTGGTTTTCTTGAAGGTTGGTATGCCTGTATAACTGAAAGCAAATTCTAGATCTTTGGAGTACTTAACAAACATTAACCAGTTAATCTTTGCAACGCTCATGAAGTAGTTAACCGTTACCCCTGAATTTATAAAATGGAACAAGAGAGGCAGCAAAGTTAAAAGAACTCCCCTGAGTAGAGCTCAGATAGTAATTATCCCCTGATGTATAGCCCTTGTACAGCACTGATGAGCATCACCGTACGTCTGTCATGCAAGTACATTACAAGCAAAAAAAAAAGAAATACTGAAAAGTGGCTTTTAAAAAGTGCACAACAGCTTTATTTATTATGTATTCCCTGAAGGGGTGAGGAAGGGAGTGTCTTCTTGCTTTCCGCTGTGTTCATATCTTTAATTAAAACTCAACTATTTATTAAAAAGTGTGACAACCTCTACAGCGTAGCTGTGTAGAATTCTATGTCTGGTGTCATGCTGACACTTTTGTCTCAAAGAAGGTTGGCCACCTCTCTCTGAATGTCGTGCTGGTTCCGATGAGTGTGGGAGGAGGATGGAAATATTAAAAAGCAGTAGGAGCAGCTCAGCTCTTTGAAAGCTGATGGAGAGAGTCCTAGTGACTTCACTGGACTTTGATTTGGCCTAATGTGAGGCCATCTTCTTCTTCAGTATGCAAGTGCCGATCATGACTATGATGAATTCCTGGACGTTTTCGTGATGGAAACAATCAAAACTAATTAGGCCCAGAGTCCACACCCTACAGTAACCCCAGTTTCTAATTCACAAAAATGACTCTGCTGTCCTGCCTGCTCATTTTATATTGCTTTTGAGTTCCTGTGTATCTGTCTATGTCACAAAATCTATTTCCTTATATATCAGGAAATGGAGCAGGCCTGTGTTATACTAAGTTGAGACAAGTTTTCTGTTAAACAAAAAATGCTGGATTGAGTTTGTAACTTTGAAGGAGCTGTAGGAATTAGATGCCCAAGTCCTATTGGTTGTAAATGATGTTTGTTTCTAATCTGTAGCATTTATTGACTGTTTCTTTCTCAGTTTTAAAAGAGCATGACTTATTTTCTTGTTGCCATGCAGGTGTTTCGTAAAGAACTCTTATATTTTTAGTGGATATTGTTTGAACAACTGAGAGAGAAATTAAAGGAACAGTCATCCTGAGCCTTTTGTGTCTAACCAAGGATTTGACAGTTTTTCAAAAAAGTCTTTGCTGAAATGTTCAAAGCTGCCTTGGGTGTAGGTCTGGTCATCCAAATCCCCTGGGATACTTCTAAAGCCTCATCTTTTGTTGTTATGAATCAGCATATAAACAAATCTGAGCCTTCATGAGGCACACTGCAGACAAATCCAATGAGAATTTCTGCAGAAATGTCAGTAATGTTGCCAAGGTGTTGATAGACCATTAGGAAAAGTAGTCTTTCATAAATCTCTGTCTATTTGCATAATCTGAATGCTCCTCTGGACCAGGATCCGTGTGGTCTAAGCTGTTTGCACTTGACTTTGCACATGTTAAGATGTTAGTCTTTGTTCTGAGGTTAGCTTTTTGTGCTCAGGTGACAACGTAGGACAGCCACCTTCCAGGATCTTCCACGTTATCTCTGATGTTAGCTTAAGTTAGCAGTCCCCAGGAGATAAATTTACTCTTCTGGGAGACTTTACAACTTAAATCCAAAGCTGTTTGTAAAGCATTTTTCTCGATGTATGTGCAGAACATTGTTTCAACTTTCTAATCACTGACCAGCTGGCTTGTTAGTGAATAGAGCTGTGGGCCCCTTGCCACGTTTCGTGTGAGGTCTTGGCTGGGTCCAAGCAGGCAGCCTGCAGCCAGTGTCAAGGCAATTCAAGAGGTATTGGCACAGCAGTGTCCCCATTAATTTCTGCTTGTCACATGCTGTCATGCAAGTTACACCAGAGAGGAAATGACCGTTAAAAAAAAAAAAAAAAAAAAAAAAAAAAAAAAAAAAAGAGTATGCTTGTGGTACTTGGTCCCCTCCAGCCGTTATCCCCAAGGTTGAACAAGTGGATACAATTAGCTGCTATCCACAGACAGCTGCAGGGAAGAAGCTGAGATCTGGGCTCCACAGCAACGTGTCTTTCCTGTTGGTGAGGGTTGTCAGCTGTCAACTTATGTTATATTTTTAACCCTTCATGGAGTTTGAGTAGATTAAAAGAGCAATAATGACCAACAATGTTACAAAGATGCTGGTACGTAGCTGTAGGGCTGATTGAGCAGTGTTCTCCTCTAAGAGGGAAGTTTTGCCTGTTGATACCATTCCTCATCATAGTAATCGTGAACGGCAGTGGAGGAGAATCGACTTGTCAGTGATTGATAATTTACTGTAGTTTGTAGATTCTGGCAGGGAGTGAGACAGTGATTTCTGTGAACTCCTCTCAGAAGCATACTGAAGTACCTAAAGGGAGTCACATCCAGCTTTGTGGATTTTCTAGGTGGACTAATTTCTCCAATTACATCGGGAGATCTTCCACAAGGACTGCAGCGAGCGATGATATGCTTAGGATGTCCCAAAATAAAGCTTGGGAATGCAGAAGCAAAGTCTATGAAGAGGAAATGACAATGATGTCCAACAATGCGAGAAGGAAATACATAATATTAGAAGCAATCAAGAATATTTTTTAAAAACCGAAATCACTAAGCTCTACTGAGAGCTGACAGAGACAGGGAAGTTTACACAGTGCTCCAGAATAGACTGACTTTAGTCAAGTGAAAGTCTGGGATTTACCCCAGAAGGAGGAGGCTCACAGCATCAGTCAAAGGAAAGATTACTTGCCTGATTGAAAAATATGACCTTAAATAAACTGGAATTATATAAAAAGTGTACTCCAGAATTCAAACGGCAGCTCTGCCACAGCTATCCAGCTTGGCTTCATGTGATGCTTAGAAACCAAATTTTGACTGGTGTCAGTTCCCAGACATGTGCCAGAAGGGACTTCAGAGCCAATGCATAGAAATCACAGATGCTATTTCAAGTCATTTGTATGGGGCTTACCAGCCGGGTGAGCCAGTAGAGTTTGGGGGATTTCTCGGTTCATTGTACTCCTCATCTCTTTATCAGCTGGTGTGAGGAATAAAAGAACAGAGTGAACTGGCAAACCAGGATGCTCTATGAGAGACTACTGACTCCAATACAGTTTTATGAAAAGCTTGTAGTAAAAGAGAGGAAGTTTCCCAGGAAGTATTTGGGGATGTACAAAACTGTGATGATATCATCCAGAGATACAGGAAAAAAAATGTTTGTTTCCTTATCTAGGCTCAGATCTGTATCTTCTGTTAAGAGCTGTGCCTTTTACTAGTTCTTCTGCTGGGCACAGTGGAAAGGTTTGAGCACTGACAGAGATTGTTAATCGCAAAGTTGTATTTACCTGCTGTAAAAATTTCACAGACGGGACAGGTCTTGATAACTGCGCCACATTTGCCAACTTCTGTCAAATGGTTAAAACAAAATTCCCCTCTGTTCCCATTTAATTTGCATCTATTTTCTCTTTAAAAATAGGAGTAGCCAGATAGAAGATGTTTTGTGTTTCATTTGCATGTCTGGTAGTTGCACTTTGGTAGGAATTTTTGGTAAAATGAAGGTCTGAAAGTAAGTAAGTAGGACAATAAAGATAGAGGTTTCTTTTTAGTCATACAAAGTCCTCTCATCAAATATGAGAAATAGCAGCTGATAAAGTAAAACCTGAAAGATTTACATTGCAAACTGACTTCACAGGTGTTGAGCTATAAAATTTAAATTGATGTGGAAAGACTTAAAGACACTTAAACTAACATTAATCTGCCTGAAATGCCATGCATCGCCATACATGCCTATACATCTGTATCTACCTATGGATCCTGCAGATGTTGAGCACATATTTCATGTACTGAATTGGTCCTTGGTTCACAACTATTGAGATCAGTATGAAAACCTGGCTACTGCCAGAAGATACTAAAGATATTGGTAAGACAGACATGTACTAAGACTGAAACTTTTGAAGATCCCTAAAATATTAATCCAGGTCTCTATTTTAAGGAAGGCAGACAGAAAGTTACTCAGAAGGTTACAAGCAGGAGCACGGCAAAAGTAAAACAGTCTGGATAACACCACATTCGGTGGCGTTATCAAAACACTAAAATGTGTGTGCACATTTGTGAGTGTGCGTGTCTCTTGAGTTCTTCATCCTAACAGTTGGATAAGCCAGAATCACTTGTCTGAACTGTGTTTTTTTTCTCATTAAGTTGTTTAAAATAGATTAGAAACTGTTTGTCAGAACACCTGCATGGATGAGCGAGGAGCTTCTGGAAAAACTCAAATGGAAGAAGGCTGAGATCCCTGGGGCTCTTTAGCCTGGAGAAGACTGAGAGGAGCTCTTATTAATGCTTATAAATATCTAAAAGGCATGGGGGCAAGAGGATGAGGACAGTCTCTTTTTAGTGGTGCCCGGTGATAGGACAAGTGGCACAAACTAAAACACAGAAGTTCCACCTAAACATAAGGAAAAAATTCTTTCTGTAGGGATGACGGAGCCTGGAACAGGCTGCCCAGAGAGGCTGTGGAATCTCCTTCTCTAGAGACTGTCAAAACCCACCTGGATGTGTTCCCTTGCAACCTGCTCTGGGTGATCCTGCTCTGGCAGGGGGATTGAACTAGATGATCTTCAGAGGGCCCTTCCAGCTCCTACCATTCTGTAATTCTGTGAAAATAGTTTTACAGTTCAAAAATAATGACGCAAATATTTTACTTCACATTTAAAAATAGATAAACCTATTAATTAATTTGCAATAAGTTGTTTCTCTTTAAGGCGGCAGCATAGAAAACACCAACAGTTACTAGACTAATTCCTTGCATGAGCTTGGCAGGTAGTAGTTCCCTTCTGTTAATAATATACTACACGAATTTGCTGTATTTTATTTTCTGCACAGCATTTTATTTGATGAACAGAAAATGGACGTTTTCTCTTGTACAGTGAGGTTGATTGATATGACTCAGTGACTCATCAGAGTAGCTTTTCCCTGAGAGAAGAAGGAAAATTGCACAAGGGATCTATCTGCCTCTTGCTCCCAGCTGGCTGCATGGAGAAGAGCATCCTGCAGCTCCACAGACTGTGGTGAATTGCTCCTCTGCCTTCACCATCACAGTCAGGGCATTCTAGATAGACTGGTGTGGTGGGTTCCCAGCCCAGTGTGAGGACGAGAGTTTATGAAGAAAATCACTGCGCTTAACAGGGAGTCACTACATTATTACTAATGCCTTTGGGATTCAGTATAAGAACATTAATTATGTATTTTGCTATTCATGTATCTGTACTGTGTAATTCCTCAGGAATGCCATTGTTTTTTTGGCATTAATTAATGTTGACTGTTTGTTACAAAGTATAACCATAGAAGTGCTGTAATTATTCCACTTCAAAAATAGGCCCAGAGAATGTGAAAACACTTTACATTTTTATTCCAGCATGTTTTAAAAAAACACCCTTTAAAATAAAACCCATTTGATGGTTGGGGGTTCTGTATAATCCTGTAGGATATGAAGGAGGCCTCATTCTGCTCCTCTTCTGCCCAGAGAAGGTCCTGCTGTTCAGTGAGAGGCAGTGAGCCTTTTTGTCAGATGAGCTTGACAGATTTGTTCATACTCATTGCTATCTAAAAGTCATCCCCTTTGTTTACACTTGTGGTCATCTCTTACACAGTCAATCCTACAGAAAATGTTCAGGATGAGTATCCCAATACCTGCTGTGCAGATAAGGACATTCTGTTCTGCTCAGCATAAAAAGAAAAATGAGTTACGAACAGCTAGAAACTCTGGATGAAGGATGCAGGTGGTTGTGCAGGTGTGTGAGATACTCCACAGCCGAGTAGGAGAAAAATGTTAGGAGATTCTAAAGGGTTATTGTGTTTTATCAAGTATTAGCACAGAAATGGAGCAGGAAGAGGAAACCTGGCAGGTTGAAAAAAAAAAAGCCATAAAAAGCCTGTGTATTAGTACAAATCTAGAGTCTGTTGTAGCTGACAGGGATCTGTATGTGATACCAAACTGGGAGGGGTGGCTGACACACCAGAAGGCTGTGCTGTCATCCAGCATGACCTGGACAGGCTGGAGAGCTGGGCAGGGAGAAATTTAATGAAATTCCATAAGGGCAAAT
>VWZK01018193.1:19535-86740 GCA_013396935.1 Baryphthengus martii | reverse complement strand
ACGTTCCTGCGTGATCTACTCTAGGGTCCTGCTCTGACAGGGGTGTTGCACTCGATGATCTTCCGAGGTCCCTTCCAGCCCCTAACATTCTGTGATTCTGTGATTCTTTGATTGTATTGCTTTATTTGGTGATAGAATTGAGTATATTTCTGAGCTTCCACAGACTTTCTCTGGTATTAGGAAATCCTCTCACCATAACAAAGAGCAATGTGGTTAAAAGGTTTTTCTTTCTTCACATACTAGTCAACAGAGGAATACGGTTAGCTTCACATGATGAGCAGCCATTCATATGTGCATGTTACCTCTGGGTACCTGTCTTCTCTGAAGACATATTCTTGGTGTTTTCCTTCAGGTTGCAATGTGCTCTGTCCCCCTTTAGAAAGAAAATTTAGCATCTAACCCACAGTGATGGGTTAGCCTTGCCCAATAGCCAAAGTCCCACCCAAATCCCCAACAGGCGCTCCCACTCACTTCCTCTACCTCAGCAGGATGGGAACAGAAATGAAAGAAGAACAAGGAAGAAGAAAACCCATGGGCTGAGATAAGACAGGGAGATCGTTTATCAGTTACCATCATGGGCAAAATAGGCTCAGCCTGGGGAAAATGAACTTAATTTAATGGCAGTTGAGATAGAGTTTAATTGCTAATTCACATATAGTGGGAGAAAGAAAAAGGCAAACATTCAAAGAACACCTTCCCTGCCCTTTTCCCAGGCTCCACATCACTCCTGACTCTCCCCACACCAGGCAGCACAGGGACGTGGAGTGTGAGGGGTTGTGGTCAGTCCTCAGCCGCTCCTCCTCCTCACACTTTGCCTGCTCCAGCAAATCTCCTTCCCTTGGGAATATCCACCCACTTCAATGCCAGTCCTCCACAGGCTGCTCTGCTATGGAATACCTTATCTTTCTCCCCTGATTCCTCTTCCTCCTCCTCTCACCTTGGTGTTCCCTGTGCTGTTAATCACCCTTTTTGTTCCCTCCTCCTCTTTCCCTCCGGTCTTTTCTGCCTTTTGTTAAATGGGTTTTCATGGAGGCACCACCATCTTGGCCGAGGCACCCAACTGTGCTGAGTTGGCTGGAACCGGCTGGAAGCAGCTGGAACTGGCTGTGTCTGGCACGTGGCAGCCCCTGGTCTCCCTGATGGAGGCCCCTGCAGCCCTGGCTGCCGGCACCTGGGTGCCAACACCCAAACCAGCCCCTTTCCTTCCATTTTCTTTGAGTGGATACTTGAATTATTGGGTCGACAATGGCCATGCCGTCCTCTTTTGGGTTAGGCAGGCAGAGTAATCCAGAGAATCTGGATGGTCTTAAACAGCACGTAAGTTATTGCAGGCAACAAACAGATATTTTTGCTGGAAATGAAGATGGTGGGTGACTCTTAAAGGATCAGAATGGTATTTTGAAATCCAGTGGCTTGGAAGAGATTTATGGATCAGGCACTGGAGGATGGTAAGAGCGGTCAGGGAAGTGTAGAGTCAAGAGAGGGGCTAGGAAAAGGAGGAGACAAAAGTTAGTAGGAAATCAAGGCTTTCTGCTCCCTGAGTCAGGAAGCATGAGCCATGAAGCCCGCCTTTGGCAGAGGCAGCGACAGCAGCTGCTCAGCCTAACGCAAGCCTCTGCCTGTCCTCGCTAGCGACAGGGACTGAATATGCAGGACTTCTTTTCTGTATATTATCGAGATTCATGACATAATATGGTATTACTTGAAAAGTTCATGGTAATTTGATCCTGACATTCAGTGCTGAGAGATTCAGTAAATATCAGACTGAGCAGTGCCATTGTTGATGCCATATATGGTGGAACACGCAGAAGATGCAGCATTTCCATAACAAATTTTGCTCCTGAGTGTTTCCATTATGAGGCTTTTTCAAACTTAAAGCTACATATTTGCCTCTGAGAGAAGTGTATTTGTTCATTGCATCCCCAAATAGCTCAGTTTTCAGCTGAGTTATGGATAAATATTTTAGATTTGTATGTAGACCACACTGAAAATGTAACCTGAAAAGGGAAAACATTGTAAAACCATAATCGTCTGAAAGCGATCATAGTGGAATAATACATATACCTTCAACTGGATGGCAGCAACCATCATAGGTTTTGTGATATTAGATGCATGGCAGAAATCTCTAACATGAAACAACAGGTCAAATTCTCTATCTGTGTTTGTAAACATACAATACCCAAAGAACATCTGAGAGATATCAGTAAAAGTTTGATCATGACTCAGAGCTTGTTCCTCAAATCTGCTAAGGCATGAATCTTCTTGTTTGTTGTATAGAATTGATCATTTTTCAGTTAACTTTTGAAATATGATTTTAACTGTAGTTCTAAAGCGTGGTGTGCCTAACTACCACAGAAAATGTCTCAGGGAAAAGCAAACATGGAACAAACTAATCCTTGAGGCAAACGAAGACTCTCTTGTAGTTATTTCTAAGTCTTGGTAATCAAGATAATACAGCGTAATCATCGCTAATAAAAATGGATGCACTTGCATCAGCTGAGTGGAGTTATCCTAATTTAATCAGCTAGTGATCTGCCTGGTGCACGTTTACAACCTTTATCCAATTTACTAGCAAAGGTTACTATCTTCTGCTGTTAGTTACGGTCTCACACAGCCCAGACTGAGCCTGATGTTCCTTGCAAGTGGCTGACTAAGAGAATAAAGTCATTTTTCCAAACGTGAGCCTGAATGGGTTTTGACTAGGCTTATGTACGGCACAAAATTAATCATTCATTATGGATTAAAAAAGTAGTTCAATAGCTCTCTCTTTTGTTTGCTTTGATATTGAAAATCTATTTTGTGCCAACAAATATCGCTCGGAGCTGTACGATTTGGTATTCTGTATTTAAAGTGCATAATAATAAACCTATATAGTGTGATTTTGCTTTCTGCTCTTCTTTTTCTAACTGGCTGAGAATTTAAGAACAGGACACTAATGAATTACAAATACCAAATGGCCTTTTTACATCAAAGTGCCCTTCTTGGGCAGTTCTTCCAAGATAATTTTGAACTGCCATCTGTTCATATGTGTAATAGTAAGTAATAAGGGACAGCAAAAGAGCGTAATCAGTGCTTCTAAGTGAATACTAGAGAACAGCCTATATGACTGTCTCCGAATTTCCTGGAAGAAGAAATACAGCATTTTTTTCCCCCTAGTTTTCCTTCTTTCTGATACCTTTCAAATGTACACTTTTCTGGTACACTTTTCTGCAGTATACCACATTCTTTTTTGTGTGAAGATAACTTCAGTAGATGATGCTCATCTTTTGAGTCTTATGGGGGGAGGGAAAGACATACCAGTTTCCATTATCCAGTATTTTATTTTTTTACCTTTGCCTGGAAGAAGACTGTGAATTTAGAAACTGAAGACATTGCCTGCAGCTTGCAGCTAGCCGAGCAGAATTGCACTTGCCGGGCTCGAAGAAGAAAGTTGAAACAAAACCAGCATCAGTTGTAGAAAAAAAAAATAATTCTTGATATGTTTGGTAAATGCAGGAATGAGTTTACATACTGGACAAGTGAGTAGGATGCAGAAATGTCACCAGAAAGAGACTCGTCAGGGTCTACTGACTAATCCTTAAGTTCTTTAAACCATATTTTTATTTTGTCCGATATTATGTCTACCTGGAATAAAAAAAAAATCGGGCCAATTTCAGTGAACTCATAAGTACGTAGTTGAGATAACCAGGAGTTGAAATGGACTTAGAAGACTGTTGGGATTTGATTTCAGTTGTAACAGCACAGAATGAGCAGATTATAATGGGTTGTCATTCTACTGTTGACTGAAACCTGCAGAGCTGTATTCTGAGCTCTTCCACCTATTTCTGAACTGCAAAGGGGAAACTATATAAATACTAGAGGATTCAACACAATTGTATATTTGTTTTAATGGTGCAAATCCTGTTCTATTAGTTATGAAAATGATCAGATCCTAGTTTTTCCTGGGGAAACAAAGGGAATAAAAGGCATCAGCTAACAGGGAATAGGGTTCTCAGTTGAGCACTGTCACTAGAGGTGATAATAATTAAATGCTCTCACACCATGGTAATAGGTCCATCATCGGGGTCTTTAAATGAAAACTGATTATTTTCTGAGGAGCCCACTGTTACCTGGCAGACAGAGTTATAGGCTAAGTAACTCTAGCCAGAGGTCAGATTAGGGCTTCCAGCCTCAATATCCATACATTTTATATTACTTTCTGTAGAGATGATCAGGAAACATTACATGAAAGTAATAATTTTGTATTAGCTTACATAGCAATGTCTAAAGTGTACCTTAAAAATGCATGCAGCTAAAGCAGTATTATCACATTGAATGTTTTGAGCTATTTTTAAACCCATTTTCAGATATCATTCCTTGTAGTAGTGTATCTTGAATATTTACTTGCAACATGCCCAAGTGCATCCAGAAGAACAAAAGCAACCAACTTGAATTTATCCTTCTTTCCTTTTCTCATTCTTCATGCCACCCAAGATCGTTTTGGTTGCTCCTAACAGGATTGATGCACACCCTGCTGCCTGGCTTATGGAAAGGGCATACGTCACCAAGCAAACACAGAGGTGGAGTTTCAGGAACTCAAGTCAAGTGCATCCAGCAAATAAACTCCTCTATCCCTTTTCTTTCTTACTTGTTGCAGCATCTTCTTGTAACAGCCAGTTTTGCAAATATGCTTTTCAAGTTGATGGTATCCTTCTAATTTGGAATGCAGGGGATTTCTAGTATCTAGTTTTGAGTCTGTTGGTTCATTCCTTTTGCGTTGCTAAGATTAATGTGAAAACATGAATACAGATGAGGTAGCTTCTTCAGCTGTGCAAATGTCATAGAAAATGGCATCGCTATAATAAAACAGAAAGCAAAATGAGAACTGTTACTTAGGATGACTACGCTGATTTAGTGCTAGGCTTTGATCTAAAGGTAGTTTCTACCCAATTCAGTAAATTCAATACAACAATTTTTGCTAAGTAAACTTTTTTCCCTCTAGAACATTAAATTATGGCAAATTTGTCATTTAAACTGCTTTTCTGATTGAAACAGGTCCTTGTGCCTGTTGAAGTGATAAATTTCACTTCCCTGGGGCAGGATGAGGTGTAAACTTGTGCACTAGAAAGTGGTGTGTGGTTTAAAGCTAAGAGCAAAAAGCTCTAGGTCTTTTTCTTACTCGAGCAGCGTTCTTTTGAAGTCATCCTGGGATTTACAGAAATGCTTTTGCTATTTCTCTTAAGTGTATTGACTAATCTTCATACTCCTATCAATCAACCTCAAGTAATTCATCTAGAAACAATGCTTTGAGTTGATAAGGGCATCTGCTCAAGTCAGCTGGTTTTAGCAACATCCTGTCCATTTTATATTGATAGCTGTTTTTATCTCCTATGCACGTATTTCAGTCAATATTTATTTAATTAGTTTTGCAGATTATGACAGGGAGTTTACTTCTTTGCTACCTTGTCTTGATAACTGCATATTGATTTCTTCTTTATATTTAGGATATGATGCTTCAGCTGTTTCGGGGACTGGATTTTCTGCATTCACATCGTGTGGTGCATCGGGACCTGAAACCCCAAAATATCCTTGTAACCAGCAGCGGGCAGATAAAGTTAGCTGACTTTGGCCTTGCGCGAATCTACAGTTTTCAGATGGCTCTTACCTCGGTGGTAAGTTTCTGGAGGCTCCTTTTTTTCTTTTAATGCATCAGTGTGCTTTATTTTCTCTGCTCCTGGCTTTCTATCCTATATTACAACACTGCTTCTAAAACCATCTCTGGAATTGAAGCTACTTATGTCTCCAAAAACAATTACTTTACAGCCAGGGTTGAAGTTGTTGTGGTTACTTTGTACGAGTAATCAATTGCTGATCGCTTGTTCTAAATGACATCATAACTGATTACTGAAGGATAGGTATGTGCTAGCTTTCTGAAACTCTCTCAAGTCTAGCTTCTGTTGTCATGTTGTCTTCTTTTGCACATTGAGCCATACAAGTAGGGTGAAAGTTTCTGAGGGTTGTATTTGAAGATAAAATTCTTGCTGATCCCCAGGTATCTTGCCTGGAAGAACACACAAATGCTTGTGAAAATGCCACACATAGAATCATAGAACATTTTCGGCTGGAAGAGACCGGCAAGATCATAGACGCCAACCTTTTCCTAGCCCTATCAAACACCACTAAACCCTGTCTCTCAACGCAACATCTACCCATCTCTTAAACACCTCCAGGGATGGCGACTCAACCCCCTCCCTGGGCAGGCTGTTCCAATGCCTGACAACCCGTTCGGTACAGAAATTTTTCCTAATATCCAACCTGAACCTCCCTTGGTGCAATTTAAGGCCATTTCCCCTTGCCCTATCACTCGCCACTAAGGAGAACAGACCAACCCCTGCCTCACTACAACCTCCCTTCAGATAATTGTAAAAAGCGATAAGGTCTCCCCTCAATCTCTTCTCCAGGCTAAACAGCCCCAGATCCCTCAGCTGTTCCTCATACGGCATACGCTCCAAATCCTTTACTCCCTTGGTAGCCGNTTTGGACTCTGCCATCTAACCAGTTTTTTACCCAGCAAAGCATATGCTCATCCAAGCCAAGAGCAGTCAGTTTCTCTAGGAGAATGCTGTGGGCAACAGTGCCAAATGCCTTGCTGAAGTCAAGGTAGACAACACCCACAGCTTTTCCTTCATCCAACAAGTGGGTCACTCTATCATAGAAGGAGATCAGGTTTGTTAAACAGGATCTGCCCTTCATAAACCCCTGCTGAGTGGGACTGATCACCTGCTTGTCCTGCATGTGCTGCGTAATGGAACTCAGGATGATCTGCTCCATCAGCTTCCCTGGAATTGCAGTCAAACTGAACAGGCCTGTAATTTCCCAGATCATCCTTCCATCCTTTCTTATAGATGGGTGTTATATGGGCTGACTTCCAATCAGTGGGGACCTCCCCAGTCAGCCAGGACTGCTGATAAATGATGGGCAGTGGCTTGGTGAGCACCCCTGCCAGTTCTCTCAGGACTGTAGGATGTATCTCATGTGGCCCCATAGATTTTTGGACATCGATGTGGAGCAGCAGGTTCCTGACCATCTTCTTCTGGGTTATGGGGGGGCACATTTTTCTCCTGGCCCCTGTTTCTTGGCTTGGGGGGATGGCTTCCCTTGGTACAGGTGTTTCTATTACTAAAGACTGAGGTAAAGAAGGCATTAAGCACCTCAGCCTTATGTCGCTATATTTCCTCCTGGGTCTAGCAGGGGATGGAGGCTCTCTCTGAGCTTTATTTTGTTTTAATGTATTTATAGAAGCTTTTCTTGCTGTCCTTGACTTTCAAAGCCAGATTAATTTCTAGCTGGGCTTTGGACCTTCTAATTATCTCCCTGCATAACCTAACAATGTCCTTGTACTCATTGTGGGTGGCCTGCCCTTTCTTCCAGAGATGGTAAACTCTCTTTTTTTCCCTGATTTTCAACCAAATCTCCCTATTCAGCCAAGCTGGTCTTCTCTGCCACTGGCTTTTCTTTAAGCACATGGGGATGGGCTGCTCCTTNTCTTAGGGCACATGGGGATGGCCTGCTCCTGTGCCTTTAAGATTTCTTCCTTAAAGAGTGTCCAGCCTTCCTGGACTCCTGTACCCTTCAGAACTGACTCCCAGCGGTTTCTATCAAGTAACCTCCCAAACAAATCAAAGTCTGCCCTTCGGAAGTCCCAAGTGGCAGTTTTGCTGTCTCCCCTCCTAACATTTCTCAGGATAGAGAACTTAATAATTTCATGGTCATTGTTCCCTAGCCAGCCTCCAACTGCCACATCCTCCACAAAACTTTCTCTATTCATAAACAGGAGGTCCAGCAGGGCACCTCCCCTGATCAGCTCATTTACCAGCTCAGTGAGGAAGTTGTCCTCCACACAGTCCAGGAACCTCCTGGATTGTTCCCTCTCTGCTGTGTTGTATTCCCAGTAGATACCTGGGAGGTTGAAGTCCCCCACAAGAACAACTGGAAGTGACCACGAGATTTCTCCCAACTGCTTATAGAAAGCTTCATCCACCTCACAGCTTTGGTTGGGAGGTCTGTAGCAGACTCCCGTGGCGATATAGACTTTATTGGTCCTTAACCTAATCCTTTATTGGTCCTTAACCTAATTAACTCTCAACCCCATCATCACTATACTTGATTTCTGAGCTCTCATAGCATTCTCTAACATACAGGGCCACTCCACGGCCTCTCCTTCCCTGTCTGTCCCTTCTGAAGAGCTTGTAGTCATCGATTGTGGCACTCCAGTCGTGTTAGGCATCCCACCATGTTTCTGTGATAACCACTATGTCATAGTATTCCTGGTACATGACAGCTTCAAGCTCCCCCTGTTTGTTGCTCATACTGCGTGCATTGGTAGAGATGCACTTCAGATGAGCTAATGATTCCAACACCTTGTGAGTGTGGGTCCCATTTCCTACCAGACCTTTCTCAGTTGATTCCATGATTTCTAAACATCTATCCCTTGTCTCAAATGAAATGGCAGAGCGAGAGTCCCCTCTAGCCCACCTTCCTATAAGCCCTGGCATGCCTTCCTTGCACTTATTCCTAACAGACCCAGTTATTGTATCTAGTTTAAAGCCCTGTCAATGAGCCCTGCTAACTCTTGCCCCAAAATCGTTTTCTGCCTCTGGGACAGGTGCATCCCACCTGCCACCAGCAGGCCAAGTGTCTCGTATAGCAGTCCATGATCAAAGAACCCTAAGCCCTTCCGATAACGCCAGTCCTGCAGCCATGAGTTGACCTGTTGCCTCTTCCTGTTGATTTCCTCATTCATGATTGCCACTGAAGGGATAGAGGTAAACACAACTTGTGCTCCTGATCCCTTAAGCAGCTGTCCCAAGGCTCTAAAATCTCTTTTGATTGATTTTGGGCTCCTTCTACCCACATCATCGCTACCTACCTGTAATACTAAAAGGGAGTAACAATCAGAGGGGTTTACTAGGGTAGGAAGTTTGTGCAACACTTCCCTAACCCGTGCCCCAGGGAGGCAGCAGACTTCCCTGTGAAGTCGGTCAGGAAGGCATACTGGCCCCTCTGCTCGCTTCAGTAGAGAGTCTCCCACAACAATGACCCGTCTGCTTTTGTTTTTGGAGCCAGTTGTGATGCCGGATCTATGGTGACTTGGTCTTTCTGGCACTTCTGGCCTCCAATTTTCCACCTTTGTGACTGTGGGTTTGATGCTTGCCTCCATGTGTTACTGAGTGATTCCAAAGAAAGCTGTGCTGGAGGCAACTCAAGTGGACTTGGCAGCCACAATCAGAACTGTTGTCCAAACTAGCTGTTAGAGAGGACCTCCAGTATCTGCAGGCTCCTTGCCACTGTTGCCCCTCTCCCAGCAGCATTCCTGGTTGTCCTTGACTCAGATATGAGCTGACTCCCAGAAGGTCTGGCCCTCTCCTGCAGTAATGCTGGTAGAGAAGCCCTGCCAGTTCCTTGCTTTTTGACCTCATTTCCATGCTTGCTGGAATCAGCTGCTGCTAGCTTGGCACAGCACCTCTGAAGCATATCAAAGAGTGACTACGCCACACGCATGTTGGGAGTCATTTGGGTTTTGTTGCCTGCCTATGAGTTTTTTTGTTTCAGTTTTCTGTGCTGAGTGTCACAACTGCCATGACAGTGTCACTTATGGAAAAGACAGGGAAGGGAGAACAGCTGAGAAAAGAAACTGAAAGGAGTCCACTTTGCATTTTACATCAGAGTGCAGCAATTAGCCTTGATTGCGCGGATAAAAAGTGGTCTGTTGTTGTTCGTTACTGTAAGGGTCTTCTCATCATTGTGTGATGCAACTATGACATCCTGGGTTCCAGCTTCAGTGTGAATGAAGGCAGGAAAGCAACAGAAAATGATATCATCATCTTGCTAAACACAGGAGAGTATCCTCATCACATGAAGCATATGTAAACTGTTGGTTTGAGGCTGGGGTTTTTTTCATTGCCTGTAGGTTATAGCCTAATTCAAAGCTGAAAAACTCTCTCTGCGGAGGTTAGTGAGGATTCATCATGTTGTAACTCAAGGCAGAGCCTAGAAGGAAAGCAGTGTTGTTCCTGAATTACTGTAATTTTTCATTTCTCAGTTATCAGTCAGTAACGGCTTCGATGAGTATTCCTTTTGACCCCTGAAATTCTTCAAGCTAACTTTTCAGAGTGTTGCAAGGCTTCCAGCAGGACATTTAAAAAAATTTCTGCATGAAATGAGGACAAAATATCTACAGAACTAAGCAGGAGTTTGCCCGTGATCATGTAGCCTGCATAGGAAGGGAGGAAAGTGAAAAGACCCAGAAATCAAGTGCACCTACTGAAGCAAAAATGTACCAAACTACATGTAAGAGAAGATTGCCAGAACTGCTACACAAAGAACATAGAAATGCTCAAATAGTGAACATTTACCTGCTAGAAATCGTGCTTCAGTACCCATTTTCTGCTACCCTTGGCAACAAGAGCTTGAAGGGATTGTCCACGTGCACGTTTGTCCTGTGGTCGCACAAACATTCAATTGTCGTTACAGCCATGCTAAAGAATACTAAAATAATTGAACTATTCAGTGGACGGTGACAAATAAAGCATAAGGACACGTAGAACTTAGCATATCATTATTTATGTATTTTAAAAAATAGCTGTGACCATGACTTGTTTTTTTTTCAGTTAAAAAATGTATTGGTTTTAAAACACTTACTTAATGTTTAACATATTTGAAATTAACTTTTGTCTGGGTGTGCAGAAACCTGTAAGGAAGTGTCACACCTACAGTGCGACAATGTGGTGTGGTTTTAAATGTCATTGCACCTACAGATCGAGCGCTGGTTACAAACTTTTACTAAATGTGCATTAGCTGACACAGGCCATCAATTTTCCTTTTATGAATCTAACTTTTACCTTTGGCTAGCTACTTTGCTGTGCAAATTGTTTGGTTTTGTTGGGATTTTTTTTCCCTCCATTAAAACTTAGTACAGGAAACAAAACATTAAAAAAATTCCACGTTCAGTTTCTAAGCATAAAGGTACACTTGACTTTACCATTCCCAAAACAGTCTGAATTGTAGTTCTTCAGCAGTTACCGAGTCAATTTTCATTGACTTCAGCAGGATCAGCTTTGTTTTGAAGTGTTTGCAGAAAAAAAAAGAGTTGCATTATAAAAGACAGCGTATATCTACAGATCTATCAGTTATTAAAAGCCCTCTCTTGGAAGGATTCACTTTGTAGTTATATTGAGAAGTGATAGTGCAGACAGGCCAGTGATAAAAGGCACGTTACGTGCCCTATCGTCATTATCGATACGAAGGCTCTGCAGCATTTCCTTCAGCAGAGAAACACTGCAAGATAAAACTGCAAGAACCATCTCTTGAAGTATCAGATCATTCCCAAGATTCATCCTCATTCGTCCCTCACGAAGGAACTCTTCAGGTGGGACAAAAAGACCTTGTGGTGAAAAGTAATCCAGTAAAAATTGATCCAGCCCA
Organism: Baryphthengus martii; assembly: GCA_013396935.1. Classification (NCBI taxonomy): domain Eukaryota; kingdom Metazoa; phylum Chordata; class Aves; order Coraciiformes; family Momotidae; genus Baryphthengus; species Baryphthengus martii. The sequence goes on along the minus strand of VWZK01018193.1, from coordinate 75,277 downwards.
AGTAGTTTGGGTGGTGCAAATGGCAACTTCAAAGCAGCCTCTATCTTACAGCCGGCGATTTCCACAGAATCGTTCTGGCACATCAGTCGTCAGGGCATATTGCCGTCAGTTAAAGAAACCGCTTGATATTTCTGTCAGTGAATGAAGAAAAGAGGCAAATTAATGTTATGGAGGCTTAGGGGGGCATGGTGGAGATCACTGCTCCCAGCTGTGAAGAACTGTGTTTCAGACTGAGAACTGATACAGTTCTGAAATAATAGCACTAGAAAGTAGGAAGTCGGGCGACGGTGTCTCAGGTGGTGGGTAATGGGTTGCGCTTTGGGTTTCCTACAAGGTTAGACTCTTTCTCAAGTGTTGGTTCTTGGCCCTTGGGGAAATTTTGAATAGTCTTTGTGATAACAGAGCAGCTCTGTAGGACAGAGGAGGTGCATCGATGTGACTCTGTAATTGTAGACTTTGATTGCAAAAGGTAATGAACTGTCCCTTATTTTTTTCCCCTGGTGCAGAAAAATGGGCACTCAGTTCTGTCTGTCTGAGCAAAGGAGCAGGTGGCTGTCTGGAAAACCTGAAGGTGTATGATGAAAAGGAAATAAACCATTTCTCTGGGTTGTTGACTTCTGACTGCTTTAATGAAAGGAAAGGAAGCTGAATCACAGCACAGGAGAATGCTAAGTGAGATAAGGGCACACAGTTGTGATTACATCATCAAGGTGGAGCTGAGGTTGTCCAGCTTTGAAAACCCTACTTGCATCAAGATCTGAGAGAAACTGGCAAAAATCTTAGTGTTTATAACCCACTCATAATACTTTCTTGGAAGACATGTGCTTTACCTTAGATAGCAGCACTATTGATGGGGGACTTTCCCATGAAATGCAAACAAAATTGGTTTATGTCTTTATTCAAAAAAACCCACTCGTTTGTGAGATTTGAGAGTACGCTAGCATTTTATTTGAGTGGTTCTTCAGAACAAAAACTTTCCATCTGTTTCTGGCAGTCACTTCAGCACAAATGGTTTACATGTCACATCATGCAGGAACTGGATTTCATTTTGTTGGTATAGTAGCAAGGGAGCATAAAATAATTTTCACTAACTGGGCTTGCTTTATAAAAATAAATACATAAGTCAGCTACAGCAACAAAAACAACAGAAAAAAAAAAGAATAGAAAAATGTTCTTCCACAAAGAAACGAGGGCATTTGTATGCCCACTGCTGCATTGTAGTTTTCTAAGAAATGCCACCTGATAGTAGATAATGTGAATGTGAACTCTCATCTCAGCTAATGTGATAGTTGAGATCACAATCAAAGAACTTTCTTTTGCTTCGCCTTGTTTGTAGGACTTTTTTCCTTTTTTTTCCCCCCTTTTTTTTAATGGCCATCTCTTCCTGATACTATGCTTCCCCAAATCCACATCTTTCTTTGTGTGCAATACACCCTGCGGAGTTAATTCCTACGTTAGGTATGTTCCAGCAGACTTGGAGTCTCTTGCAGTACAACTTCAACTTGAGATGTGTTGGGTATCCCCCTAAACGGCCCTGATCCAACAATCTTTTTAAAAGCTCTTAGTTAACATCAAACATAGAATTAAACCTGTGGAAAATAATCAAAATGTGGGCTGTGTTAAAGAATGCCCTCATGGCATCAGCACAGTGACACTAGATTTAATTTCATGCATAATTTGATAAAAGCGTAGATCTTCCTCCCTCTGACAGGTGGAAGTGACATTTTGGTAAGCACTGAGCTTTCACTGTTGGGAGGAAACACAGCACCTCCTCTCTCCAGATCTTTCTTCATGGTGCATTTCTCCAGTCCACCCAGATGTCCCTGAAAAGGAAAATGAGTCGCAGACAGACATCCAGAGGATCAAAATATGTGCTGTTGAGCTTGTTAGTGCTTCTGCTGAAAGGTTGTGGCTATTTAGGAATGCAGTATGATTAAGGTTGGCTTCTTTAAGGAAAACCTGTCTTTCCTACTAACACAGAGTTCTGCATAAAAAGTCCCATGTATCTGGCTGTGTGAAGAAATGAGTGAATTTCTCTAATATTTTAACATCTGGATAGCTGAAAGAATCTTTATCACATCCCCTCCAAAACCCTGTAGGAAAGTTGTTTCCTTTGCATAAAATGAGTCATTTATCTCTGGAGCCATCTTCAGAACAAAAATCATCATCTGCACATTGACACTAAAGTCTGCAGCTGACGAAAAATATTTCAACATATATTTACATTGGCTTCGCTCAGATCAGATGTTCACAAAGATTTATATGAAAAGAACAATGAAAAACCAGTTTGCTCAATGTCACAATATTATCAAAGGACAATACAGGAATACATGCGGACAAAGTTAGGAAATGAGAATAGAAGTTTCTTTTATTTATCTGCATTATGATCATACAAGATCATTTTCAAAACTGACTCTTAATTTTTGTTACCTCTCGTAAGACATGTTCACATTTTTTAAGACTCACCTGAAAGAGCAGTACTAGCTCCTCTCATAGAGAGGCAGAGGATTTATCACAAAGTTGCTATTTGTAGAATCACATCCTGGAGACAATATTCTAAGGGTGCTGTTTCACAGTCAGTGCGACATTTCTCCGGCTGCAGAAATGATGGTCCTGCTTTTGACCCCACAATCCCATCGCTTCCTTGAGTTGGCATTAGCGGTCGCACCCTTGCAGCCCGACGAAAATGGTCCCCATAAAAAGCAGTTCTTGATTTTCAGGTGGATTATTGGATTCGAATCATTGCGTGGCACTGACACACAAGGGAGGGTGAGCAGAGAGATGGGATCCTGCACTCTGTAGACACCACAGTCTTAGATCTGTTGGAGTCAGTTCTGAAACCGCATCTGAAGTCTTTCAGCTGAGGACTCAAATAACTAAACTAACTCAAAGGCAGAAATGTTTTTCAGAACCTCACAACTCATGATGACAGGCTGTTTTGAAGATGTTGGATGAACCAGTTAGTGGTTCATTTAAGGCTCGTGCTGTGTCAAACTTTCACAAAACTTCTGAGGGTATCCATATCAACGTTTGAAGCATTTTTTTCCTCTTGAGTGCCAAGGCCTGGGTTCAGGGCTCTGTTCTCTTCCTACGCGGTTGATGCCTCAACTCACTCCCGAGACCTGTCAGGAATGCAGGGAATGCCAACCCTCTGCTCTGATTCAGGCCTAGGTTTATCACAAACCAGAAAAAGCCTATCTTTTAATCTTTCAAAGAAAGTAAATTATTTCATGGTAAACAAGCAAGTTGGCTCCACATGAGAATATTTCCTGTGCCAGAAAACTCCTTTTCAGATCTGCAAACGTTAGAATATATATCGTGTGATGACAGTTTGTCCACGTCGAGCCGAGCATATTTTGCAAACTTGCAGCCTTGCAAAGTAAGTTTACCATGTGCTGGTGGAAAAAGGGAAAAAATGTATGGTTTTGAGCACAGTTCATATCAGAAAAAAAATAAAAGGAAGTTTCTGCTGGGCTAGACCAAAGGTTGACTGTGCAGGCTGTCAGAGGATAATGTCCAACAGAGGATACTCTGGAAAGAGAGTAAGAACCAACTTGCAGAGATGAGATATTTAGCCTTTTCCAGGGCTGGGGTTTGTATATGGATCAATGTCTATAGTAATTACTGAGTTACCCATCCTCCATAAATTAATCAACTTACTTTTTGAACCATTTATACTTTGGACCACAGTTAACTTCTGCATTCTAAGGAAGACTCTTCATTTTCTTTTAAATATGACAATTTTACATAGGTTCCTCCTAATTCTAATTTTGTGAGGCATTCCCTTTTCACCTCTGGGGGAAATCTGGTTATTATTTGCAGCATTACAGTTCCATTGGTGCAAGAAAAATGTACTCAGTGCAAACAGGCCTTCACACGTTGATGTGAAAATGAAATGTTCTTTTTTCTCTTCTCTTTATTTTTCATCTCTTTCTCAAGAGGATACAGTAGATATTGTTAGTCATGGTGCAGTACTGACTTAACAGTTTTCATACAAATATCTGGTGAATGGAATTTAGAATGTAGAAGAACTGAATTTATAAGGAACAGGCTGTGCTTAATCTGCTAAAAAAAATGGGGGACGGGTGAAGTCATGAAAGGGAGAAAGAAATGCAGAAAATGACTACTGTGTATTTTCTCTATACTATGAAAGAGCATCCTGCTATTGTATGACCATACTTCTATCTTCTGTTTTCAGACAGAAAAATATGTGGTGCGTTTCCCCCACCCGGTGATTTACATCTTCTTTGTACTATTTTGCTATTGATTTAAGTGAGTCTTGTTTTCACATCTACTCCCAGAGAGAATCGGGTGGGTTGGAATTGTACAGACAATTTGATTATTTGACAAGGTGTCTCCCTGTTGTATTTACAAAAGTGTTCTCAGGTAATTTCAAACCATCCTGAAACGCTAAAATATGGCCTCAGGATATGCTCTTACCAGAGCTCAGAGGGTAAGCAGGTATGGGCCTGTTTGGTAGTTGCATGTGAGGCAGCCAGAGAAGGAGGAGCAGACACCAGAGCATACTCTCCTCAGAGCTCATGCTGTTCCAAATTTGAAGGCAGGTGTCTGTACCCTGCTGGTGGAAATGCTCTTAGGTCTTAATATGTAATGAAATTGAGTCACTGACACATTTTTGCGGTGGTTGGGAAGTATCCGTAAATTTTCTCTGTGCACTTGCTGGAGTCCTGCTGTAGAAGGTATTGCTGAGTGAATATTCCCTTGTACAGGTACACCCAAAGAAATTTCTCTTAGTCTAACAATGTTTAGTACTTCATCGGTGTTGCTGGTGTGGAATTCTAAAGCTCGAAAGCAGAAGAGACGTGAAATCATCCAGTCATTTTGTGAATCAGGGAGGATTGTTCTTTGTTATGTAATTTCTTATGTTTTGCCCATGTTAGATTTAAAAGTGCCAAGAAATAGGGATTCCATCGCTTCCCATGGGAACCTGTTCCAAAACCTCTATATAATCACTCTCAGAAAGTTTCCTTCATGTCCAGCCTTCAATTTCCTATTCTTAATTTAACTCCATTATATTCTTTGTTATTTTATGCTGAACGATAGCAGATGGTCAAGGCCCTGTAGTTGGCTCTCTGGGTTAGAAAAATTAGTTACATATTTCTGTATACACTCATCCCTGCAAAACGGGAAAGGAAAATTCATTTGATAAGCAGTCGAAGTGCAATAGTCCTAGATTATCCAGATTGCAAAAAATTACAGAGCACCAATGAGTTAAACTAGATTTCTCTGCACTTGACATCTTCTATAATTAAGTAGATAAATGCAGAGGAAAATATGTTAAAAGAACTACCGTGCCACAAGGTGAATTCCTCAGTTCTGGGGACCTCACAAATAGGTTGGTAACAAGCTGCAGAGATCATAGGCAGGCTTTGGGTCACTGTTCAGATATATGAAAAGAAGAAATGGGAATTTAGACTGTTACGTGTAAGATATTTTATTAGAAATAAGAAAATACTGACAGCAGAACACAAATTAGTTGATCAGACATCTAGAATACTGTGAGCTGTTTGGTTTCTCTGTGGTTGAGAGATGATTTTGGACAGGAGCAGGCATGGGAATGGATTGAGTTCTCTCTGACGGTCAAAGAAAGAGGGACCTTATTTTCTGCAAGGCAAGAAAAACTTAACAAAAGGAATCATAAACATAGATACAATTGATATCTAAAAACATCAGGAGGGAGCCAGAGAGGGAGAACAGGAGTTTAAAAAATAATGGTTGCATGAGAACTAGTTAGTTTAAACTAAGCTTAAATAACATTAGCCAGGAAGTTAGAAAAGAAGTAGTGAGCTTCTGAAGGAAGCTACAGTAGGAGCAGTGCAGGCAAGAAACAGAACTCCTTTTGAGAGCCTGATGAATGTCTGTGATGCAGCTGGCTAGTCTTGACGACTGAGGCAGTCCATTCCAGTTCCATATCTCCATATTTACCCTTCCAAGATTTCATTGGCATTTTACAGTCAACTTTATCAAAGAGATGCACTTCACGAGCTCCACTCTAAATAGAAACAGCTTTCTGCAGGTCAGGTGGATTGGCGTAAATGTCAGAGCAAAATCATTTTCCAAAGAAAGAACTGGTGGGCTACTGAGCTTTATTAAGATGAGACGGAGCAAATAGTTGAGATGGTCTCATAAACCAAAGGAGGCTACAGTTAAAATAAAGTTAAAATAAAGGCAGAAAGAATTAAATGAGATATAAACCAGAGAGACACTCAACTCAAGAAGCATGCAGAAGTTGTCCTTTGCAAACCTGGGAAAACCAAATTTGAAGCTGGAGTCGGTAGAATTCCATTGCAAATCAGAACAGCAAAATTAAGGAATAAACTCATGGTTGCTTTGGATTTTGCTGTCTTTGTAAGGAATGCAAGGCAAAGCTGTTCCACAGGAAATATGAAAATACCCTTTAAACTTGTGATCAACATGGAAGAACTGATTTAATGGCAGTTGGTTTGCAGTCAGCGAGTTGCTCTGCTCTGCAGGGCAGCTGGTGTAAGGACATAGGTGTCTTCTAGTAGCTTGCTGTAAAGAAGGAAAGAAAGGAAGGACTGCAAACTATTTGAAGACTCAGTACATTTTTCCTTTTAAAGCTCAAATTGATTTGAAACAGACCAGAATTTTCATCATTTGCTGAGCCTGAGTGGCAGAGCAGATGACAAAAAGGCAAAAAAACAAAAAAGCAAAACCAAAAACCAACACAACAATATCAAACCAACTAGCGTTACTAAATGTAAACAATGAATCTAGTAAGTACAGGAGAAAACTCTTAACGCAAAAAGAGAGGGAAAGCAGCCACCTGCAAGTTCATGCTGGTTGTGTTCTGAGGCCATGTTGTAGATTTAAAAGAGGAATAACAAGAGCAGAGACTATATTTAGGAAGCAGGAGATAATTTTTTGATTTAACGAAGATATAAGTTGTACTGTGTGGGCCCCGTGCAAGATTGCAACCATGGAAACCTGCCGTATGAACTGCTAGGTCATTGTTGACCAACAGGAAAGAAGTAAGTCCTGAAGAATTATGTAGACAGAGATGTGCCTTCAGCACAGACAGTCACCCTTACTGTCAAGGGTGACAAGTTCAGGTGTGAGCGTCTACATGGTATTCAGTTCTGAAGTTAACTGAGATGAATCCAGACCAAGTCAATCCTGATACCATTGCCATTTTGTCTCCTGGTGAGTCATAAAAAACCATCACTATCAAGGATTCCATCAAGATATGGGCAGAGCTGATACAACTCCCAGTGAAATGAAGTCTAATGGAAGCATAAAAGCAGCGGCACGGTTTGGAGAAATCTGTAAAAGCAATTAAGCGCTTTTCTGGAATACAGAGCCGAAATACTAAGAACCACCACACAACATGTGCAAGGCCAATTAGGAATCTAAGCTATGTGGGTGAGCTGGTTTGACTGAATTCAGAATGGAATTAATGTAATGGTATTTATCTTAATGTTGTTTACATATTTATATTCTGGATCCATAAAATGAAATCCATCTTGGAAACAAAGCTTAAAAATTGGAAGCGCTTTACTGGTTTACATGTTCTTACGGCTATTGCAGTAGATCATAATCATCACATAATTCAACTGCTATAGGTCAGTGTGGTTTCTTTGAACTAAGCCAAGTTACGAGGCAAATGAGAGAGGCTGTCTTGAAATCAACGGTGAATATTTTGCAATAGATTTATTTTTCTTTCATATCTACGTTTTGCACTTAATTATCTTTTTGTTTCACTTTCACTGTCTGATGCTGCTCAGACACTATTACTTTGAAACATATGGGACTATTGAAGTTAATAAAGGTGCAGCTGGCATGGTGTAGATTCAGTGCCACTAAGCTATGCATAATTTAAATAGTTTGTGACACTAAAGACATCCTGCACCTCATGTAATTGAAACACCAGAAAAATTAAATAAAGAGGGGCCTGTGAATGGTATCAGTTCTTGTGGGAAAATATGCTTCAGTGACTTACTGGCACTGGTTTTGGAATGTGGCATTTAAAAGTACCTTTTTACAGTGGGAAAGAATTTGGTCAAGGATAAACAGTCTGACCTTGCTAAATGGACCAAAGTCTATGCATAACCTAGTTCCAGAAAACTAGTTTTCCCTGGGGGAGGGAATCAATTTATAAAAAATGTAGCTAGATTTTCTAGATAAAAAATATTATGTAGATGGGACAGAATGGGAAAAAAATGTTATTCAACTACAGACTTATCTAGTTTGTGGGAAGTTGGCTATGAGCTTTAAACATAGTTCGAACTGTAATTTCAGAGGACATTAGAAGCAGTGTCATACCCTGTAGCCAGATAAATTCAAGTCATATATAGGATAAGTAAATAGTTTTTGACAGAAATCAAGGCCAGCTGTATTGCCATCAATATCTGAAAATGTAAAAAACGTGAGTTTGTAGTAGAACTGGATTTATAGTATGAGCTAAGTTTTAAACACAAATCTTTAGAAAAAGTGACTTGACCAGCAAGGATCCTTTGGTGCAAAGGAAGAAGAAAACATGCAGAACAAGAAAACGACTTCATTTTGGTTTTAGCTTCAAATTTTGCTGCTGGTGAACTGGCAATGGCACTCTGTTATTGAATCTCCATGGGATGAACTCCTAGCTTCAGGGCACTCAATGGAAAAAAACCCTTTAACTTCACTGTGACCAGGATCTCATTCTGGGTTTTCATATCCTATTTTAAAAATATAGACACTTCCTCTGAACAAATATCCAAGCTGCTTTGGAGGAATGGAGTCGACAGAGAACAGCAATAATCTTTGGAAGTGGTATTGATGGAAGTGCCTATCCAGTTCATGGGCTTTGACCACGGAATTCTTTGCAGAATACAACCTCTTTTTTTTTGTTCCCTAGTGTTAACACAACAGTGTCAAAATAACATATTAAAAATCTCAAGGCCTTACAGGTATTCCATTTTTTTCATGCAAAAGTGAATGAAAACCCTACGACGGTTCAAGAATATGAAGCAACATTGAATAATACCTCGAGCACATCATTTAAAAGCTAGCCAGTTGAGATCCACTAATGCAGCAATTGTTGCTGCATAAAAATTAAAATGTGTCTATAACTGCAGTTGTCAGCAAAACTACTGAAATATTAACATTTCCGTGTTATAAAACGAAATTCAAGGTAGGTGATAATAGATGCAACTGTTCGAAAAGGAACATTAGATAAAACATTAGATAAAATCAAAAGCAAAAAAAAAGTCTGCATCTGGCAAGTTCATATTAAAAATCAGAAAGTGTGAACATTAGGTATTGACAAGTTTAGGGAAAGAATCTGTATTAAGCTAGGAAAGAAGAAAGCTTCTCTCAAAGTAAATACTGCTTTCAGATTTTTATAGTCTTTGTAAATATCTTATGAACTCAAGAGTTTCCTGAATTCTGTTTCGCTCTCCTTTGTGTTGACAACATCATCTATATATTTACCCTGCAGAGATTTCTTGAGGCCCTGAAGGGGGTGGAGTTCCCACCCTGCTGCAAGAAAGCTCTCTGCATTTTCTGTGTGGAGTCACATTGCTGGATTGACTTGTGTGCCGCTCCACTACCAGCTCCTGAAAATCAGAGTCATGCGTTGTTAACTCTTGACTGTGTGCTCAGGTTTATTGCCTTCTGTATTCCTGGCCGTGACCACTAACTCGCAGAAAGACATGGGTAAAAACTGTAGCTGTTCTTAGAATTTACAAGCGATGATACATTTTTCCTCAAACTCTGATTATACTTTAATTTTGTTTTTATCTGATGTTTGCACGTTCTCATTTCCCTCCTGTTCTGAGTGATGTTTGTCGTCTAGATCTGCCTGATAGCTCCAACCCTCACCTTTGAAAAGGTATTTGATTATCAAGAATGAATTCGGCAGGAAGGGATTACGGAGCTCTTATTTACCCTTCTCTACATCCTTAGTGTGCAGGATAGTGTGCAAATACCAGGTGGTCTGAGAGGGGAACTCCTGTGCTTATGAAGAGCTTGCGTCTCCTGCAGTTGATACACCTCAAGTGTAATCTCACCCTCACACTATTAGCAGCTAAAATTCATAAATCTTTCTGAAACTCTCCGATTCCTACTGAACTGAGGAAGTTATTAGACTGACTAGAGATAAAAATTTTTTCTGGGTACTCCACCGGTAAGTTTTTCTTATTATTTTGCACACTGAGGGATGAAGAAATTATTTTTTAAAACAACAGCACTACGATCATCTTCCTGTATCATAGGCATGTACAATCAAAAATATGCACAATACCTGAAGCCTTTAAAGTTATCTTAAAAATCAAAGCAATTTTTTTTTTTCCTGTATACCTCCAATAGCATCACAAGCAGTGGTAGGAGGCTATGACAAACAGAGAACTAGTATAAAAGATGGGAGGCATTTTATACTTTATCCTGAGGAGCACCTGAAGAGGAAGGGAACCGTGTGTTTTGCAGTTAATATGCAAATTCTGTGAAATTGAGGCAAGTTATGATTTTAACACAGTTGATACTCTGGTCTTCATTTTATTTTTTTTTCAGTGTTGCTAGTCAAATCATCATGGCAGAGAAACTTTCACCTTCTACCTTGAGAAGATGCTCACATTAGATTCACATGAGATTAATAACTTGAATAACTCAATAGCTGGCAGCTATAATTAAGCCCAGATATCTAAAGAGACAGCATGAGTATTGAACAGACAGTCATGTCTGCTGGATCTAACATTGTATTCTGAGGATTCCCTACATGTCCTTTAGGCTCTAGAACCCATTCAGAAGCGTGAGCTTTACCATAGTTCCAGGCGAGCCCTTTAATCCTGATTGAACATTCCGTTCAGGACTGAAATGGCCTGTTCTGAACACTGCTTTGGGTATTTCCAAGAATTAATGTGTCTGTAGAAGCGCCTTGTCTGACTGAGGAGCTCAGCAGAACTCTCCCTGCGTTCTCTCACCACAGTCTTCAGGAAATTTCCCATTGCATGGCATGTGTGTGTATACATACCGTAGAGGGACAATATTTGCACTGGAAAGGATTCTAGATTTGGTCAGGAGAATTGAAGATGATGGGCTGTAAAATGGGGGAAGTTATAGGGCCATGCTGTTAGCTCAATCTCATTCAGAGAAACTATGGGTTTGTGTTCTGATATCAGGAGAGAAACTGTCTACGGTTAAGCCTTTGTTGTCATGATTCCCTCAGCAAAAATAGTTCTTTTTGAGACTCCCTCGTCATGGAACAGCCCATCATTGTGTTAAGAGCTGTTACAGATTTGAGTCAAGACCTAGCTTTCTTATATAGCTATTTTTTTAAGACATTTTATTACGTATTTATGGCCAAGCATTAAGTTTTTCCACTGTGATATATTCCTAGTTAAAATGCTATTTTTTTATATTAGTCAACAGCATTATTTTAGTCAATGTTTTTAACAATATCACCTATTCTTCAGAGGAAAGAAGACTTCTTCATGTGAGTTTATCACTCTCCTTTGACATTTATAAGCATCTGTGTGTAGTTATGTATATCGCTTCTTATTCTCTGGGATTTATCCCCTTGGGAATGCAATCTAAATTCTTGTGAATTAAATTACTGAGCTACAAGCTTATTTAGTCAGGAAGTGAAAATGGGGAAGAAGTTTGGCATTGTAGGAGGAGCTTGACCTCTGTAACATATTTAATGACTTGTCATGAATGTACTGTAATATTTTTAAAAATTGTAGTGTTCCAGCTGCAATACAGCCCATCCTACCTCTTTCTTTGACTTCTCTTTAGCATAGTTCCTAACGTCTTTGTTTCCCAACCAATATTGTGTATTTCATGGCAGTCTGTGTCAAGTACATAGAGGGAGCTAGGAAAAAAGAGAGCAAAAAGCAAGCGAGGAAGCATGAAAGGACCGGGAAAGTCATTGCATTGACAGGGAAAATGAGGCCATACTAAATACAATTACAAGGATTTGTTGTTGTTGTTGTAGTTGTTGTTGTTGGGTTTTGCTTGGTTGGGCTTTTTAATTTCTTGTTGCTTTAGGCCAAGGAGTGTCTGAATTCACTTTTCTTTCCAGTTGCTGCTTTGCCTTCTGGACAGAAGATGCTACTTTTTTATATGCAAGCAGTTTAATTTGCCACATAGCTGAAATTCTTTCCTCGTGAATATTTGAAATATTATACCGTCAATTTGCAATTAATATGACAAGCGACATAGTTTTTCTTCTATTCCCCGCTAAAGGTGCTTCACAGACGGAATCATTCCATCTCAATTGTGTTATTTTTAAGCTAAATAAAAGACATTCCAGAAGCTTTGAAAATCTTGCCTTCATCTAAAACATCCTGACTTGTTACATTATCTTTGTGGCCACGACAGAAAATCTCTTGTATTCCTTTCCATTCCTATGATGGGCTGGTGCACGAACTAATGAAAACCACTAACATCTGTGTTGATCACTTGCAGACTTAACATGGCAGTACACCTAACACCTATTTAAAGAAAGAAAAATGTGGAAATTCTACTGAACTTCACCCATTTGCCATAGAAATCGTTGCATCTTATACAGGATACTTGACTGTTTTTGGGGCCCCCATCCTTCAACAGGCCAAGTGGCTTTCTGTGAGTCCTCCATGTCCTCATGGTCTATTGAAACTGCAGTCAAAATCGGGCAATAAGAACTGAAATGCTGTGACCTGAAACCAGACAATTTCTATCTTAGCTTCGTCTACTTGAATTATAACCGGTTATAATTGGGTTCCTTTGACTGGAAGAGGTAAACTACCCCTGTGGAGGTCTGGGCCTCAGTTCAGTGTGCTGAAATAAGTTTGTATGGTGGGACCTTACAGCAGCAGATGCTTTCCCTGGCAATCAGGTGCACTTTTTGACTTGTGGAGAGCAAACTTTTGCATCGTGTTAGCCAGGTCTAACCTCAGCTGAAAAAAATGGCACCTGGGAAAGCAGGAAGGCAGAACTGACAAAGCGCCGCCGTCTGTGCCGAAGTCTGTGGAGCCAGATCCCAGCTGACGCTGTATTTTGAGTCCAATGCTGACCCTAGTGTGAAAGGGAACTTCAATTAGATGTCTATTGTGTTTTCAAATACAGAAGAATGGCTTTGTGTTCGATGGATTACCCCACTGATTAAGACAAGTAAGCAGATGCTGAAGAGCATATAGCAGGAAAGAATTTAATTTCTCTCATTTTATTATAATTCCAAATCTCTTCCACATACCAGAGCAATTAATACCTAAAGTAAAAGCCCACGAACATATTAGGAGGATGAGAATTTCCCAGTAGACAGAGGTACTGGTATCTATGTATAATGAAACTCCCAGCACCTTCCAAAAAGCAAACCAGAAAGGATGGGGGAGGGAGGAGAAGGATGAAGGGAAGTCTTTTTATTTTCTTCTTTTCACGTGAAGTTTTATAATTAAAGGGGAAAGTAAATTAATTACATGAATATTAAAAGGTTACTCTTCTATTCTAACATTTGGTCACAAGTTGTCTAATGAAAAGGAATGCGGGCTGGAGGGTTGCCATGCCTTTGCTTCTTTCTGCAGAGGGCCACAGGCTGAAGCAGTGATTGTGCGTGACAGATTCTGGGAACAATGAGCCTGCGCACAGATCATCCAGATGGAGCATGCTTTTCTAAATTACACCAACAACAGGGTGGCCCACAGGCAAACAAAATAGTTAAACAATACATAATAAAGTTTTTATTTGGTATTTCCTGTGAGCCTCTGCCAGTTGCCAGGGAGTGTACTGTATTTTTCTTTTGCTGTATTAATTGTTGACCACAACTGGCAAAGACCCAAACTAGCAAGGACAGATAAGGGGGGGAAAATGGCATCTGGACACTAAAGCCTCAAGTGTACTGGGAAAAAAAAGCACAAAAAATTACAGCATATATCTGGAATTTTCCAACTAACGATGTGCGGATGTGGTAGCGCTAGGGAAAAAGAGCCAAACTGAGCCTGCTTTGTTCACTAAGAGAGGCCCCCCTGTAACATTCCTTTTAGCTGTGCATATTTTGGCTTCGGTTGTGCAGTTTTAACTATATGCTGTGTATGGAGCAGTTCAGTTGTTGCTGCACGAAGCTAAAGATATTGTTACAAGAAATAAAATTATGTCAATGCATATGCGTTTTTGTTGTCATGAAATGGTTAAAAAGAGGCTGGTTTAAATGTTAAATTATACGTGTGAAGTTTTCAGAGGGAAGAGGGAGAAAATGTCATTAAGTACAACCCATCATAGCAACAGCTGCAAGGAGGAGACCCTCAGTAGCAGTAAATGCTGCCTTTTTAAAGTCATCAATGAAATCAGTCCTTACAGTTATCTGGGTAAGAGAAAAGCCCACAACGTAGCATTAACGCTTGGACAAAAACAGGAGGCTGCATAGACATGCTAGTTTGATACTGATTTTTCTGTTTTATCTGTGTAAGTAGTTGAGGTATGGGTGTATTTTTAAGGAAGTTTTATACTCCTGATTTACTATACACAATACAGTAAGTGATTTTGCTACTACTGGTATACAGCAAAGAAGGGAAGAAGCACGACTAGATTGCTGTTATTCTACAGGTAAAATAGTCTTGCAGGTATTAAACAGTCTCTCCAAAGGAGCTGTAAATTGGTGTGGACACTTCTCGATATGTCTAAAGAAGAGAACTGACTGCACTAGGTAGTGGCAGAGCTTGCAGCTACAGCAGGTCTGTAGTTCAACTGATGGGAAGAAATTATTGTTATCAGCTCAAATTGTCCTGTATTTCTATGGCATTTTTGGATGTACTTGGGTCATCTTGCAGTGCCAGTGGCCCTGGCTGTCGCAGGCTTGTTTTTGCTTCCCAACTTGCATGCTCTTTTTTGTTGTTTTTTTTTTCTCTTTGTTTGTGTTTTTGCGTTTAGGGCGAATTTTTTTGTGATTGATTTTCACTGCAAAATAAGGAAGCCATCTCTTGCTTTGTGTATGTGCAGTTTTCTTCTGTAAGGAAAGTATATTAAAAAACCCAGGAATTTCTTCACTTGGCATTCTATTCATATGCACGGTGGTTATCAGCAGAGCTGAACCTATGGATCAGTCAAATAGATGTCTTCAACCTGAGCTAGCAAAACGTCTGGCTGTAGTGGTTGGCTGTCTTCAGTAGCTGATTAAACTAGAAGGTGGTAGGATACATTGTCAGTGGATTTCCCAGATTCCCATTCATCTTCCAACACACAGCTACTGCTGTTCCTTCCTCTCAAACCTGTATTCCTGTCTCTCCTCTAGCCCAGTCTCCTCTCTCTACTAAATCTGGATCCCACCCCAAATCCTCTCTGAAGTCTCCTTGCTGCTGCTTTAAGCATTAGGCCTTCCTCAACAGTTCCCATCTCCTCTAAAGGTTTTAGTCTGGTCCCAGTCTCACACACCTTAATGGTCATTTCCCCTTCTTCTTCCATCCATAGCTCATCGTCTTCTTTCTCAGTCGGTGTCAGTTCCCGCAGCTCTCCACACGCACTCCAACTCCCCATCGTTCTTCAAGCCAGCAAGTGGATGTCTTAGCCTTTTCTCCTTATCTAGCTTTCATAACTCTCCTCCTCTGGTGTGTCCATCTATTTTCATCTCTGTGGCTGAGTCTGATAGGTTTCTCTTCAAACATGGGATAGACCATTTCTAGAGTACCAGCCTTTCTGCACTCAGTCAAAAGCTTTAGATGCGGTGACGTCCCGCTGAATCCTCTGGAGCTGGCTTGAAGCATGCTCATTGAAAACAAACGTTCTGAAAGGGCAATAATTATACACTAATATAAATCCTTACTGAGCACGTGCAGTTTTTCAGATTTATGACGTGGCTAAATTTGGAGCCAAGTTTTACAAGGACGGCAAGATGCACCTCCTTGATGTAGAGGCCAAGTTCCACAGTCCTTGTTCCAAAACACGGGGGCATTAGGGACCCTCTACACATCTCCATTTCCTAGTGGCTTCTATGAGTGTAACTCATTCCCAATGACGGGTGTCAGTTGGGAACAAGTGTAAAAACACTAGTGAAGAAAAGGGTCAAATCTATGGCTACCTACTGATCACTGACAGGCATGAGACTCCTTAAGTCACCCTGAAGTCAGCAAAGTTCACGAGCAGGTCTATGCTTAGCAACATAAATGTACCCATAGCAAAATCCCTTTCCAAACTACAAATTCATCTTTTTCTCTCATGATAATGAAATATCATATATTTGCAACCTAATGAGCTGTTATTCGTCATAAAATATGTACAACATCATTGGAGGTCAGACTAATTACAGTAGACTTAATTTCCCATAAGTGTCCTGGTTCCTTCTCCAGCCAGGGATAAGGTAAGTCTTTTAAACATCGAAAAAGAAGCTGATTTATAGATCACTTATTAAGGGAGTGGTAAGTAATCTACTTTGTACTTGCCTGAGATGTAATTGATTAAAATTACATTTGTGCCTCACTTGTGAGCTACAACACATGGCTTTCTTGTGTACAGCATTTCCCAGCCAACTGGTGTTCCTCCCAGATCCTAGAGACAAGAACAGCACCATAGTTAAGAGAGATCATCTGCAATACTATACATTGTTTTTCTGCTGAGGATGACACCCCAGAATTGGTTTAAGAAATACCGAGTCTCCACTTAATTGATTTGAAGGCCTGTTTTCAGACTAACACTTCAGTTATATAGAGGCCTCTTCTACTGTTGCTGAGAACACCTTTACTGTGACCGAGAAGATTTAAAATCCATTCTGTTATGTTGGTTTTTTTCATTAGTTGTGCTGTTCACTGTTGTTTTCTTTCTGCTGGAGTATCCCAATAGGTTAATTTTCTTCATGCTTCTACTTCGCTTTAAACAGAGTCATTTTTCAGATTCTCTTGCAGTAGCCCAAAACAAAACAAAGTTTGTCTGGAGTTTAAAGATGTCTTGTAAATAAAAAGGCTTAGGAAGGGGTCATTTAGAACCATGTTTTGTAAAAGCTTCGTATTACAAAAACTAACATGGTCTAAATTCAGCCTGAGAGTATCCTTCTGAAAACAATCATACTGTTAGCTCTTGAAAACGCTTCATTTCTGATCCCACAATCATTAATGGTTTTAAACAGCAGTAAGATAGTCGTGTGATATGAACAAAAAAATAAGAACAATATTCTGACTAAATACATTCTTTGTTTGCTCTCATAAAAAAAATAATTCTTCTTGCAGACTGCCATTTTCCTAGAAAAAATAGATAGTAATTATTAGATGAAGTTGTATACCCTCTAGAAAACATACTTATGTCTAATTTCTTGTGTTTCTAAAACTACTTTTTAAAATGCTAGTAATTAAATGCAAGGATAGATCCAAATATAAATAATGCCACTGTTGGAAGACATCTCTTCCTCTAACCACCCAAGGCTTCCGCTGAAATCAGTAGGAATTGCGTGCATATTTAGACTACGTTTGGAGATTTTTAGGAGATGTCCAGTTGGCTTTTTTAATACAGCCTAATAACCTTAGCCTTTTCATGCGTGACATCTTTTGTCTCGAAAGAATAGATGAGGTCCTATTGGCTTCTTCTGTAACTTCTCTACCTTTAGGTTTAGAACCTTAGACCAGGCAGCAACTTTAGAGACTGTTGATGTGTGTCCATCCCAGAGCTCCTTGCAGTTGGGTGTGGTTTCTCTGCAGAAGCTGTGGCTTCTAGCACTGCTTCTCTCTTCAGTCCTCCTCAGCTCCCATGGAGCCACACGTTGAAGGATTTCCTGACTGCATGAGGATGTTATTTACAGGACTTCCTCTGAATGTTCGTGGAGGTGGGTAGGATGTTGCTGTCCCGAAGTACCTATTAATGCTGTGAAAGTTTTCTGGAGGTGACAGACACTCACTGCCTTGCAGAGAACATGTAGGGATATTTTTACCTGGAATGATTGCTTCTGAGAACAGATCTTTGTGGGGAGAAGGCATGGACGAGCATCATGATGATGATGGGGAGACATATATAGACTATGAAACTGATTATTCCACGGTCAACTGGTAGTAAGGATGACGATGATGTCAGCACAAAAGCTCTTGGCTCCCCCTCTCAGACCATTAGAATATTTCTTGAATATTAGTTCCCATTTGATTTAGTATTCTTTTTCAAGAATGGATTAAATATTGCTATAAACAGTGTAGAAGGCCATTTTTGTATATTCATTTTTATAAGGCCACTTCCTGAACAGTTAGGAGCTATGAGTGATTCACAGAGCAGCAAAGGAGATGTGACACAGGAGGAGACCTCCTGAGTATTGTATTTTTCATTCTCAGGCAGGAGAGCGACAGAATCTTTTAATGCGGTAGATCTCCATTCTGCATCAGGTGCTCCCTCGTGGTGTATCTCCAGTGCACCAACAGTGGTGCAGCCTGAGTATGATTTTAAGTATTTTTCCTCTCCTGAGGAGACATCGAGAGAAGATACTGCCACAACCAGCAAACAACATTGCTAGTGATTGACTATAGAGAACTAAAACATATCTCTGGATGTTTCTCTCTTTCCTGGAGACTCAGTATGCTCTGTGTTTCACAACCTGTGTGCCTGTAAACTGATGTCCGTTGCCTGAAGCTGAAAACATTCACTATAGAACACATAGACCACAGCTAAACCCAGTTCTGGACTATTAAAAATACATTTCAGTGCCACAGCTCCAACAGCAGATGCAGAGTACTTATATTAGTCCACATTCCCTTACCCACTGCTGAAACTGGAGTTGGTCAAACCGATGCCAGGAAGTGGATTTGGACTCTTAGAGAAAGTGTTTCCTCTCCAAGGTCTCTATGCACACAGTGTGCAAGGAGTTAACAAGGGAGCTGCTTTGAAAACAGAGGCAGAAGGTCATTGTCGGCAACGGCAAAGAGTCCTACAGCTGCCATGGAGAGCCTTTCACCCAACATTTCCCACCCAGGGGATTGTAAACATTGGCTCCAAGCCATGGAGTCCTACAGAACTTCTCTTTACTTTCTTTCAGCACGCACGTTTCTGCGTCTTAATGGCAACTGAAGCCCGGGCAAGTTATTCCCGCGTGTCCAGAAGGAGCGAGGGAGCGTCTGTGGAAGTCGAAGAGATGAGGGAAAGAGCTGTTACACACACTGGAATTTGAAAACATAGAGATATGCTTGTTTAGCGGTACTTCACATGTAACGTAGCTGCTGTTCTCAGGCAAACTTTCTCAACTCGAAGGAATGTGTAGAATGCCGTCACTTCATCAGAATCCAGAAGAGCTCTTTCATCTGCTGCTTGTTAGTAACTAGCAATATCCTCCTTATCTCCCTGTCCTTTTGCCTGATGCAGTGTCCTCAGTCAGGAGAATTTCTAACGTGGAAGCGCCCGTTACCTTGAACATTCCTGTTTGGTTTGTCTGAAGCTATTCTCTCTTTAGTTCAAATAAGATGCTGTGAGTCAGTTTTGAGAGAGATGAGGCATCTATAGAAGTCTGTTTTACAACATCATTTTCACGAGTAGATGTGAAAATTTTATCTTTTATGTTTTTATCAGTCTGTAACCACTCTGGAGTGGAGTCTTCAGTGTCCTAGACTAAATCAAATCTTTTTCGTCCAGCTAATACAATATGTTACCTAATTCATTTCCCCTGGAAACTGGCATCTTGAAAATAACATAAATTAATCGCACAAGCTTTAAAGTTAAAATTGGGAAATAAAGCCTAGAAAGGTCTAGGGTCAGACCAGCTGTTTTCTGCTAAACCTTCAGATACTGAGTATCAGTTTAGAAAATCCTGTAGTGTTTATAAGTGGAGGAATTTTTTACGGGGGTTCTTTAAAAATCTTGGGCTTTGCTTTGTACTGTAAATCCTACATTTCAGCCAGTGAATGGTGTAGCAAGTAGCAAGGGAGAAGGTATAGCTTCTTTCTCCACAGAATAAGAACGCCATCTTCTAGAGTTTTTGAGTCCCATCCACTAGAGTCAGAGAGATGGAATACAATCTGCCTAGATCCAAAGTAGAATCCAGCCTGGTTAATGTAATTAATGCCTGCATTTATTTTTATCCAGTGATGGTCTAATGTAAAATGCATACACATTCCAGAGAGCAGTATCCAGAAACTCCCCCTTCCAGATGATTGTTCTTAAGCACTCAGCTACTTTCGGACACAGTCTTGCCCCATGACTCATACGCTCCTGGCAGAATAGTGACTTGGCTTCAGCAAAGGCAAGGAAAGAGCTGTCACCCAAAAAAACCCTAGCTTAGTAGTCAAAGAATTTGCTTGGATGTAGAAGATGCCGGTAAGTTCTCTTTCAGGCCGAATTTCCACTTTGAGATTAACAACATTTGTACAAGATGTTAATGTGGGTGCAAACACATTTTGCTTCTACCACCAGTCTGAGTTACAGGCACCATAGGACTCCATATGCACTTCTGTTGAGAACTTCCAGGTCTCTAGGGTGTCGTCTCTCTGCCTAAACACATCACACAGAGTAGAGCTTCAACTGAAATGCAGATGCTTGTTTCTCCATCATAGACCCTTCTGATGTGTGTGATCATCTACACTTAAGATGCACAGACACTTTCAGACTAAGAGGAACTTGATCAGTGAAGATGCCTACAAAGCTCATAGTCTTGGAAAGTCAGCAGGTTGTACCCAGCATTGTATTGGTCTTAAACTCACAGAGCTACTTAAATGTGAAATCCAGACAACCTGAAGACTCACGCCCCTTAGGCTTTGTGTTCTTTCTATCCAGTCTTTTGATTTTGCCATGAAATTACATGTCTACAGCAGGTCCTTTTCCTGCTGATGTTACTTCAAAACTCAACTAATTTCTAGTAAGTATGTTTGAGTAGGTATAAACACATACACCTATCCATATATTCCCTCTGTATATAGACAGGGTTTGTTTGTTTTTTTCTGGAAACCTGTATATTTCCAAACCTCCTTTCTCATTTGTTTTTAGAAAGAATGATGTTTCCCAAATGTAGCTTCGAGGAGTCCTTGAAAGGCATTTCATAGGAATTTCATCTCTATGGTACCATTTACATTTTTACTTACTTCAATTTAAAGCCATGTATTTATTTAAACCCGTAGTAAAATCTGCTGCATTCGATTCAAAATGCAGAACAGATTTGCAGTGTTTAGAGTTGCCCAAATTCTTTATGCCATACCTATAGGAAAGTCCATCTTCCTGTCAGCCGTCGTGGTGATAACAGGATTGAAGTCTGCACCTGGTGAAGTAGTGAGAGCAGGTACATCCCACGAGGAGTTTCTAATACAGAGAACCTGCCTTGTTTGCAACCCTGGATTCCCTTTGGATTTTGCTGTAATACAGGAGGTTTAACTGCTGGAAGTTATTGCTTCACATGAGTATCACTGACAGGTGTTGCTCCAGCAGCCCTTTTCTATATTATACCAGAATATCAATGAAATTACTACTTTGCTACCAGGCCCCTATTCAAGCTTTGATAAGAGCACAGGTTTTTCCTGTTCAGCTCTGGCCATTAAACCAGAGCACAACATTAGTTCATAAATTTTATTCTCAAATGAATGAAAACTCTGTCTTCCAGAAGTTGTTTGCACCGTTTCCCCTTTTTTAGAGTCTCAAGCTCAAAAATTTTGTTTTATTTGTGGTAGCCTATAACAGTTCATGATCCTAACAGAATCCTTTGTAAACTCTGACCCACTGGTTACATTTGCCTCAAAGTGTTATCAAGCATTTATTCTCGAGTGACTCATTTGTTAAGGTCAACTTTGATAGTTGTGTTTCATTAGGAACTTTTAAATTCGTTCTTTCTCATCTAGAAGCATCTGTAGAGTCCATGGCAAAGCCTCTCACCTAGAGAGCTGGCAGTATTGAATCCACTCCTTGTGTTTCCTTTGTGCATCGTCTCCTTTTGTTAAAGATGGTTTGAAGCCAAAGTAGGCCCAAGTTCCATGGGAGAGAGGTTTTTGGTGGCCTTCGTGGTTTTGCTTTGTATAGGTTTTTCTATTCAGAGCTGAAGTCTAACACAGCAGCCCAGGAAGTGGGGACACTTCTTTTTCTGTTAACCAGACTCTGGTTTTCTAGCAGCAATGGAAAGCTGGCCTTCATTATAAAGCCAAACCATAAGTGGTAAGGCTCAGATTCTCTAGTCTGATGATTTTGGGGAGAGGCTAGACAGTCACGAGGGAAGTTTCTAGGGAGCTCAACATGGAGTCGACCATGGTATGATCCTTAGCACAACTCAGAGCTGCAGATTCTCCTTCTTCCAGGGACTGGGCGTATGTTATGTGAGAGACCATAGTGCTGGATGCCACACACAGTGGGAAGGTGTGGGATTCTAGATGAATTGTATTTGTGGCTACCTAAGGTCATAGAGTAGAGAAACAACTGAGGCAAGGCTGAAGATCTGATACTAGAAATTATAACTGTTTTCTCAGCTCGCTAATGCCAACAGGTGACCGAGCAAGTGGAACTGTGCCAAATGACTGCAGCCAGATCCGGAGCAAGATCTGCATCCCAAGGCAGAGTCACAGGCTGCCACCTTTTAAATGCCTTGTTTCTTTGGTATTGTGGAAGGAATTCTCTTTTTT
Source organism: Baryphthengus martii (assembly GCA_013396935.1). NCBI lineage: Eukaryota > Metazoa > Chordata > Aves > Coraciiformes > Momotidae > Baryphthengus > Baryphthengus martii. The sequence continues at coordinate 52,802 of VWZK01018193.1, read as the reverse complement.
TTTTTCTTACTGTAGGTATTGAACTTGATCAGCATAAGAAGCCAATGATGTCTATTTCTTTCTGCCTTTGTGGTTTGTTTTGGGGTTTTTTTCCAGCTCTGATCTAGATTAGTAGAATTTGCTGTTTCAGTCTACATTTGTTTGATTATTGAGTCTTGAAGCATGACTGAGGAATGGCTACTTTTCTTAAAAGCCTGCCGCTCTCAGTGTTGTCAAGTATCTGTGTATGGTGAATACATTGCAGTATCAGCACAAGCCTCATTGCATGCAAAGCTGACCACTTCTGTAAGAACTGTGCCCTCTCATATTCCATAGAAGGCTGCTCTGCAGTCCAGAGATTAAGGCATCATGGTTTTTATTTGTCAGCATAACAAGCCCTGGCAGATCTTTCTTTGACTTCTGTTGTCTCTGGATCAGGTACAGCGGTGTTGCTGATACTATTTTTGCTTCTTTCTTTTCATATAAAGAGAAAACACTTTTCAAGTGAAGTTTCAGGCAACTCTCAGAAATGTTCTCTGCATTATGTCAGTAGAGAATTCTATGAAGTATTCTGCTTAATGGAAATATATTTCCTCGTATTAGTTTTGAGGTTAGTTCTGAATTATCGCTAATGGTTGAAAATACCACCTTGAGAGGCAGTTTTCCTTTCTGTTGCACACAGCTGCTTAGTGCACAGTCTTTTGAGGTAAAAATCACTGAACGTAGGTAAAGTATCTTCTGCTAGTGCTTATATACACGTGCACGATGTGCAAACACACACACGTGCACCCCGACTGACAACGGATGTACCTAGAAATGCTCTGCTGCAGCAGCGTCACACTGGGTTATGTGGTTCTTCCTAGAAATAAAAAAAAAAAAATTTTTTTTTAAAAAAAAGGGCAAAATTCTGATTAGTTTTGTGTGTACAAACCACCAAAGGAATGAATGGCTTCTTTGTTTGTCAACTTACCTTACAGTAGATGCTAAACTTGCTTTCTTCAAAGTACAAATGTTTTAGCATCAAAAAGAGATCACATTCTAATATAATAGCCTAATAGTGGGTGGCGCGTGAGATCAGGATGTGTTTCTTCTATAATTAGATGATTTTTTGCTTGATGATTTAACTAATGAAATAATAACAACAATCCTTCCACTTTTCACAAAGCAGTTAATCAAGCTTGGACCTAAACCAGAGACAACATGTGAATAAAAAGATAAAATTGCTGTTACCCTGTGTACTTCATGAGACCTGTAGCACTTGAAAGGATGTCATTTTTATACATGTGAAACCTTAATCAAGAAATAATGTGCTTTCTAAAAGCCACCAGGGTAGTTTGATCCCACTTTACTTTAAAAGGGAAGCTATTTTAATGTTTCTATAAACAGACAAAATGTAATCGTCTTTCTCTAAGAAAGGAACGTTCTCTCCAGCCATACCTATCCCTGCAATGAAGTTGAAAACAGCTCCATGATCGTGGAAGAACCAGTACTCAAAGAAGAGGTTAAATGGTTAAACGAGTATAATGGTTCAGGCTAATATCCCTAGAAATTAAAGCACATTGTATAATGTAGGGGTTATTACCTTTCCTAGAGGTGTATTCCTGAACAGTTTGAAGCAATAGGGGGTTTTTTTGTTACATTGGGAGACCACAAGGTGATCCTGAAGAGCTATGTTCTATACGCTACACCATGGATTCCGTAGCTATATTCCCTCCTTTTTGCTCAAAAAGAAAGGAAAAAAATAAATAGAAAAGAGTAAAAAAGATGCCCCAAGGATAACGTGACAGTCCTATTAGCGAGAATTGAACAGAATAACTAAGTTTCAGAGACATGGTAGGGAACTCTAAAATAATTTACAAATAATCTTTCATGAGGTTGAAATGCTTTAAGCAATGAAATGAGCCAGTGTCTAATGGCAAATAAAATTAAGAAAATCAGCACTAAAAAGATTATGGTAGAAACCACAATCACAGAAGCAAAAGTTTTGAAAGAAAAATTTTATTCGGTTGTAGGGATACTTTGTATGAATTCAACCATGCTGCTAATTGCTTTTGTGGCATGATTTCTATGAAAGCTAATATGTTAAAAGGTTTTATAGGCCTCTTTAAAGTGCCCTCAGAACTAATTAGAGTAGAATTAATCACGTCCATCTTTAGATGTCTAAAAGGAAGATGTCTTCATGTGGGGCAGTGAGATAGGAAGCAGTTGGAGCACGCGTTCACCTGAAAGTGTGCGACACACTTGTGATAAAATAAGAGCAGTTGCTGGGTGAGATGAGTCGTGGGCCACATCTCCGCCGCCCCACCGCCCTCCTGGAATCCCCTGTGAATCGATGGAGATGAGGGAAGAGTAGCCAAACGCCTTCTCTCTGGAGTGAAAGGAAGACCCGGGGCCACAGCGTGACTCAGCCTCCCTGGCTAGTAGATTAAAGAGTGCCAGGAAACATTTGCGGGGACTGGAGCTCGTTTGTCTGTACTGTTAAATTATTAGAATAGTTCCTGGCATGGTTTTGAGTTATGTCAAGCAGCCTCTCCCCAGACAGTTCCTCAGCGCAGTTCAGCATGGACCAAAGACCATTCCCAATGAGCAGTTTGCATGCGGTCACCTTTTTGGAGAGGCTGAGAATTTAATAATATGGACATAGACCACTCTGTGCCTGTTGGTGCCAAAGGAACATTTCCTGTCCCATTTAATTTCCTAGCACAGACACAGCCACTGTGTTACAGTCTGATCCCTGCTTTGTTCCTGTAGCTGTGCAACTGGGCATTGGGCTGTACTTAAACTCTGTGGCAAACCGAAATGTAGTCTTTTGTGCCTGTGTTACTCAACCCCATCCCTCAACCTCTGTTTGTCTTTGTCTTTTTTGAGCTGTATGCTATTCAGACAGCAACTATATTTGGAAAGGGCTGTGTATTGTGCATTTAAATTAAGCAGTTATCCAAAAGTGAAAATCTGCTCTGTAAAGTAAATGGAAATTAAATGAGGCTGACACAATCTCTAAATTTGTGTTTGTATTGCTAGCGAGCAGATTCTTACCACTAATTTGATTTATTTCATTAGAAACAGGTACCATGAAGTGCAGGACTGAAACTCCTGGGGCTAGATGGTCTCTGATAGCAATGTCTGTCAGGTATAATAAGCCAGAAAGCTTTATTTAAAAGTAACATTTTCTTCCTCCTTTTGAAACTAAATGCAGCTCTCCCCTTGCTTCTCACTGAGCACATTTCCTTCTTGAGGGGGTCAGACAAAGCTTAGATAGACTTTTGCGGATATTCTTTTACTTTCTAATGGCTCTTGGATACACATTTCGTTTCATCTCATTGGGAAGTGCTCCTTCAATCTATCAACGTCGAGATTGTTAGAAACAGCAATCTGCAGCACCTGATGTGATTCTTATCTGAATGTCATCCCATCTTCTCTGCGTAGTGGAAACATAACATGTGCGCTGGACAGGGAGCATAGTTACTCCTTTAGGTACACACTCCTTCCAATGTATTAATTGTTCTCAGTCTTTTTGTATGTAATTTCATCTGTGAAATACAAATGTCATAGGATATCCTCAGGACAGACAGAGTGGACTGAGAAGATAAGGGGGGGGGAGTGTAAAAGGAGCTAATTTGGCCCAGAAGCATTTGTAGGCAGTTGGAAGAGGAGAGGACAGGGTGTGAAATCTCCGGGAGCAAATGGGGAGCGCAACGGAAGGCAGAGCACATGGGATGTGGCGGGGCAGCAGGCTGTGTCCGCCTGGGCATTGGTACGTGAGCGGCAGGGGTTAGTTGTGTTCGGTGATGCTGTTGGTGGGGGGCACTGGCATGTGGCAGAAAGGTAGAGCCAAGGGAGAGAAGCCAGAATGTCTGGGGACAGCTGGAAGGAACCTGGCTTGTGTAAGAGACCAGACAGTGTGAGAAGCAAGGAGGAAACAAAGGAGGGAAGATGTTTAGATGGGAGGAATAAACTGGGACATGGTCACTAAAGCCTAAAACCTCCAAAGGATTTAGGAGTCTTGCACTGAATTTAGGATCTCTCAGCACGTGAGCACGAGCCCCATTTCCTGCAGAGCAGTCCCCATGTGCTGTGTTATGCCTGTGTCAGATTTTCAGCAGAGGCAGAGTTTAGATGACGTGTACTGATACAGATGCTTGCTTTTTTTTATCCTAAAAATGGGACTTTTATCAAGCAGCTCTTTTATGAAGTTCTCCCTCTCTCAGGGAGAGCCTGTCTGACTGCTGGTCGGGCTTACTTAAGCAAAGCATTTTTTCATTCTAAGTCAGAACTGTGCTAAAGAGGAAGTGATGATCTAGTTGTTCATCCTCACCATATCCTGTGTTCAGATAAATTTTCATTTCTACTTATCTGCAAATGTTAATGGAATGTCCACAAATATTTTCTTGGTTTCTATGGTAAGGGAAAGAGAGTGTGAAACTTTGTGTCAAAACCACTGCATCATCTGCATCATCCTGTGCTTTTCAGGAGAAGACCCTGACCACTGGAGGAGTCATCTGTGGCATTACTTGGGTGTAAACTGTCATCTTCAGTACGTTTTGATCCCTTTCAGGTTCACATGTTGAAAAACAGACTTGCATATTACAAACCACAAAAGTTACTTGGTCACTTTTATAATTACACAGCAAAGACAGAGTGTATCAAAACAGCTCAACATAGACTCCTTCCTCTCTGACTATAAAGCGATCAGGCATTTGCTGGAATTTAACTGTAAGATTTTGGAATTTTTTTATTTTTTTTTTTTTACAAAAGCTTAAGTTTCCAAATTACTCAGAAGCAAAATCTCCCAGTCGCCTGTGTACACATGAATGGAGCGTAACAGGGCGCAAAGACTTGGGGAACTGTGCCAGTAAGCGGTCACATGGGAGAAGCAGCTCCGGTGCTGTGAGCTTCCGTAGCCTTCTGAAAACACCGTTGTTCTCCCTGAGCGAGCACCTGGGGAGCAGCCATGAGCTCTGACGCCCCTCTTGGGAAAGGAGCAGCTGTCCTGTGCCATATTTCCTTGGAAAAGGGACTTGAGTTCAGGGTGTGCATTATCAGAAGCATTCAAACTATCTCACAACCGTACATCCCGCAGTTCTTCGCCTAGGAGAGCGCAGAGACTTAACGTGGCAGAGCTGGTGGGAGTGGGGAAAATAAAGCACCTTTTCACTCTGTGTGAGAAAAGCCATGTGGATCTCAAACCAGGAATTGTGAGGTTTGGTGGTTTTCCCACAGTTGAGAGATCACACAGCTCTTGCTCCTGACTCTGCACCCAGCTACTGACAAACAGGAACGGGCTGAATTACTCAAAGCAACATGAGGACAGAGGAAATGGGCTTCAGTTGCACCAGGGGTGGTTTAGTTTGGATACGAGGAAAAATTTTTTTAGCTGAGAGTGGTGAGGCATTGGAACGGGCTGCTCAGGGAGGTGGTGGAATCACCATCCCTGGAGGCATTAAAAAAACATGTAGATGTAGAGCTTCAGGACATGGTTTAGTGGTTATGATAATGTTTAGGAGATGGTCGGACTTGATGATCTTGAAGGTCATTTCCAACCTTAATGATTCTGTGATTCAATAAGCTTTTCCATAAATGTACTGAAAGAATAAAAGTGCCCTTCAGTTTGAGAGGTATCTCTGCATCAGGAAAAATATGTATGTGTTTCAGGAGGAATTCTCAGACAAGGCAACTCCCCGACCTCCAGATACATTTGTCTTCTTTACCTGGTCTGAAACTCTGAAGAAACTTTCTGCTATATATAGGTCTAAATATTTTGAAGAAGCATCACTAGGATGGTACTAAATCAGGAGCAAGACCAGTGGAGTTAAATCGTGCTGGACCTTCCCACAGGAGTGTTTCTGTGGACAGCTATATGGGAGTCTACCTTGCTAGTGCAGTGCTTTGCATTGTGTTGCTGAACTGTTTCAAAGACGAATTTTGTGAATGTAGATCAAAGTGTTGAAGAGGACTGTTAGCAAATATGACCACTTGTGCAAATATCTGTGAACGTCCCTTCAGTAGCCGTTTCCTAGTTCCAAAGGATGTCAGGGCATGTAACGATAGTAATAAATGTCGTATTTGCTTTTGTTTCAGCTGGCTTTGACCAGCAAATTCGGCTGACTACTTCCATTGTTATTTTTTGCTTATATTGTTATAATAACCCCCCCCCCCACTCTTCTTACATGTTTCTTTGTTCTGGTCTTGAAACTCAGAACACACTATTCAATGATTGTGCTTTTGTTTCATGCTCATCCTGAATGCTGCGTCTCCCACCTTTGTGTTTGTTGGAGAAACAAACCAATGATTGTTGAGACCCTGAGATCCTTCCTGCCCCCAGATTAAAAGCCAGACATTTAAATTACAGCACACACTAAGAAAATATTGGTATTTAACTGATGATCATGTGTTGGTATGGCTGGATTATAACTGTATTCAGGAACAGGATACTCCCATGGCTTTGAGATTATATTCCAGGAACGTAAGAGCTCAGAGAGGGCTCTGAAGAAGCTCCTTACATTGTTCTGTAAATACACAGAAGATACAGACAGCCTCATCTGTATTTGGTCTACTTGTGGGAAAGAAAAGGATAAATATAAACTGTCCCCTCTCTGTTGTGGGTCCAATGTGCAGGACTCCTCAAAGTACATCAATGGAGCGGTGCCAGTAAAATTCCCACTGGGTGGCTACAGCATGTTGCGACGTGAGCGCTGGGACCAGAACAGCCTAAAAGCAGATGCTTTACGTGGCTTGTGTCCCTAGGAAAGAGCATAGCCTTTGGAAGTACACTGCGAGAGAAGTTAGCGCTGGTCTAACCAGCAGCACATGGGAAGAGACAGTTGCGCATCCAGAAAGGTCAGGAATCTTCCAAGGATCCCTGTGCTGTCTTGCTTAGTTGAAAACTGACAGTTTAAGGTACCTCTGTGTGCAAGGAAATCACAGTGGAGAGCACTGATGCCTTTGCTAAGGGACGGCTTTGGGGAGGGTTTCACTTAATCTGTGTCCAGCTGATAAAAAAAATAATTTTTCATTTCTTCAGAGAGAACTTTTGAACAGGTCAGACATGTTTACCGAGGCTGGCCCATGCACTGGAGCTAACCCCATTTCATTTACAAAACAAAATCGATAAACTAGGAAGGGCTGAGAACAGACACGGGCTACAGTTTCTGCTTTGTCCTGTGAGTAAACCCACAGTATTCCCTAGCTTATTTGTTTCCAGTTTGGCTCTGGTGACTACATCTAAGGGGTCCACAAAAGTTGTTTAAAGAAAAGGAGGCCTTGCTCAGTAGACTTAATGTTTGTTCTGTGGGGAGTTCAAATCTCCACTGGAAAGTGTTTGGGGCCTGTAAAGTGCAAAGCTTCAAAAAGTTGTTCTGGTGATGTGCTGATATTGTGTGGTATTACGGCATCGCACTGAGGCTGTGCTCTGCTGCTGCATTTTTGTTGTACTCTGAATTGCACTGTTTTTGAAAAGAAGTGGTCTCACTTCCCAGCTTGCCATCACTGCAGATATCTATCCATACTCAGATTTTTCCATACAGGATCAGTTTGCCCTAGTCTGTGAGATTTTACAATTCGGTTTAAACTAAATGGGTGTTATATACACAACACTTCTGAGGTTGCAATTCTATGGATAAACATGCTCTTTTATATTCCTTTTGGTTTTGCAGGTTGTTACTTTGTGGTATAGAGCTCCTGAAGTTTTGCTCCAGTCCAGCTATGCAACACCGGTTGATCTTTGGAGTGTTGGCTGCATATTTGCAGAAATGTTCCGCCGAAAGTAAGAGAAAAGTTTTTCTTTTCTTCATGTTTTCTTCATCTGAAATTTGGAAAAAAAAAAAAGGGCACAATCATGTCTGGTTTAATACACTGGGTAATGTTTATATTGGAAAGGACTAATAGGATGTTTTATTTGCAGTGTAAAATGTAGATATCCATTGCAAGTTCATACTGGTTACATCTTTCTTTTTTGATGGGAGTCTGCCTCACGTCTTGGTAAAGCCTGGATGAGCATTGCTGTAGTCCTGCTACACCTGAATTCAAATGCAGATAAAAGTGAGATAGAAAGGCTGTTGATCCACTTGAGTAAAGGTGAATTCTGGAAAGGACTTCCCCTGAGGAAAGCAGGGCCTGACGGTCAGCAGAGTATTCTTGCTCTGGAGTTTGTGCACTGGAGCATCAGGCGTTTGCTCAGAGTTCCATTTGAGGTCTCAAAAGTCACTGTCAAGTTGTTTTCTAGAGGCAGGAAACAGAGGTAGGATTTTTTCGAGAGTAAGGTATTTAGCCTGAGTGTAGGGTAACAGATGGTAAATATGGTCCAAAAAAAGAAACATAAAAGACTCTTTTTTTTTTTTTTTTTGGCTGATTCGATTAAATTGGCTATTAGAACTGTCTTGACACAGAATATTACCGTTGGATGCAGGTGAGTTATGAATGCGAGAGGACCACTCATGTACTGGTCTTTTCCCATGGAAGGACACTATGGAGGTTGTATCCTGTAGGATGTGGAGAGGAACAAACCCCCAAGAACCTCTAACAAGGTCAATCTGTCTCATTATTAACTCAATCACATGCATTTGGGTTGAACTTAATACTGTAAAAAGTGCATGTTTTCATCACCTGAGTGATGAAACTATATAGCATTCTGTAACCCCGGCTGTGAAATCAAAGAATAAACATGAAAATGTGAAAGAAAATGATACACTGGGTAGCCTAAAACCCCAATTCGGTATAATTTACAAGGAGAAGCCAGACTGCAGGAGCCTTGAAAGTTTTGCGAAGTTCAAAATACTTACTGAAATCTTGCAAAATAACTTGGGGATTCTACTACTTATTAATGATAGTAGATGAAAAAAATTATTTTTCTTGGGCTTCTTGCCTGGTCAAATGGCCCAAGCAGAATTATTATACCTCCACCCTTTCTGCCTCTGACTCAGAAATGAGGTCAGAAAATGAGAGAAAAAAAAAAAAATGTGGATTTTAGAGTATCTATTAAACCCTCCATTGCAAACTTTTCATCTTCTTATATTTTGCCAGGTTCACAGTACCATTAAGCCATTGATTTTTTTTTTGTGATCTAAATAGCAGAGTTAACAACTTCATTTTAGCATTTGCAATAAGAGTGACACAGGACAAACAACAGAAAATAGGGCTTTATTACATGCTCAACACTTTTTTTTTTCTCATTTCATTTGTAGTATTCTGGCAGATAAAAAATATTACCATATCCAAGCACCAGCAATATAATGTTATTTTTCCTTTTATGATGCGTGAGCCTCACTGACTCTCCACATCCAACAGAGTAAATTAAATCAGGGATAGTTAAATTTTCCACTTGTTTACAAGTACAAATATTATATTAATTTTACAAAATCAGAGATTTCTTTTTTTTTTAAATGGAATCAAGATCTGACTTGAAGCAGAGTTTGATAAAACCAGGACTTCTGTTATTCTTGCCAAATGCAAGGTCGGTTTGACATTCTCTGTCCTAAATTTGAGACACTGTCAAAAGGTGTAGAGGTCAGGAACCTGCCAAGTCTGTGTGTACTATGTTGTTTCATCGAAAACAATATGACTTTCACATACTTCAGTAGAGAAGCATGATTTGGAAGACTAATCTCAAGGCTCACTGACCTAAAGCGAAAACGAACGGCATTTACCACCGTGTTGGGGTTGATGTTGGAATACTCTCTGTATGAACTGTGCTGTCTTTCTGATTTTTCTGATGTACTGCAAAAGAAAACTGCTGATACTGTGACCTTTGTAGCAATAAACTGAACGGTTTTGCAAATTCCATGAATTATTTCCGAAAGATTGAATAAATGCAGCAGCTGTTTCTGCTGGGAAATGGTAGTATGCTTGGGTCATCATCCATCTGCATTTGATAGAATAAGAGTACAAGGATGCAACTCAAGCTGCAAGTAGGTGTTGGCTGGATGTGAAGAAATCCTTTTCCTTTTACTGTCTTACTGGGTACTTGCTGCCTTCTTTCCCTACCCTCTTTTGCTTTCCCTTTGAAAGACTTTAAAGCTCTGGCATTTTAAAGAAATGTACTGAGGCTCCTCTGGGCTTTTTAATATCGTGGCGACTTCACTGAAATGAGCTTCAAAATAAAACGCTACAGAGCATCACAAAACATACCAGAATCTCGTTTATGTCAATTTGGCAGTTTGAATTTGGTGGAATATCGTCTTGTAGACTGTTGCTGACATAATCAGGGTGCTGTAGATTTGGGAAAGTACAGGAGATGGGTGAGCTCTGTAGGAATGGTCCGGTCCCAGCGTCACAGATTTGCTCTGTCTCTAAGTAGAAGGCATCTCATTTCATTTAAATCAACCTTAATCCAAAACAGTTTAAGACAAATGCAAACAAAGTGTTTGTTTAAGGAACAGATCTGAAATACACAAAAGTGTATAAAGGAATTCATAGACCTAAAAACCAAAGATATATCTCTGTCTAGATACATCCAGGGTACATTTGAACATTTCTCTCATCTTGGCTGATTCATCTGATCAAATGACACTTCTCATGTGAGGGCTGTGGTCCGCCTGCAGCCCGAGGTTTGGATAATGTCACAGCTGTACTTAAAACAGGCACGTTTTAATAACGGTGCAGGTTTTAGGTTTCTGCCTATGGGAATGCACAGAGGTTGTATCCTGAAACCCTCACACAGGTTCCCATGGATCCTACTCTGCTTACAGATCAGTGATAAATGGCTCTGTAGGCAGGTGTACATGCTACAGGTGCAGAAACTACTCTGCTTTTGACATCTTTTTTTCTGCTCATGTGCACTGCTGAGGAGAGGACCCCAAAAGAGAGCATTACCTCAATAATTTCCTATATGATAGTTTCAGTTTTATAATTTTCTGTCCTATTAAGGAGGTTGCAGTGACTTCTAGACTCATTTAGATGGACTGTGCTTATTGAACGAAAATGTAAATTTTTTCACAGCGTCTGCTTTGTTTGTGATTTAAAAGCTGTGGTGAATCGATAATAATAACTATTAAAGAAAATTGTGAGGTGTGTTTCAGCTTGCTACCGTTTCACAGTTTTTTCAGAGATACAGCTGACAGGACTTACAGGGGACTCGTGGCATGGGAGCATCCTTTGGCACAGGTTTTTTTTATGTTTAGGTAAAAATAAAGATTACTTATAAAAAGGTTTCACTCTGAGGCTGAGTGTTCCCTGGCCATTAGGAAAGGGCCTTGTATCTTCTGCTCAGTGAACAACTCGTTAAAGGCAAACATGGGAGTAGCATTCACTTCTGTCAGCAGAGATGACACTCTTTCAGCTGGCTCAAGAACTGTGGGTGGCTCCAAAGCAGGAAGCTGTGCCCAGTGTTTTAGGGAAGAAGGAACTGTCTTTCTTGCTTGAATTAGGCAATACTTGATCAAGGTGAATGAGTGTGAGAGGGGAAGAAGTCTGAAATCTGAATCTGGGTGAAATGATTTATAAAAGAATGTAGGAAACACCAGTCTTGGACTGTCTTCTGAGTAGTCAGTCTTGAAAAAAAATGACAAAATGTTTCGCTGCCTAGTTCCTAGTGCATCTTTACATGCCTGGTCTTCAAAATCACAGTCCTGTATGATTTCAGTCCTTCACGGACGAGGGTGTCAGCATGTGTGTATGTGGGACTAATGAATCAGGTATCTATACAATAGTTCCAGCTAGGCAAATTTAACTATAATATTGCACAAGCAACTGAGTTTGGCCTCCTCTGTAGTAAATACAGAGCTAAACATCATTCAGAAGAGACCCTCAGTTTTTGTAGCTGATGTTATATTCACAGGACAAGTGATACATACGCTTCCTAGCGAGGTCTGCTGTCTCCCTGGTGCCCAGGTAAAGGATGTTGTAGATAAACTTCCCACCCTTGTGAGTCCCTCACATTATTATCCGCTTCTGGTCTTTCAGGTGGATGGTGATGATGTAGCAGCAAGAGTCTCACAATCAGTTAAGAGAGATTTCAGGGCCTTGGGGCAACTAGTAAAGGGATCAGAAGCTCAAGTTGTGTTCTCGTCCATCTCTCTGACAACAGCAATGGATGAGGGGATGTATAGGAGGAGCCAACAGATCAACTCGTGGCTCCGGGACTGGTGTCGTCGACAGGGCTCTGAGTTTTACAATCATGGCTTGATACACAAGGCACCAGGGCTGCCAGCTACTAATGGGACACACTTGTCCCTGAGGGGGGAAAGGATTCTGGGGCAGGAGTTGGCAGGGCTCATTGACAGGGCTTTAAACTAGGTTTGAAAGGGGAAGGGGATAATAATCTCATGCTTCAACTTCTGTGTCACAGCTGTGGCTCATTTCAGATGCATTTTAATTCTTTGTCAGCTCTTTTCCTGTGTTTCAGCAGATCTGATCATCTAGTCCTCACTGTTTGAAGTGGGCACTGTAGCTATGCAGCAGTACCAATATTTTGCTTTGCCTACTAAATCTTCTGTTTCTCCATGTGGTAAAGTTTCTACCTTTTTTCAGTTCTCAGCTTACCCTTCCCTTTTTGTGCTCTGTCTTCTTATTTTCAACACATTTCTGAAATGCCTTTCCAAAGCAAAGCAAGAAGAGAGCTATAATATATTTTCAAATATTCCTTAGATTGGAAAGATGAGATAAATAGAGGGAACAGAAGGGGAATGTGTGGAAAAAAAATGAAAAAAAAAAGGATGCATAACTGGATAGTGGGAGGGAAGTTATAATAAAACCTAGGCAGTAGGGACATCTAGGCAAAAAGCGATGGAGGAAATACAGACATGAATGTTGCTAATAAGTTGTATTTTCCCCATAAATTGGCACACAAATGTGGTTTAAGAGAGAACTGTTCTCTTTATCACACAGCAATTTTAAACAGACCTTGCAATCATATTATCTGGTGTTTTCCAGTGAACCTTAAACCAACATATCTAGTGGACCAAGAGCTCGAGAGTGTAATCATCCGCTTGTCTGCTTGCTTGCAGTTAGAGTTTGGTAGCAGGAAAATTAAAACAACTTTTTACCCCCTTTTTTGTTTTGTCTTTGTTCTAATATGCAAAGGTGGATGTTGCAGCTTAGAACTGTAAAAGCTACACAGCTTGATTTGCAACCTTTGAACCAAGGTACTGCACAGTTCTGGCCTGAGTTTGTTTTTGCCATTTTTGGAAATTATCTTGCTTTGTTACAGGAATGATTTAAGTTGCAAGTGCCATAAAAGTTCACCACAGTCCAGACCTACTGTGCCGGGAGATGGTTCATTCCTTGTCAGTGTTCAAAACTGTGCTTTGCACTTTTCCTTCTTTATTCTCCTGCTGTTCATGTGCATATGGGTGTGTGGGAGGCTGATGGTTTTTCCAAACCAGACTTAATAAAATGGGGGGGGGTTTTCTTCCTCCCCAGCTAAGTGGCCATCCTATTACAAAGATTTTTTTCAAGCATTTTTGAAGTTGAATGAACCCAAGCCACAGTTTAGCTTAGTGACCTTAGAGATCTGATGGAGCAACAATGACATTTTGCTTCAAACTTAACTAACAAGGGAAGGTAGAAGGCTGCCCTTGTTCATGTGATTCCACTTTTTGGATATGCAGGATTGTTTTCTGTTTAATCTGACCTCCGAGTCAGAACTCCCTTTGGCTTTGGACAGAGGACAAATGCACATTAATGGAGAGAAGGGCAGACAGTCAGAGCAATACCACTAATTGTCAAATACGAAATAGATTTGAGTTTCCAAGACAGCATCGCTCCGTTAAAAGTAAAATGCCTTGTTGCTTTTTAGCTCACATTTTCCCTCAAGCCTTTCCTAGCTGCTGTCTTTCTAAGTGTCTACAGTTGGGCTGATTGATAGCCGTTAGTCAAATCCAGTAACTGTACTGGTCTGTGGTTGAAGATGAGTGGTGAGTGAGTGCCAGGCCATTCACTTGTGGTTTTCCTTCTAGTTTCCAGCTGTGCCAGACTTTCAGACAGAGAAATAGATCTGTTGGTGAGGGAAACGGTTGATAAACCAGAGAAACCAAAAACTGTCATGACAAAAAAAAACCCAGAAAACAAAACAGAAGGGAACCGTGAGGCAGGGCTAGGAAGAGCTGCAGAAATGGTGTTAGCTGACCAAGTTAAATCTGGATGTTAAGTTCAGGTGTGGGGTCACGCCAGGCCAGGCTGAGGGACTGGGACTTGGGTGTTCTGGGCTGGCGGCTGTGCATAGCTCCAGCCCAGCAGGGGCTCACAAGAGAGCTCCTTTCCTGCAAGGCTTCCTGTAGCTTCTTTATGTGCAGGTGACACAGCACTAGTCTGAAATCCCCCTGAATAAGCCATCCTTAAAAACAGTATACATTCCTCAGAGGGATGATATTCCAGCCTGTGACAGAGTTGGACTGGCCAGAGGTCAGAGGAAGAGACCTTGTGGCTAAGAGAAAGACCACATGTCAGTCACGGTGTAGATATTTGTTAAGGCCTTGGTATTAACTTGGTAGCCTTTGTAATGGGTATTTGGAAATGTAGCTGGCAGGAGAAAACGCCTGGGTCCCTCACGCTGAGCTGTGCTCACTGTGACGGTGGCACCACCTTTGTGTCTTCCAGAGCATCTCAAAGACAAAGTTCACTCCTGGGATAAGCCAGGGTGGCCTGAGGGTTGCTTTGATGGTAACCCCAGCTGCAGATGGCTTTCAGCAGGCACTCCACCAGCCAGAGAGCAGGAGAGAAGCAGAGCAATGTCACCCATGACCCTTCCTCTCTAACTCAGAGAGGGATAGCCAGCTGTACCCTACCCAAAGCCTTTCCTTTTGAAAGAGTCTCCAGGCTCTTTCACACAGCTTCCCTCTTCAGGAACTTGGCTGAGGGAGACTGTGCTTTTTGCTTGGAGTTTGGCTGGGGGAAGCTCTGTGTGCTTTTGTTTGACTCGTAATAGAACTAAACATTGTTTTTATTTACTTTTCTCTTTCATAAGAAAATGGTTACAAAAAGTATTTAAACTCTAAGTGGGTGTACGGGATCCTTTCCCGGACACTGGTGCACTCCAGAGATTGGGGAGAAAGAGTAGACTTTAACTGTGGCTCATGTTGCTGAGCTTCCAAGTGCAGGGGTTTTTTTTCCAAGCTGAGTGACTAGTCAGAAATTTTTATCTGGCCAGCTTTACTGAGTTTTCTGTATTTGATTATCCAGAAAAGAAAAGAAATCTAATGATTAGCTACCATTGGTCAGTCGTAAAAACATTATGTAATAATTCGGAAGTATATAGTAAAAATCTGTCTTCTATTTCTACCTTTTCTTTTCAACAGCTTCACACTAGCACTTTTCCATCTGTGGGTGCTCACCAAAGCTGTTAGATCATTTTTACATCTGAAAAAACCCCATAGATCTGCATGAGAGTAGTGGAAAGTGCACCTAAAGGAACAGGCAACAGCAGGAGTTTCAAAATAGCTAAGGAGAGCAGAGCAAAACATCACAGCTTTCTGAAACGCCACACTCCTTTGTACAAAGTAAATAATTGGCTCTGAGAGGAGAGCTCAAGATGTCAAAGAGAAATCAAGAGGAATTTTGATATTTAGATTTCTGAAAAAAACATTTTTCCGAGGGAACTGTACTGCCCAGAGGCAGCTTCCCACTGCCTTGGTGGGAAAGCTTGCCTATGCTGCAGGGTTCAGAGTGTTGCAGATACCGTGCCGGCTCATCTGGGACTCTCTGCTTTGGCTGTCGTTTCAGATGTCAAAGACCTGAATAGAGCCCTAATATGGGGAGGAAGGGAAGTGGCTGTAGCTTCTTCTGCACATGTGTGCTGCCTGACACAGGGCAGCACACGTGGTACCCACACGGAGCTGGAGTCGCCTTTGCCATCAGTCCTCAGGGCCCTGCTGTGGGCCGCCTGCTAAAAATCAGAGACGAGGCCTGAGAGAATGCAGCTCATGCTGGTTCCTGGCCTTCCTGGCTTTGAAGCCACAGTTTGCCTTGTGATCTGAATGCCCCTGTTGTTGCCTTCCTTCTGGTTTTTCATTTGCACAATCTGCTATCGCATTCACTGGTGGTGCTCCGCTTGACCTACCAACATACGAGTCTGTGTGAGACACAGCCACTGTGGGACGCTGGCTCCGCGAGGGACACAGCCAGGATCTGACAAGTTCGAGAGCTCTTGATGTCAGCATGCAACATGCCTGGCTGCCCTCTGATGCTGACAGCATACTTCAGTTTGCAGCCTTGGAAGAAACACTAGTTTGGCTGTGCGTGGTCATGAACCATCTGACTTCTTCCAGAAACTGATGCCTCCTGTGCTCAGCTTTTCTTTTACAGATCTACTGATACCATCCGGAAGCAGCATTTAAGACAATCTCTGATGCAGTATTTCTTGTTTTATTTAAATATTCTCCGTATTCATAACTTCTCTCCTGTCCAGGTTTGTCAGTAACAAGTGCTTTTGGAGCATAGACATTTGTCAAATAAGAATTTCATCCAAGGGATTGCTTCATTTCCACTCTTTTTTTTTTTTTTTTTTTTTAACTGAGCTGGAGTAAATTGGCATGAAGATTCAGTTTCTATTGATTTTGACTGAGTCTGAATCAGCTGCCTAAAGATAAATGACTCGATCAGATATGTAGTCCAGTATTTGACATATAGCGAATGATCAGGTCATTTTTAATTAGATTATGCCCATGAAACAGGTTTTATTATTATGTCAACACAGCATACACTGTTCTGTACAACTGAATAATTTTTTAAGTGCTCTTTATATCCAAATAATTGGAGTGCAAGCTTTCAACATCTAAAAAAAGTATACATAGCAAAGGACTTTTCAGCGATATTCCTGTCTGCAGCTGTTACGTTCAGTCTGTTTGGCATTCATGACTCATACCCTGTTGCTGTAAGAATGAAGACGCTCAGTTACAACTAGATCTCCTCAGAGCATTAGCAATGAACGAGTGTATGTACAAAGTCAGAACTGTATCCTACCTGGTATCCTATCCACTGAGGCATGGAAACACGCTTGCCTGCTTCTCTCCCTCCTCGGAATCCCTTTTGCTTTGCTGGAAAGCAATTGCAAAAAGAGAGGTGGCCAACTCCACCTGGATCCTTGTAGTGGACATGAAAGCGGTGAACGACCTGGTGATGCAGGGACTGAAAAGTTCAAGATGTAGAGTGGCTCAAGGAGCTACAGGTACTCAGTACTTCAGAGACTGAGGAGACATTCATTCTGTAAAGATAAGAGCTGTACGCTAGCCCCATTACAGTAGTGTCAGGAGCCAATAGCTTTGTGCCACGGACAACACAGAAGCAGAGCTATGGCTCAGGAATGGCAAAGCAGAGAGAACAGCAAGAAAGTTGTCCCAAAATTAATTGGGAATGCTTTGAAAGACACAAATCTGCAGCATAAAGTGTGTTAATACTGCGGCTGCATAGGGGACGGTGGTGACTGAGCAGTGTCATCACATGGAAATTCTTTTTTGATTTTCCTCTTTAATACAAGAAATTAAATTACTTTTTCTTTTGATCAAGATTCAAGTGGAAAAAAAAAAAAAAAGGCATAAGCAACCGGAGAGCTCTCAATAGGTGAACTCAGATTACTGCACTTCCGTGGGCCAATTCATGTAGATCTCACAGCTTCTCCAGACTGTGTAGCCTAGTGTATTACATGGGACAAAGTGCTGCTCTGGAAAAAGTTATATCTAGTTTAATTGGCCCTTGGAAATGGTCTCATTTTTCTTTGCATGGTTGCTGTACATGCTTTCTACCTTAAATGCTTATCTCAAGTTTTTTTGCAGGTGTTTATTAATTCACTCTAAGCCAGCACACCTGCTCAAAATCAAAGTATTTTCTTCACAGCATCCTTCTAAACCACTTTCATGTCTTTTGACACTCAAGATTCGGCAACTGGAGAAAAAGCATGAAGTTGCAATTTCACCTCTACTCACATAACAGTTTACTGTTTAGTACTGAAATGTTTTCCCTGCCTTTCTTGTCTGAAGGGTTGTAATCCTCTTTCAGAGACCTTTGTTTTGGTTTTTTTTCTGACCAGAAGTGTTTTATGACAGCTGAAGGTGATGAGACATGTAAGTTGAAGGGGCAGGGCAGTTCTTCTGATGTTTCAGGGTTAACTGAAAATTTCGAGAGGCTTGGTACAACAGGTGCCATTAACACCTAATACAGGGGCAACAGAACTTACAGAATAAAACATGTGCTGAATACCAGAGAGGAGCAGCTCAAGCCCAGCTGGAGAGAAAACTCAGGGATTGTGTCTCTTAGTTTGTAATGTTTTCCCAGAGGAAAAAAGCAAACACTCTTTTTCTTGGGTTTTATTCTGTGTTGAGAAATTGATTCTCTAAGTTATGTACAACATTTTGAATTCTGCATTTCCCTTCAATATGGAAATGTGACATCTATTGGATCTCTCTTGTCTGAAGTCTCAGAGAGTGCCCATGAGCATTGCTGGTAGAATAGAATCATAGGATTGTCGGTACAAACAAGAGGAAAACTGCTTTTTCCACTCCAAGCAGAGACCATACATTCATGTTTTGTCCTTTCCCTTTTTCCAAGATCAGCTGCGTACGTATTTCCAGAGCTTGTTTCAAATGTTGGGACAGTTTTCAAAATGCCACTGTTATATCATGCTCCCCTGAGCTAACAACTCTTAAAGCCCTGGTGAAATAAACCTATAAAACTTCTGGAGGAGCAAATGTCCACAGATAAGAGAACTGTGACGTGCATGCTGAGGGAGTAAGTGAAGGACATTCAACCTATCAAGGCTCCTGCATTTCAAAAATTAGTGTTAAATGATGAGGACTGAAACAGTTCTGCCCAGGAACAAATGAGATCTGCCCACGTTAGAGCATATTCTCATCAGAGATAGTATCTGCACTTGCCTTACTTTTGGGGCTTTACATATATGTATATATATGTGTGTGTGTGTCCTGTTGAAGCACTTCTTTTTTTTCTTATAAGAGGTTGTGAAACCAGATCTGACTTGGCTTGATCCTGGGGTCATTGATGTCTGTGATAAAGCTCCCTTTTATGTCAGTGGTGGGGGATGAGACCCATCATTCTGCTCCAAAGGCACTTGGGTCCTTGAAACACATAATATTAATGTGAAAGGTGTCAAGCAAATGTTAAGCACCCAGGAAAAGATCCTCCTTTGCACGGTTCCTAAGGGAGCTCTGAAGCTACTTACATTTTCTCTCACTTTTGCTCTTTCTCTTGTTTTGTTTTGTTTTTTTTTTTTTCTGTATTTTTAAGCAGCAAATGAATTTACACAGTAGGCTAGCCCTGCTTTGGTCATAAAGCTGTGCACAATGCCTCTGTTTGCTTTCCCTTTTACTAACATTTCCCTTTCAGTTATGCATGCAAAGGGAACGTGCAGATCCAGCTGCAAATTTCTTGTGATTGGTTCACTTTACAACTCTGGCTCTTCCCAGCTTGCCAACCTGTGTGTTAAAACCCTTCTGAAAGTCCAGCATCTCCATGCAGTGCAATCAGCTGCAGCAAAGCACTGCAGGCTTTTCACGGTGAAAACCCTCACCAGGAAACCTGAATCTGATGAGAGATCTTAATCCCAACATGGATTGTCAAAATGATACTTCATCTATTTTTTCTTTTTTTTTTTTTTATGGTGTGTTCTCTTTCACTATTAATATTCTTTTCCATTTTACCTTTTACCTCTTCTTGCACACCAGCAGCTTATGGCTTCCACCTACATTTCCAGCAGCTTTGGACCTGTACATGGGCAGTGTCCTGGAAGCTCTCTGTAGCATCTGGGTCTCTCCCTTGTTGGGTGTCTCTACACACAGCTCAGAAAGCACCTTGCTTTCTCAGTTCAGGCAGAAAATCCATTTGCTTCTTAGGAAGTAGACTATATGTGCATTTGGGAGTCAGAGTATTAGCTTTAGTTTTTAGAATTCCTTTCATTTTAAATATCAATGGGGACCAAATTCAGCACACTACAGCACTTGAAATCTGCAGTAATTTTTCAGAAATTACCTGTTTTCCTTTATCTACTTCTGTCTACCAGGTGACATGAGAAACTCTAGAGAAAATAATAATTATGGCAATTCATTTGATCCATTAGATCGGATTCTAAGAGAGATTTAATGCTAACATAGCTCCAGTGATCTTAGAGGTGTTATTCACAATTGTGGTACAAGCCTACTTGAAGAAGGATAGATTCTGAGTAAAAAAACCCAAGCTGTTAAAGACTCAAATGAGAAACTGAAGATGGCTGATCTGTTTTCTGTCAGATTTTAGCTGAAGAGTATTTCCTCAGTTGTAATGTTTATCTATGTTATCTTTCTTCTTATATGTAGGAGAAGAGAAGTTTCTTAAAAGTTTTGAGCAATTTGTGATCAAGTATAAGCACTACATGCAGTAACTTCTTTCTATGCTGTGTCTGGCACCCACCCACACAAAGATATTATTAAAGGGAAAGGAGAGGGAGAAGTACAAAAAAATGCTACGTTTAAAATGAGAACTCCGAATTGCACAACAGCTGAGGCAAGTAACTTGTGACTGGAAATGGGTAACTGTCCAGAACATGCAATGTTGTCAGCTGTGGTCCGTTTCAAAGTTTTATACTGTACTATATTCATTTTACTGATCAGGAGGGCCAATAATCTTCATCTTTCAACAGCGATACATATTTTTCCTTTGATCTTGCCTTAGTTTCTCTTTTCCTGCCTGCTGTACAGACTTGTCCAGGGGATCTGTCAAAGTGGTGGGAACAAGAGTGAGAATCAGCTCAGAAATAATCCCTCTGAATAAAGGTTTCCACAGAGCAGTCTAGATCATGTTATTTTGAGTCATCTCATAATTCTAGTTTTAGGTCTTACTTGTTTTGAATGCTAAAAATGAATATATTTTCTTTATAACATGTAACTAAGAATCTGACAAAATTCTTTGCCAGCTATTCACATTTTGTAATGTGAGAAGAAAAAAAAAAACAAAACACAACCCATCATTTAAATATATCTCTGAGTCACAGACTGTGTAGCTTGGCAGGTTTCCCATGGCACAATGCAGGATTCCTTGGCAAATGCTTCTTGGCTTTAGCGTTTCTTAGTTTCTTCACCATCACCTTGTTGCTCTTACACACCCAGACGTACAGACTCCTAGGCTTAACTACCACAACTTTACCAACTTCTAAAATTCCTTGTACCATCTCCATGAACCAATGCTCATTCTTTCCTTTTACATTTTTCTCTCCACTATAGCAAATTATCATGGACTTTCAACTTCTCCCCTATCTTGTCTAATGCCTTCAGAGCGGCAGCTGCCTGTTCTGAAACCACTATTCTTAATTCCAACACTTCTCCTTGCCATCTCTTCTACCAGACTGTCTAAGCAATGCTTGCCCAAAAAGCACATTCTACCTTTCCCAGCCATGATGCGCTTTTCATTTTAGGGAGTCCTTGTATGATAGGACAAGGGGCAATGGTTTAAACTAGAGCAGGGGAGATTTAGATCAGACATTAGGAAGAAGCTCTTTACTCTGAGGGTGGTGAGACACTGGAAGGGGTTGCCTGGAGAAGCTGTGGAGCCTCATCCCTGGAAGTGTTTAGGACCAGGCTGGATGAGGCTCTGAGCAACCTGCTCTAGTGGGAGGTGTCTCCGCCTGTGGCAGGGGGTTGGAACGAGATGATCTTGAAGGTCCCTTCCAACTCAAGCCATTCTCTGATTCTATGACTTCACTGAGTACGTGTGGATTGCTAATATACGGACTTTTCAATGACAATATTGTATATATTCAAGCCAATAATCAAGAGAATATCCTTACTGGTTTTTTGTGATGACAAGGAAGGGGATGGGATTCCCATCTGCTGTTGTCACCACACTGAGCAAATGGACTAGCAGAAAGCATCTAAATAGTTGTTTCGAAGTTATTTCTTACGTATCTGGAAGGATACAGGGCTTGTCTAGCCCTGGAGGCACTTCTGTTGGCAACTCTAGAGTTGTCATGGTAGCTTTGGAATATGTTTTTTAACTTTTCTTACAAAAATATTTTCTTATGAAAAGTTACAGACTCTCTTTGCTTTCTAGACTGAAACCTGAAAGTGAAGTGTAGAAGCAATGTAACCAACTTCTAGTTAAACCTCCTTTCTCTCTTGGGTGCCACTGCGTTGTCACTGTACCCAGTACTTTTAGAATTGCTTTGGCATGTCCATGGAGTTGCACCAGGGAAATTTTTTTTGCGGAGGCTTGGTTAGAAAATGTTAGTATCTTAGTTTTTACTGAGTAGCACAGACATCAAACACAGTGTCAACCTTTCAGACACCAGTAGCCAGTTCAGATAGATAGAATATTAAGTGAAGGTGAAATGCAGTGTGAAACAACACAGAAGCACAAGAGCCTTTCGGCCAGTCCTTCTGAACTGTGAACAGATGGTAACTTTTCNTGCAGTGTGAAACAACACAGAAGCACAAGAGCCTTTCGGCCAGTCCTGAACTGTGAACAGATGGTAACTTTTTCTGGATTCGCGAGGTTTTATATGGCAACCTTATGTTGTGATATTGTGTTATTATTCCTGTATTATTGCAGAAAGAATGGTTGAGGTTGAAAGGGACCTCTGGAGATCATCTGGTCTAACCCCGCCTGCTCAAGCAGGGCCATCTAGAATGGGTTGTGTAGGACTGTGTCTGAATGGCTTTTGAATACCTCCAACCTCTTTGGGCAGCCTCTGCCAGTGCTCCATCATCCTCACAGTAAAGAAGTGTTTCTTTATGTTCAGAGGGAACCTTCCGTGCTTCCGCTTGTTCCATTGCCTCAGGTCCTGTTACTGGGCACCACTGAGAAGAACCTGGCTTCATCTTCTTTGCACCCTCCCTTCAGGTATATATATATGTGTATATATAGTAAGAAGATCCCCTCCAAGTAAGGACTTCTAGATTGAATTTGCATAAATAAACCTCAGGGAGTGAATGGGTGAGTCAAGTGAAAGATACCAAGAACAAAGGTTCTTTTACATTTCTGTGGCTGCTGAGTATGCTCCCGGTTCAGTGGTACTGAGAGAGCTGATGTTCACTTTGAAGAAGAGAATTAAAAAGCAATTGGCTTGAGGTGAAGGTTTTTATGTGTACTGGACTTGCAGTGCTGGCAAGTCCTTACTAAAGAGTAGCTAGTGCCAAAATATGAGATGAGATCTTCATATCGCTGCTGATTAAGTGAATCTACTTCCCCAGTCATCCATACAGTATTCCAATTGAATCTCCAGACAAAATTCATGAGGCAGATTTCATTACCTTAGTAGTGCCTAACCTGGAGTTGGCATTCTATTGTAGCCGTGATGGTGGGATGGGAGGCTGAAAGACGAATTAATAACACTTCATTAGGATGAAATACCAAAGTATGTTGGAAGGTCACCTTGTGTTGTATAATTATATATTCCAAAGCATTTAAATTCTTGCTTCGGCCCTTAGTGAATCTGAGACAGCAACAATGATGGGAAAAACCTCCCTTAAAAATCCCAAGAATCATACTTGTTTTGGCATGACCCTGCCTAAGGTGATTTGTGAACAGGGCTGACTCTGCCAAGCTTGCACATCACTGCCAGGTTTGGCCTACGTTTGAAAACATTAAATCATCTTTCCATTTGCATGGATAGGATTATTTGATTGTGCAGACTTTGCTCATTTACAGGACCCTGATATTCTAATGCTGGAGCCAAAATTAAAGTAACCTTATGTTAAAAGTTTAAACAGTCATTTAGAAAAATGTCTTAGATTGTCATACTGTCTGACATGAGAAGATAAGGAGTGTGTTTGCTGCACAAACAACACTAGGGTTGTAGCTACTGACCATTTTGAAAATCGGGCTCAAAACTTGTAGTTGCTCCTGTCTGAGTGAAATTAACGTTTGGGTTTTTTTGTAGAAGCCAGTATTGCTGGATACCTTAAAGCTGAAAAAATACGGAAACCCCTAAGTATGAGTTGAAATGGTCTTATCAAAGAAGCCGCAATTAGTAAATATCCTGTGTATCTGGGAAGCAGTGTATACCATTATTGATCATTTCTTCAGCATCAAAATAAATCAAGCCTTTTACAGACAAGTAACAGGCCACCACATGTTAACCCCATCATTTTCAATCTGACGTTGCTTGGTTTCAAGTCGGACTTGATGAAATTGTTCTCTCAGTGTCCTTGCACAAAGCAGTTTGAACTGTGAGTTGACAACGACGTGACCTGAATGGCAGCAAATGTAGAGGAGACAAAATGGATGTTTAGTTACTCACCGAGGGTCGGCAGGTCTTTTAGTTATTGCTTTGTGCTTTTTCTTGGTGACACAGGTTTCTGCAGAGATGTGTAACTGGGAAATGTCACTGTGCTCTGGGTCTACTTCATATATTTGGTGTGGACCTGCGGGACAGGCAGTGACATGGAGCTTTACTGTCCATGTGAGAATGTCAAGATGTAAAGCACCTTTTTTTTCCAAATTGACTCATGTTTAGGAGATCCAGAGCCTACACCTGCTCCTGCATGTGGGCAATGAGAGGGTAAGGACTATAGCTGAGCACTCCTCCTTCTCCCAGTATAGCAGGGAGAGATCATCTCTCCTGTGAAGAGCAGTGGTGAAGTGAGGTCTTTGGTTATCACTGCTGTTCAGGACCTGTGTTAGAAGAAAATGAGTCTGCAGAGAGAGGCAGGAGAACTGAGGTTTCTCCATAACCAAAGGCTGCCAATGAAAGCATAGAATCATGGAATCATTCAGGTTGGAAAAGACCCTTGGGATCATTGAGTCCAACCATTAACCCTGCTCTCCAAAGCTCACCCCTAAACCAGATCCCCCAACACCACACCTAAACGAATGTTTCATGGGAATGTGCATTGTTTGTCAAGTCACCAGGGCTCGGTTGAACAATTTTGGAAATTGTAACCGTAAGTTTACAGCATGCACTGTACTCGAAGAGCTGTGTTCCACAAGAGAGGAGCAGCCAGGCTCTCAATCAACCCATGGGAGTCTCTCAGTTTGCAGTGTGTTTGAATTGCATTTCTTGGAGTAATTTACCATTTGGTGAAGGAAGATGGTCCCTAACAAGTAGGACCTGATCTTCACAGATGCCTTCATTCTTGGCTGGATCCTTAATAATCCATTAGTAATCTGTTGGAATGTCTTTGGAGTTTAACCAAAAAATGGCACTGTTGATCACACATTACTGAATTCATCACAAAGGTGGCCAAACAGCCATACAAATCTGAATTTCGTATTTTACTTAGGCTATCACTTAGGGGCGATAGCATTTTAAAAATGCTGAGTGAAAATATTTTAAATTGCACTTTTAAAAAAAAAAAATGTAGTATGTACCACTCTCTGAAAGTATTTTTAGTCGCTGTTTTTTTCTGAAAGCCTCTGGATGTTCAGCCTATTAATTTGTTTCTTTCCTGAACATATCTTTATTTATGCAGCAGAAGCATTCCTCTCCTTCCAGGTAAATTCTGTACTGTTTCATACCCCATCTGTTACAGACCTTCATAAATCCATTGTCATTTCTTTGACCCCTTAAATGTAGGAGCACATTTCCAATATACAATGTATAAGGAATTTAATTTTGAATCTATATCCATAATAATTAATCTCTAATTTTCTTATGCTTTAATGAATGGCATGACAGTGAGTTCATTTTTGTCTCTCCAAACAGCTATTTAAGTATGTTCTTTCTAGTGAAAACTGTTTTGTTAAAGATACAATTCATAGGACAGGTTTAGTTGAAAGAGAGAAAGTTATTTTTTCATGTTGAAGGACGCGACTGAATTTTCAAAAGAAGCATATTGCAAAATATGTCTTATCTGTCTTCTTTTATACGAATTTTAGTAGAAACTTCAAAAGTACACCCACAGATTGGATAAAATACAGAGGCGTAAGAAGTGAGGTCTCGAACATAACAACACGTTTTTACCCTACATTGGCAATGGTCAAAATAAATACAAATTCGCATTAATTAAAGCAAGTCACATCCTAAAACTATTTCTTTATTCTTTCAGACCACTCTTCCGTGGAAATTCAGATGTTGATCAGCTAGGAAAAATCTTTGAGTAAGTAAAAACTACGTTGCATTTTGTCAATATCCGCTTAACATTGAAATGCTATGAGGTTTCCTTGCCATGTTTTTATGCAATGATGTGACTAGAACAAAGTACTCCTAGAACAGGTTTCCTGTTGCTGCTGTCTGCAGTGGGATATTTTCTGTGTCAGAGGGGGAGGAGGAGGAAGCAATGTGGAATATAGTTCTGCAGAAAATTGTTATCAAACAGCAATGGCTGAGATTATTGCCAACAGCGTCTCTGCAGAAAAGTCTTCTGTGCATAAGAAAATATTTTAGCTTTTAAAATATGCTGCATAGCGTGTTAAAATGATTAACAGGCCATGGTTTGCTCAGGAAGGTAACTGTAAGAACAGAAGGAATATCAGCATTTTAACGTACGCTTTCTTGGAGAGGAAGTAATCGGCTTTATTTTGAAACCGTTCTACAATTCTAGGAGTTTGTAGTTTTCTTCTTCAGATATATCAAATATGTTGAGGAGGTGGGGAGGCTCTAAACTCTCTGAGGTAGAATAATTCTCTTCCTAAATATGTTCTCAGTTAAAAAAAAAAACAAAAACATTAAGTTCTTGATATTATCAATATGATAATTAAGTAGGATCATGTCACTTTTTCTTGTAAAAACTCTTCAGGGCAAGGAATGTTTCTGAGTTCAGACAAACCATATGAATGTGAGATCTGAAGTATGTATCATGGAGTTAGGAAATCAAAGGCACATAGGGCTGGTCCCACTCCAGAGAATGAACGTCCAGTTGCTTGTGCACCTCAGTCTTCCCTTTTTGTGTGGAGGGGCTGCAGGGATCCAGGGATCTGGATGAAATAAGAAACAGATAGCAAAGAGAGAGAGAAGGCTGAAATATTATTCTCTTGAAGATATTCCAAAGAGAAGATAGTAACATTTCTAAAGAGAAGAGCTTAAACAGAACAAATACTGATTTTCTCTGTTTAATCACTTTTCCAGTTCTCAAACCATAACAGATATGTTTCTAGAGGTTCCTAAATTGCAGGTCTTGATTTCACACAGTTGACTTCCCTTTCCTGCATACCATACCAGTGTATGTGACTCACTTGCATGGTTAATTTGTCATGCGCTGAATAGCTCTTCCTGCCCAGTCCAGAAAAATAAGTCCTTGAAGTTTACTTTTTCTTCTTTTGCCAAAACTACTCCTTTAGCCCTACAGAATTCTACTTTATTAAATGAAGAGAGTTTTGATACGTACAACGTATTTTATAATTTAAAAAAAGGACATAGCTGTGATTTTATTATTTTTTTTTTAGGATTTTGATTCATTTATGACGTTTAAGGGGAAAAGCCAAAACAAGCTGGGCTAGTATTAAATGCAGAGCTGCTGGCGGCAGCCTCCTCTGGGGATCTTTCCATCCCTAGGGGCTGAGATTACCTGTGCAGAAAAGAATTCGTCAAGAAGAGAAATTGCCATGCTAATTTTAGAAGGAATTCCTTATTGCACAACTACTTAAAGAGGAAGTTTGAGTTTGCTTCTTTTGTGAAGTTCTCCTTAAAAGAGTTCAAAAGTTTCTCTCTTGGGTTCTGGTTCTGGGGGGGGGGTTATGCTACATAGTGTTTATTTTGTGTTTTCTCAGCTGGAGAACCCCCTACAGTTAGGAATAGCTCTCCTTGGAGGAGGATTTTTCTTTCTACAGTAGTGACTCATTCTTCCAACTGATTTGGACAGAGAGTAGTTTCAGGATTTTCATGCAATGTGGACTGATGTATTCTTTCAGATAATGGAGCTGTGCTCTACCTTTGCTTTACATGGGCACTCTGGTTTGCATCAGGTAAAATTCCACATTTGAGGGTAAAACCCTCAAAGGCGGCCCCGAACAATTTCCTGCTTTTCCAGGACACCATCAGCCTGTGGGATATCCTCCTAGATTTCATGCTAAACACTGCAGTAGTTTGAGCAGACTTGTCTCCCATTGCATCAATGAGAATGGATAGTACTTGGAGTTTTCTGAAGACTGGGCCCGAACCTTTGGCAGGAGGTGAAACTCATTCAAGATACTCCCAAACCTAGGCACTGAAATGGTAGTGCTACCAGACCAGAGTGAGGGAATCTCCTCAGACACCCATTATTAAGAGTTTTGAGTACTATGTGAGTGTGTAACTAAAGATGTCTCTCCTTTCCAGTCTTGGTCTTGTCCACCCTCCCTGTCTGACACGCTGCCTCCTTGTTTCTGTTTTTTAGCTTTGCCCGTGCCTGTGCTTCTTCTGCCCTGTTCATGCTCTCTCATGTGAACATTAAAAAAACTTGGACTAACAAAATACATTTGAATGGCAGGTTAAACTTCATTGTTACTTAACTCCCCCATCTTCCTACGATGCCGTTAGGATTATATGTAATACGGGTCCAGATCCTCAAGAGAGTTGCCCCATACATCCACCGTACCTGTGGCGATGAAAGTCAAATTCAATTTTTCAAACAGATTTAACTTACCATTGTTAAGCTCTGATGTCTTCAAGTGTAGTAAAATTAAATTGTCCTGAAATTTTAATTCCTTTGCTCTGCTAGACATGCTGTTGTTTTGAAGCCATATTCATTTTCAGAGATATTTGAGGTGAGACAAATCACAGTCTAAAACCCACGTGAG
This sequence comes from Baryphthengus martii, assembly GCA_013396935.1. Classification (NCBI taxonomy): domain Eukaryota; kingdom Metazoa; phylum Chordata; class Aves; order Coraciiformes; family Momotidae; genus Baryphthengus; species Baryphthengus martii. The sequence goes on along the minus strand of VWZK01018193.1, from coordinate 24,260 downwards.
TAGATGTGGAGTAATTCCGCTGAATTCACTGAGGTGACCTAGGATTTACATCAAAGTGTTTGGCCCACGGCCTCATCCAGTTTTCCTACAACCGTAGCAAGAAAAAGGTCAATGCTGCTCCCTAGTGGCTGTGGGCTTAGTGCAGACCCACACATTCAGTGACTTTTTTCATGTTCCTTATCTCACTCTGTCAGCATTTCCTCATTAAAAATCTCAATTTTACGGGCTGTAAAAATTGATTTTCCCTGAAACCTGACAAGTAATTCCAGAATTTCCACCAGAAACTGGTGTTTGAACACATACTGGCATCAAACTAAAATACAAAATGTACGAGACATGATCCATCATTGGAGGTTTAACTACTATTTCATTTATTTGGATTTTCAACCTTAGCACGATTACTTAACAAGTATAAATATCTGTTAGAAATTAAAGATTAAAGAAATAAATTTTAAAAAGAAATTAAAATATTCTGTTACAGGGTAAAGAAAAACTAAAATTGAAAGTAAAACCGTAAAGACACCGAAGTGCCACACCACTTCTGAATTGAGACTTTGAAGCCTGTATTGTGAAGCAAATAAATCGTTTAAATTTGGGCAATAATTAATGCACATAGCTCTGAAGCAGTATGAAACATCCCTTTTATTGCCTTACCCTCATCTTGACCCACACTCTTCTCTCAGCCCCTATTCTTGTGAATAAAGATCCTTGCATGCAATTCCCCTTTGAAACTGGCTGCTTTTAATCATTCTAGAGCAACATGTGTTGCACCATTCAGTCAAAAGCCGAGCAACTTTCTTCCAAAGCACTCAGCCCTTTTTCAACAAAAAAAAAAAATCCTCAGAAAATTGAGACCTAGGCCAGCGAATTGTACTGGCCGCAGAATGAGTTGTACCAAGCACGCTGAGGACCTACGCTCGTCAGCCTCTATTCACAGAGATCAGCACACTACAGTATAATTAATCTCATTTAAACAAAACCACTTATAAACTACCACTCAGTATGATCCATATAAAGGGGAGACTGCAGAAGTGTTCAGATGTAATGTCGTGTTTTTCCTCTCACAGTGTAATTGGACTTCCAGAAGAGGAGGACTGGCCTAATGATGTTGCCCTTCCAATAAATGCTTTCACTTCCAGACCCGCACAACCTATTGAAAAATTTGTACCAGATATCGATGAGCTGGGCAAAGACTTACTTCTTGTGAGTTTCTTTTTTGTTATTCTCCAAGAGACTGATGGTTCTCACTGTGCATGCAACATGCTAAGAAACAGCTATGTTTCCATTTAATGGAGTTATCAAAGAAAAGCTCAAAAGTTGATGCAAAAATTCTTCTAAGTCTGTGAAATATCAGCACAGGGACACCACCTTTGGCTCCAGAGATGTTAGAGCTGAGAGGAGTTAAAGACTAGGAAACTGTCAAGGAAGTACCTGTTTGACGTGTCTTTAGACCTTACGCTTAGCTCCTCAGTACTACCACTGTTGTGCCACTGGGTCAGCCATTCTTACAGTATAAGCCTAACGTGAGTATAAAACTGATCAGCTATTTTTCCTGGTGTCGTGGACCTGCTATAAAGCAGAGAATAGGCTGCAGAGGCAGATTACATCTGCCTGCCTTCTACTGAGTGCTGAAAACTTGAGATTTGGAACTCAGCAACTGTCGCTTCTTACAAATGGCAGGATTGAAGAGAAGCAAACAAATTGTGCTGGTACAACTGGTAACACTGAATTCGATTATATTATTTCCATCATTTATATAGATAGATTATAAACCCTCAGTCCTGAAGTTCAGTCTTGGAATGGAATATAAGAAATGGCCTTGCCGCAGTTTGCCTTTCCAGAAGCTTTTAAAAGATTTTGGTTCACATGGGCTCAGTAGAGTGGGCTCAATACAACTCTTGAAAGATTTGCTGCATCCCTTCAGGACCTGCTACCCTGGCCAACGTAACATCTACAGAGCAGCAGAGAGTCCTCCATTGTCCTTATGACTGCAGCTCCCAGCTCCCTACATCTCAACATCTGGGAGGAGTGGCTGACATGCCGGAAGGCTGTGCTGCCATCCAGCATGACCTAGACAGACTGGAGAGATGGGCGGGGAGACATTTCNAGAGAGGTTGTGGAGTCTCCTTCTCTGGAGACACTCAAAACCCACCTGGACGCCTTCCTGCGTGATCTACTCTGGGTGATCCTGCTCTGGCAGGGGCGTTGGACTCGATGATCTTTTGAGGTCCCTTCCAGCCCCTAACATTCGGTGATTCTGTGACACCTGAAGTGACAGGGGAGAAAAACATCTGTTGTGCTTGCAGGCAGCCTGGAAATGGAAGCTAGATGAGGGACAAGAATTACATTCTGTGAACAAGAAGGAATCAAATACGGCAGAGAGCTCAGAGAGTGTGAGGCGTGATGGGAGGGAGGAAGACGACAAATAGCTATGCCTAGAAGGTGAGGTGGGAAGGGAAGCCCTTCGTGTTAGATAGAGAGATGAGAACTAGAAGCCACAGATGAAAGGGAAGAATAGGACTGGAAGTCACTGAATTACATTTCAGAAGATAAATGATAGAAATTCTGATACAAGAAAAGAAATTAAGAGTAGGAAGTGGTTAGACAAGGATAATAGGCAGAACACTATTTGGAGGTGAATGAAAGAGAAGAGAAGAACAAGGTATAAAACACAAGGCTATGAGAGAGAATTCAGTGTTGGCTGGAAAAAGGCTGGGATAAGGACCTGAAAAGGCAAGCAAAGTACAATGAGGAAGAAGAGGGTGAAAAACTGAACACAAACCAGTAGCAGAAGGCTAGAAAGTCAAGGACTCGACATCTATAGAAATGCCGGGCCTAGGAATGAACCTTACGATGGCGCCCACCTTTACGTAATCACCAAAGAACAGTGTATTGAACACTGGGGGAATTCAAAAGTTGTTCATGAATAGCTGCTTCCTGAAGTCTTTGAGACAGATGTCCTGTGCATGTGAATTCAAGAAAATCTGAATTCTAGGGTTTCTAAACTATGAATACTTGCATTTTCTAACTTGTTACTTTCTATTAGTTCTGGGGATACCATATTCATATACTATGACTCCAGCAGTTGTTTGAATATGGATGGTCATCTTATCGCACTGCACCTGCTGAGCCCCTGCTGTGTTATCACCCTGATAATAAATCGAAGGTGGCATGCATTACTCTATGGATGCAATGTTAGCCCTGTTACCTGTACCTTTTAGTTAAAACCAACTTCTTTTCATACTTACAGAAATGCTTAGCGTTCAATCCAGCCAAGAGAATATCTGCTTATGTTGCCCTCTCTCACCCATATTTCCATGATCTGGAGAAATGCAAGGAGAATCTGGACTCTCACATGTCATCCAGCCAAAACTCCAACGAGGTGAACACATCATAATGCTGACTGAAGATGAACCGTAAATGAACAAGACATGGAGCTGACAAGGCCACTGTCCCCTACAAACCACATAGCTGTCCTAGTGAAGATGATGATTGGAGGTTTTTATGCACTTATCTTTTATTTTGGGATTGTGATGTGCTTATCCAAGGAAATCAACTTAGTTTACTTTCATCAGAGCAATGCAAGGGCTGGGGCTTTGACCTGCTCCCGTTGCCGCTTTATGTTTGTCTTGGTTTCATTTTGTTTGTCTATCTGGGAAAACTCCAGACGAAGAGAAGCTGCTGACCAGTTTTGCTGCCATTTTATCCTTCTAATATTGAATGTTGCCAGTGTGGAGTAGGATGATCAAGTCACTGCCAAGACATGATGCAATCTCTCTCTCTCTCTCTAGCTGCTGAAGCATGATTTGGTACTGTTAAAATTATTGTTATTATTATGCGGTCTCCTACAGTGATATTTAAAGAATGGCATTGAGATATCAGATCTCTGCGATCTGCAGTGAACTGATACACGCATTAATACATCCAGCTACTGTTCATTCATAGCACATACGCAGCTGCTTCCCCACTTGAAAACGCAGATGGACTATTTGGTCATTTCATTGCTCTCTAGAAATAATGGTGATGATGATCCTCGTAACAAATGTTTCAACTTGTAGGTTTTTTCAAACACATATGAGTTCTTCTCTAGTTACATTCCTGTACATGTTGCAAAAACCAAGTGTTTAAAAAAAACTTCTCGAGTCCTATATTAAAAGACTCTTTCCATTTCTGCATGGTTGGTTTGTATGGAATTCCAGGCACATTCTAACCCATTTTCTGATAAGCAGCTCAAACACCTGAGCAGAGCCAATCCAAATCAATACAGATTTTCACCTTCAACCTGTTCTGATTATCAGCCAAAAAGGAAAAGAGAAAAAATGTTTCCAGTTCAGAAGCAGAGAGATCGCAGACCTGTAGTAAGCACAGAGGTGGACCTGTGCTGAATTGTACGCTGTGTGCTGCGCTGCCTTCCCTGGAAAACCCCCACCATGCATCCCGAGTGCAGGAACATGACGGTCTCCAAGTCCCTCAGAGGTCATTTATTAAGCACACTTGTTTTCTATGCAGAAATGCATGAGCTTCTCTCCTAAACCACCATGTGGGTTTACTGGCACAGGCTTCTACGCTTGGGTTCATGTGCCATTGTTGAATGTCAAAATAACTAAGCGATTCACATGACTTTATAGCACAGTTATTTTAAATATTACATGAAATTTTTATATTTAGTATTTTTACCTTAACTAAAATATATTTTCAGTATTTTAAAAAGAAACTTTTATTTTT